>CM076096.1:2747058-3138486 GCA_038088585.1 Chrysina gloriosa | reverse complement strand
ATCGGTTAGGCATATTTTGAACGCGATTGGACGCAAAAATTTTTTCTCCAACCGAATTTCTACCTCAAAGCATAGAATTTTTTTCAGTTTTTCGAGATAGCATACTTCGGATAGAGCTAGCCAATTCAAACTCGGTGAGCTTATAGTACTCGACGAGGCGATTAAAATAAAACAAACCGGAGGTCCCTAAGTCCTACCGTTCCGGAGGTATGGCACTTTGAAGTTTGGAAAAAATGCTTATCCAAAATTACAATAATTTCGCTCTAGCGGGAAAAGTATTATAGATAGCGCGTTCGTTCTTATTCCATCTCGATTCCTAGGCAAAATCTACCACTAGGAAGGTCTACTTGATCCGGATCGAGCAATAAATAAAGCCGTGAGAGCGATTTGAAATTTAGCCCTTAACGAAAATCGCGATTTTTAACGTAATATTGGTCATTCGACGAAAATTCATGTTCGAAACTCGCGGTTATTTTGCATCAGAATATACATATTCGGGCCGCTAATTACGTAAAACATATCGGTTCCGACATAGAACGCATAGATTTGGAGAAAACGCTAGTCGAAGTTAGTCAAAACGGGCTAAAATAGGGGTATATATAAGGCTTTTTTCGAATATTCGACGAAAAATTCATGTTCGAAATTGCGGTTATTTTGCGCCAGAATATACATATTCGCCGCTGATTACGTAGAAAATATCGGTTCCGACGTGGAACGCATAGATTTCGAGAAAACGCCTTACGAAGTTTGGATAAAAGGCCTAAAATAGACCGTATATAGGGGTGAATAAAGGGCGAAACAGGGCATACTTCAAGCGCTCGTAGCGCCTAAACTATTAACGATGGAAAGCCAAATCGGGGTGATTCTAAATCAGAAAAAGACGTTCTTTCGAATGGTGTAGGAGAAATGTCGTAGCTTGAAAAAATCCTTTCTTAGGGTGAAATTTAGCTATTTTTTACGATTTTTTCGCGGTTTTTCGCGATTTTCTCGGTAACCGTTGGAGTAAAGTAAAAAAATCCTACGGCGTTGAATTCGCCTCGTCAAAACGCATCGATTGGTGTAGGATTGAACGTCCTTAGTCCCGTATTAGTGAAAAAGGGGTATGTCATTTGTAGCACTTTTTTGCGGTTTTTTCCATTTTCTGGGCAACCGTTTGAAATAATCTAAACAAATTATATACCGTTGAAATCAGCGCGTCAAGACGCGTCGATTGGTATATGAATGAACGCGATAGGACAAAGGAAAACTTAAATCGTCCATATCTCCCTAACGGTTGGAGCTAGAGCGTTTATAATGCCATATTTGGAATCTACTCGTCGAGACCTATCCGATAGGCCTATTTCGAACGCAATCGGACCAAGTTTTCTTTGGCTCGAGAACGGTAAGAGATACAGCGTCGGGGATGGAAGATTTGGAATCTACGGGTCAAAATTGATCGGTTAGGCATATTTTGAACGCGATTGGACGCAAAAATTTTTTCTCCAACCGAATTTCTACCTCAAAGCATAGAATTTTTTTCAGTTTTTCGAGATAGCATACTTCGGATAGAGCTAGCCAATTCAAACTCGGTGAGCTTATAGTACTCGACGAGGCGATTAAAATAAAACAAACCGGAGGTCCCTAAGTCCTACCGTTCCGGAGGTATGGTACTTTGAAGTTTGGAAAATGCTTATCCAAAATTACAATAATTTCGCTCTAGCGGGAAAAGTATTATAGATAGCGCGTTCGTTCTTATTCCATTCGATTCCTAGGCAAAATCTACCACTAGGAAGGTCTACTTGATCCGGATCGAGCAATAAATAAAGCCGTGAGAGCGATTTGAAATTTAGTCTTAACGAAAATCGCGATTTTTAACGTAATATTGGTCATTCGACGAAAAATTCATGTTCGAAACTCGCGGTTATTTTGCATCAGAATATACATATTCGGGCCGCTAATTACGTAAACATATCGGTTCCGACATAGAACGCATAGATTTGGAGAAAACGCTAGTCGAAGTTAGGGTCAAAACGGGCTAAAATAGGGGTATATATAAGGCTTTTTCTCGAATATTCGACGAAAAATTCATGTTCGAAATTGCGGTTATTTTGCGCCAGAATATACATATTCGGGCCGCTGATTACGTAGAAAATATCGGTTCCGACGTGGAACGCATAGATTTCGAGAAAACGCCTTACGAAGTTTGGATAAAAGGCCTAAAATAGACCGTATATAGGGGTGAATAAAGGGCGAAACAGGGCATACTTCAAGCGCTCGTAGCGCCTAAACTATTAACGATGGAAAGCCAAATCGCGGGGTGATTCTAAATCAGAAAAAGACGTTCTTTCGAATGGTGTAGGAGAAAATGTCGTAGCTTGAAAATCCTTTCTTAGGGTGAAATTTAGCTATTTTTTACGATTTTTTCGCGGTTTTTCGCGATTTTCTCGGTAACCGTTGGAGTAAAGTAAAAATCCTACGGCGTTGAATTCGCCTCGTCAAAACGCATCGATTGGTGTAGGATTGAACGTCCTTAGTCCCGTATTAGTGAAAAAGGGGTATGTCATTTTAGCACTTTTTGCGGTTTTTTCCATTTTCTGGGCAACCGTTTGAAATAATCTAAACAAATTATATACCGTTGAAATCAGCGCGTCAAGACGCGTCGATTGGTATATGAATGAACGCGATAGGACAAAGGAAACTTAAATCGTCCATATCTCCCTAACGGTTGGAGCTAGAGCGTTTATAATGCCATATTTGAATCTACTCGTCGAGACCTATCCGATAGGCCTATTTCGAACGCAATCGGACCAAGTTTTCTTTGGCTCGAGAACGGTAAGAGATACAGCGTCGGGGATGGAAGATTTGGAATCTACGGGTCAAAATTGATCGGTTAGGCATATTTTGAACGCGATTGGACGCAAAAATTTTTTTTTCTCCAACCGAATTTCTACCTCAAAGCATAGAATTTTTTTCAGTTTTTCGAGATAGCATACTTCGGATAGAGCTAGCCAATTCAAACTCGGTGAGCTTATAGTACTCGACGAGGCGATTAAAATAAAACAAACCGGAGGTCCCTAAGTCCTACCGTTCCGGAGGTATGGTACTTTGAAGTTTGGAAAAAATGCTTATCCAAAATTACAATAATTTCGCTCTAGCGGGAAAAGTATTATAGATAGCGCGTTCGTTCTTATTCCATTCGATTCCTAGGCAAAATCTACCACTAGGAAGGTCTACTTGATCCGGATCGAGCAATAAATAAAGCCGTGAGAGCGATTTGAAATTTAGCCCTTAACGAAAATCGCGATTTTTAACGTAATATTGGTCATTCGACGAAAAATTCATGTTCGAAACTCGCGGTTATTTTGCGTCAGAATATACATATTCGGGCCGCTAATTACGTAAAACATATCGGTTCCGACATAGAACGCATAGATTTGGAGAAAACGCTAGTCGAAGTTAGGGTCAAAACGGGCTAAAATAGGGATATATATAAGGCTTTTTTCGAATATTCGACGAAAAATTCATGTTCGAAATTCGCGGTTATTTTGCGCCAGAATATACATATTCGGGCCGCTGATTACGTAGAAAATATCGGTTCCGACGTGGAACGCATAGATTTCGAGAAAACGCCTTACGAAGTTTGGATAAGAGGCCTAAAATAGACCGTATATAGGGGTGAATATAGGGCGAAACAGGGCATACTTCAAGCGCTCGTAGCGCCTAAACTATTAACGATGGAAAGCCAAATCGGGGGTGATTCTAAATCAGAAAAGACGTTCTTTCGAATGGTGTAGGAGAAAATGTCGTAGCTTGAAAAAATCCTTTCTTAGGGTGAAATTTAGCTATTTTTTACGATTTTTTCGCGGTTTTTCGCGATTTTCTCGGTAACCGTTGGAGTAAAGTAAAAAAATCCTACGGCGTTGAATTCGCCTCGTCAAAACGCATCGATTGGTGTAGGATTGAACGTCCTTAGTCCCGTATTAGTGAAAAAGGGGTATGTCATTTTAGCACTTTTTTGCGGTTTTTTCATTTTCTGGGCAACCGTTTGAAATAATCTAAACAAATTATATACCGTTGAAATCAGCGCGTCAAGACGCGTCGATTGGTATATGAATGAACGCGATAGGACAAAGGAAACTTAAATCGTCCATATCTCCCGAACGGTTGGAGCTAGAGCGTTTATAATGCCATATTTGGAATCTACTCGTCGAGACCTATCCGATAGGCCTATTTCGAACGCAATCGGACCAAGTTTTCTTTGGCTCGAGAACGGTAAGAGATACAGCGTCGGGGATGGAAGATTTGGAATCTACGGGTCAAAATTGATCGGTTAGGCATATTTTGAACGCGATTGGACGCAAAAAATTTTTTCTCCAACCGAATTTCTACCTCAAAGCATAGAATTTTTTCAGTTTTTCGAGATAGCATACTTCGGATAGAGCTAGCCAATTCAAACTCGGTGAGCTTATAGTACTCGACGAGGCGATTAAAATAAAACAAACCGGAGGTCCCTAAGTCCTACCGTTCCGGAGGTATGGTACTTTGAAGTTTGGAAAAAATGCTTATCCAAAATTACAATAATTTCGCTCTAGCGGGAAAAGTATTATAGGTAGCGCGTTCGTTCTTATTCCATTCGATTCCTAGGCAAAATCTACCACTAGGAAGGTCTACTTGATCCGGATCGAGCAATAAATAAAGCCGTGAGAGCGATTTGAAATTTAGCCCTTAACGAAAATCGCGATTTTTAACGTAATATTGGTCATTCGACGAAAAATTCATGTTCGAAACTCGCGGTTATTTTGCATCCAGAATATACATATTCGGGCCGCTAATTACGTAAAACATATCGGTTCCGACATAGAACGCATAGATTTGGAGAAAACGCTAGTCGAAGTTAGGGTCAAAACGGGCTAAAATAGGGGTATATATAAGGCTTTTTCGAATATTCGACGAAAAATTCATGTTCGAAATTCGCGGTTATTTTGCGCCAGAATATACATATTCGGGCCGCTGATTACGTAGAAAATATCGGTTCCGACGTGGAACGCATAGATTTCGAGAAAACGCCTTACGAAGTTTGGATAAAAGGCCTAAAATAGACCGTATATAGGGGTGAATAAAGGGCGAAACAGGGCATACTTCAAGCGCTCGTAGCGCCTAAACTATTAACGATGGAAAGCCAAATCGGGGGTGATTCTAAATCAGAAAAAGACGTTCTTTCGAATGGTGTAGGAGAAAATGTCGTAGCTTGAAAAAAATCCTTTCTTAGTGTGAAATTTAGCTATTTTTTACGATTTTTCGCGGTTTTTCGCGATTTTCTCGGTAACCGTTGGAGTAAAGTAAAAAAATCCTACGGCGTTGAATTCGCCTCGTCAAAACGCATCGATTGGTGTAGGATTGAACGTCCTTAGTCCCGTATTAGTGAAAAAGGGGTATGTCATTTTAGCACTTTTTGCGGTTTTTTTCATTTTCTGGGCAACCGTTTGAAATAATCTAAACAAATTATATACCGTTGAAATCAGCGCGTCAAGACGCGTCGATTGGTATATGAATGAACGCGATAGGACAAAGGAAACTTAAATCGTCCATATCTCCCGAACGGTTGGAGCTAGAGCGTTTATAATGCCATATTTGGAATCTACTCGTCGAGACCTATCCGATAGGCCTATTTCGAACGCAATCGGACGAAGTTTTCTTTGGCTCGAGAACGGTAAGAGATACAGCGTCGGGGATGGAAGATTTGGAATCTACGGGTCAAAATTGATCGGTTAGGCATATTTTGAACGCGATTGGACGCAAAAAATTTTTTCTCCAACCGAATTTCTACCTCAAAGCATAGAATTTTTTTCAGTTTTTCGAGATAGCATACTTCGGATAGAGCTAGCCAATTCAAACTCGGTGAGCTTATAGTACTCGACGAGGCGATTAAAATAAAACAAAGCGGAGGTCCCTAAGTCCTACCGTTCCGGAGGTATGGTACTTTGAAATTTGGAAAAATGCTTATCCAAAATTACAATAATTTCGCTCTAGCGGGAAAAGTATTATAGATAGCGCGTTCGTTCCTATTCCATTCGATTCCTAGGCAAAATCTACCACTAGGAAGGTCTACTTGATCCGGATCGAGCAATAAATAAAGCCGTGAGAGCGATTTGAAATTTAGCCCTTAACGAAAATCGCGATTTTTAACGTAATATTGGTCATTCGACGAAAAATTCATGTTCGAAATTCGCGGTTATTTTGCGCCAGAATATACATATTCGGGCCGCTGATTACGTAGAAAATATCGGTTCCGACGTGGAACGCATAGATTTCGAGAAAACGCCTTACGAAGTTTGGATAAAAGGCCTAAAATAGACCGTATATAGGGGTGAATAAAGGGCGAAACAGGGCATACTTCAAGCGCTCGTAGCGCCTAAACTATTAACGATGGAAAGCCAAATCGGGGGTGATTCTAAATCAGAAAAAGACGTTCTTTCGAATGGTGTAGGAGAAAATGTCGTAGCTTGAAAAATCCTTTCTTAGTGTGAAATTTAGCTATTTTTACGATTTTTTCGCGGTTTTTCGCGATTTTCTCGGTAACCGTTGGAGTAAAGTAAAAAATCCTACGGCGTTGAATTCGCCTCGTCAAAACGCATCGATTGGTGTAGGATTGAACGTCCTTAGTCCCGTATTAGTGAAAAAGGGGTATGTCATTTTAGCACTTTTTTGCGGTTTTTTCCATTTTCTGGGCAACCGTTTGAAATAATCTAAACAAATTATATACCGTTGAAATCAGCGCGTCAAGACGCGTCGATTGGTATATGAATGAACGCGATAGGACAAAGGAAACTTAAATCGTCCATATCTCCCGAACGGTTGGAGCTAGAGCGTTTATAATGCCATATTTGGAATCTACTCGTCGAGACCTATCCGATAGGCCTATTTCGAACGCAATCGGACGAAGTTTTCTTTGGCTCGAGAACGGTAAGAGATACAGCGTCGGGGATGGAAGATTTGGAATCTACGGGTCAAAATTGATCGGTTAGGCATATTTTGAACGCGATTGGACGCAAAAATTTTTCTCCAACCGAATTTCTACCTCAAAGCATAGAATTTTTTCAGTTTTTCGAGATAGCATACTTCGGATAGAGCTAGCCAATTCAAACTCGGTGAGCTTATAGTACTCGACGAGGCGATTAAAATAAAACAAAGCGGAGGTCCCTAAGTCCTACCGTTCCGGAGGTATGGTACTTTGAAATTTGGAAAAAATGCTTATCCAAAATTACAATAATTTCGCTCTAGCGGGAAAAGTATTATAGATAGCGCGTTCGTTCCTATTCCATTCGATTCCTAGGCAAAATCTACCACTAGGAAGGTCTACTTGATCCGGATCGAGCAATAAATAAAGCCGTGAGAGCGATTTGAAATTTAGCCCTTAACGAAAATCGCGATTTTTAACGTAATATTGGTCATTCGACGAAAAATTCATGTTCGAAACTCGCGGTTATTTTGCGTCAGAATATACATATTCGGGCCGCTAATTACGTAAAACATATCGGTTCCGACATAGAACGCATAGATTTGGAGAAAACGCTAGTCGAAGTTAGGGTCAAAACGGGCTAAAATAGGGGTATATATAAGGCTTTTTCGAATATTCGACGAAAAATTCATGTTCGAAATTCGCGGTTATTTTGCGCCAGAATATACATATTCGGGCCGCTGATTACGTAGAAAATATCGGTTCCGACGTGGAACGCATAGATTTCGAGAAAACGCCTTACGAAGTTTGGATAAAAGGCCTAAAATAGACCGTATATAGGGGTGAATATAGGGCGAAACAGGGCATACTTCAAGCGCTCGTAGCGCCTAAACTATTAACGATGGAAAGCCAAATCGGGGGTGATTCTAAATCAGAAAAAGACGTTCTTTCGAATGGTGTAGGAGAAAATGTCGTAGCTTGAAAAAATCCTTTCTTAGGGTGAAATTTAGCTATTTTTTACGATTTTTTCGCGGTTTTTCGCGATTTTCTCGGTAACCGTTGGAGTAAAGTAAAAAAATCCTACGGCGTTGAATTCGCCTCGTCAAAACGCATCGATTGGTGTAGGATTGAACGTCCTTAGTCCCGTATTAGTGAAAAAGGGGTATGTCATTTTAGCACTTTTTTGCGGTTTTCTCCATTTTCTGGGCAACCGTTTGAGATAATCTAAACAAATTATATACCGTTGAAATCAGCGCGTCAAGACGCGTCGATTGGTATATGAATGAACGCGATACGACAAAGGAAACTTAAATCGTCAATATCTCCCTAACGGTTGGAGCTAGAGCGTTTATAATGCCATATTTGGAATCTACTCGTCGAGACCTATCCGATAGGCCTATTTCGAACGCAATTGGACCAAGTTTTCTTTGGCTCGAGAACGGTAAGAGATACAGCGTCGGGGATGGAGGATTTGGAATCTACGGGTAAAAATTGATCGGTTAGCCATATTTTGAACGCGATTGGACGCAAAAAAATTTTTCTTCAACCGAATTTCTACCTCAAGGCATAGAATTTTTTCAGTTTTTCGAGATAGCATACTTCGGATAGAGCTAGCCAGTTCAAACTCAGTAAGCTTAAAGTACTCGACGAGTCGATTAAAATAGAACAAACCGGAGGTCCCTAGGTGTTACCGTTCCCGAGATATGGCACTTTGAAATTTGAAAAAATGCTTACCTCAAACTACCATAATTTCGCTCTAGCCGGAAAACTATTAGAGGTAGCGCATTCGTTCTTATTCCATTCGGTTCCTAGGCAAAATCTGCCCCTAGAAAGGTGTACTGGATCCAGATCGAGCAATAAATAAAGCGGTGAGAGTGATTTGAAATTTAGCCCTTAACGAAAATCGCCATTTTTAACGTAATATTGATCATTGGACGAAAAATGCATGTTCGAATTTCGGGGTTATTTTGCGTCAGAATATACATATTCGGATCGTAAATAACGTAGAACATATCTGTTCCGACGTAGAACGCATAGATTTGGAGAAAACGCCATTCGAAGTTAGGGTCAAAACGGGCTAAAATAGAGGTGTATATAAGGCAATTTTCGAATATTCGACGAAAAGTTCATGCTCGAATTTCGCCGTTATTTTGCGCCAAAATATACATATTCTGGCCGCTAATTACGTAGAATATATCGGTTCTGACGTGGAACGCATAGATTTCGAGAAAACGCCTTACGAAGTTTGGACAAAAGGCCTAAAATATACCGAATATAGGGGTGAATATAGGGCGAAACAGGGCATACTTCAATTCTTTTTTATTTGTTCGCCTAAATCTTTTTTATAAGCAATAGCGATATAACCTTAATTGTCTTTATTTTTAATACCTCTATTATATAATTTATTGATTCCATTTTTTTATCTTTTCGTAAAAACTATTATAATATTTTTATCTAAGGTTTAGGCAACTTTGTTTAAATTCTTTTCCCTAAACTCGGGATTAGGTAATCTAACAAGTATATATATACTGTGTGTCTAGCTAAGTTCGCGACAAATGGAAAACTTTTTTATTCTTGGGTTTATAAAAAAAGTTATTCTTTATAAAAAGTCCTGTTTCATCCAAAACTTAAATTCAAATTGTCAGATTTTAATATTTGTTAGTCATATACGAGATATGACAAAAAATATGAAATTAGTATAAGAGTAAAGTACCTTTATTTTCAATAATACTTAAAATGTTATAAGGAATAGTCGTTGAGAATTGGAAATTATACAATTTAAATACAATTTAAATACGTTGGCCACCTCGGTCTCCAGATCTGACCCCACTTGATTTTTTCTTGTGGGGTTATTTAAAAGAACATGTTTATATTCAAGCGCCGTTTACGGATGTAGGCCATCTAGAACGTGTTATTAGAGAAGAAATCCGTAAAATAACTCCACAAACAATTAGAAGGGTTTTAGGGCATTTTTGTGATAGAGCCGTTACATGTATGGAACGAGAAGGCGGATATGTTGAAGCATTTGTGTAACATTTTCAATGCTTTCTTTTGTGTAAATACTGTATTGGAAGTTTTGGATGAAGCAGGACTTTTTATAAAGAATAACTTTTTTCATAAACCCAAGAATAAAAAAGTTTTCCATTTGTCGCGAACTTAGCTAGACACACAGTATATATATATATATTAATATTTGTATAATGTATATTATTATTAGATGGGCTGTGAATTTCTTCCAATATGGCGTTCAGGAAAAGGGAAATAAGGGTAAATTCCGCATTTCGACTAATGGCGCGGCAGTATCGTAGTAAACAAGGAGTGTCGGCGTCTAAATTTTGTAACTGCTACACCACTTTTCTACAAGGTCCTAGAAATTAGTAAATTTAATTTTTATTTCGGTCAGTTTTATCAGCGAGTTATCACCCCACATTAATGGTTTATAAAAATTTCCATCTACATTCTCACTTGTTTATTAATTTATTGTTATTATTTGATCTTCTTTTACTCGGTATGGAAACAAAAGTAACCCCTAAATTATCGGAAAATCTACGGAAATTAATGCAGCATGTGCGTGTAAACTTTATATTACACGGTAACGATAAAGAAGAAATATTTGGGTATCCTTAAACCCGGAATAAGCTTATACGTATATGTAGGTATATTTGAAATATATATTCATTGTCTATATTTAGAGGGTCAGGGTGGCCTCAGCGGGGCAATAAAGTGATAGTTCTGCGTATTTAAATTCGTATAACACTGGGCTTCGTAGCATCGTCTAATATAGCTCTCTACGTCAGATTTCTATTAAATTATAGACAAGATTTGGTTGAGTTACGACGCATTACAAGGGGATATAGTTGATTTAGCCCAAATCCAGTTGCAGCCGTTTTACTCCCGGAAAATACGGTTATATTCCCTCAGGAAATAAATATAGATAAATTAAGGTCCATATATAAATATAAATTGGAACATTTTCCTTAAAAAGGCCCTTTTGAAAATAAACAAATTTAAAGACAAACATTTTCCTCTTAATTGTATGTCTATGTATAAGCACTACACGTGTAGATCTATGTATATATGTACAATAGGTACATATATACAAAAGGAATATATACGTTGGTAGGTGAAAAGTCTAACATTACGGGCAACGCTGACGGGGTAGGTCAACTGGGACGTAAAGGCACGATTTCCCAAAGGGTTGCATTAATTTTCTGGCGCTTTGCGCACACTATACCTTTGGGAATAAGTGTTCGGGCTTCTACGTTCTCGGGGGAATTTTCATAACTTACTTCTTCCATCATATAATACGTTACATATTATGCGGCACCGTTGATGAGTGTAATATGAATATAAACGAGTTTAAATGTACATTTAACGATTTACGAACAATAGGTCAATTTTAATTTCTTAAAGTTGTTTTCGCGTGGCGAACTTTGAAAAATTGAAATTAAATCGATAGAAAGCTACCCTGGACTGTCCCCCTTACCCCTTCCTCCCTCCCCGCATCATAATAGGAAGGTGAAATAAATACAGCGCGGCGGAAAATAAAAAGGTGAAGTGCACAGACTTAGATAAAACCAAGCTCGACCGGAAGCGTGGGAGAGAGATCTCTCCCCGGGGTATAGTTCGATTGTAATAGCTCTCTGAGAACATTCTCCCCGCAATATTATGTGTCTCCGTAAGGTAAAGCATGCCCTACACCTGCCTTAAAACCGCTGTCGAAGACGTGTGTACTTTTCTTTTAATTTTTTTTTTTTTTTTGCATTTTCGTATTTGCGTACTTCTTTTTCTATTAATCGTTATTACATTTCCATCACAGAGAAATTGCAACACCAAGATTTTTATTCCATTTTCACCGCTTTCCCGTGTTTTAATTTCGTTTAACTCGTTTTCAAAGTTTGATTATGCCTAGAGCGCGGCAATATGTGAATTCTCTCTCCAGCATGAATTGCAGGTTACATGGAACATCCAAGCCATTTACATTTACATTTGACATTTATATTTCATAAGAAGTTTTGGCTAGGTTTTTATTTGGGTTCTTCTTAGTCCTTACACAGAATTGTTAAGGTTTCGACAAAGATTTTTTGATATAAGGTTGTTTTAATTTGGGTGTTTTCATGGTTTGGATGTATGTGTTTGCACATTAATTCAGTTATTTATAATATAAAAAAATGTTTACAGATCTAATCTTTTGACCTCTTTGAAATTTTAATCAATGATTAAATTTCTGGCAAGTTCGGTCAAAAAATTCGCACCCCATTCTTGGTGTTGCAATTTCCATGTCATCTGGTACACATCCGGAAAACGTACGGGAAGAGGGGAGGGGGACATTCTAAATGCACAAATCGTTTTATTTTCGTATCGAAACCTTCCACTTGTACTCGAGATAGACTGTTGAAGTACCTAATAGTAATTTACGTGCGGCAAATTTCATTAAAATTTCCCCTTTGATCATTTCGGCGTACGTTTAATAAATTGGAATTCTGTACAGAAAATAAATTTGATTACATCGTAGACTGACGTCGCTTTTTTGGGTTTAAAAGTGATAATAACGTTAGAACTTTAATTACAGGCGACTCAGAAGTTAAAATGAAAATGTCGAACGAAGATTGTTTGTCGTCGAAGGGTTTGGATCAGTTTATCGATGAACAGGACGAAAATATTTACGAAGATGACGACTCCAACGCGTCGGAATTGAGGGAAATGTCCAACGAGTCCTTGGAAAACGATGATAATGATTACGATGAAGTCAGTATTATGTTAAACGGTAACTATCGCTAATAAATATATAATAGTTCGTTCTGCGTGAAGATCGATATGTGTAGTTGTATATATGTAAGTTGTATGCATGGATTTGTGTGCATGTATGAATCAGTTCACCGTTTTAGTTTTAAATGTAATGTCACGAAGTTTCACGTTTCAATTAAGTCAACAAAACAAGACAGAAAATGGCATGCATTGGACATAACAACACTTTACACTTAACGCGTCCACGAATTTTGAAACTGATGCATTTTCTCCTAGCCGAAGGTGTCTACCAACTTACTCCCTACGGTCCTCCCTTAATAAAACAAATTATCTTTTACTGTTCTCTCCTTTTGCTCTTCTATTTTTGCTTTCTTTTTTCTACGCGCAATACACTCCGAGATATGGTTCGATATTGCTCGCGCTGACCCTTACGATGTTGTACCATCGTAGCATTAAATCTGGATAAATTGAGCGAATTTCAGAAGAGGACCACGGAGCTTTTAAATATGTATGTCCTTCCTAAGTGTATTTCCAACCGCGACTGCCTTGTCATTGTCATATTTATCAATTCATGAGTGCTGAATACGCGAAGGGTTAAAGGTTCTCGTCCACCAGGCGGACCGTACAATGTAAACACTGTGGATCTCTGGCGAAAATATTATTTCAAAGTTAGAAATTCTTTCATCATTAATTTAACATATACGTTGTGCGATTGATTTGTTAATTCATAATTTTGTTAATTCATCTAATGCTTATTTTTTCTCGGTTCACTACCGAGCATTATCAAAAAAAATGAAGGAAACTTTCTTCTTCTTTATTCTCGAAATCAGCGAGAGATTCGCGGTACTTTCACGAGCCCCCTTTCACACAAAGACCCTTTGCTAACCCTCAGAAACTCTTGAGATGAAGAGATCTATGTTATATTATGGTTTTTCATCGCTTCCTCGAGCTTAGCATAGGTACAAAATCACCATCATTAAGTTTTTTATTCAATTTGGTACAATATAGCGCGTTAATAGTCATTTCTTAAGTAAATTCGCATTTTGAACTGCATATACACTATCGGCCAATGATCAAATTGCGTCTGGAATCACGGGAGTTCGAGCGAGAACGAATATGAACGACTGCAGCGTCGAATGAGATAGAGCTAGAGGCGTGTCTGACACTACTCGCGCTCTTATTCGATATTGTGGTTACAGCAATGATTTGTATTCGTTCCCGCTAACGCCCCCGTGATTTCAGAACCAAGTGCAACACTGTATATGTAGTTGAAAATGCGAACTCACACAAATAAAAAGCATTACTGTGACTATGAGATTGAAGAAGATGGAGCGCGAGGCGTACTTGATACTCCTGGCACTTTATCTCATTCGATTTCATAGTTATATGGTTTGTATTCCTTCGCGCTCGCGCTCCCGTGATTTCAGACCGAAGGTCAACATTGGCCGACACTGTATATGTAGTTGAAAAAGCGAATTCATACGAATAAAAGAGTATTACTGCGTGCTTGAGATCGAAGAAGATGGAGTGCGAGGCGTGCCTGACATTCCTCGCACTTTATGTCATTGTTTTCGTTCTCACTCGCACTACCTTATTCCAAACCCAAGTTTAACACTGGCCGACACTGTATATGTAGTTGAAAATGCGAATTCATACGAATAAAAAGAATTACTGTGAGTATGAGATCGAATAAGATAGAACGTGAGGCGTATCTCACACTCTGAGATTGATTGACACTGGTCAGAGTGGTATACGAAAATGTGCTGTACTAAACTTCAACTTACGTTTTAATTTTCTGTTCGAAATAGTTTAGGAACAGTTCTTTGTGTTAGTTTCGAATATATATTACCGTGGTATTCGGCTTTCTATAGAATAGAAAGTTATGTCACTACAGGGCAAGACATCTCAAGTGTGACGAATTGTTGAAGTTGGCATAAATTTCATATTTGTCATAAATGTATCAACTTCTCATCGCTTTAATTTAATTTTATTGCCAACGTAAATCTGACAGTCACACTTGAGATCGCTCGCTCTTTATAAATTATAATTCGTCCAGTACAAGATCATGTATAGAAATTGTGACCATGCTGTATATAAGAAATTTGAAAAAATTAAGAACATGATCCCGACCTATAAATTGAATTATTTTCTTTTGTCTTTGACTCTTTGGTCGCTGTAGATGTTGGGACAAGTAGCAAGAAGTACGGAAATCACGCTGAAATATAAAAAATAAAGTAAAAATAGTTTGCGCTAAAGTGAGGTTATGTTGTAAATGTTTGAGGTTATGTAGATCTGTCAAGAGACAGATAGCGATATGGCCAACTTCGTAGGAACAACAATTGAAATTAGGGACATGCCTTTCTCCGAAATTGAACTGAAAATACAATAAATTGGTAAAATAAATCAGTTTTATACACATCCTCAGATTAGTAGAGCTTTCACAACTATTTTTACTTAAATTCTTATTCAATTTCTTTGTTTATCCCCAAAAAATCCACATTTTTGATTTTAACTCTTTGTTTCCGTCACGAAGTTGGCAGCACGATTGTCCATTGACAAGCGTATAATATCGTACAATTTAGACATAACCTCACTTTTGTGAGATCGACTTTTACTTTCTTTTTTGTATTTTAAAACGGTTTCCGCGCTTTGTGTTTTGCTTGTTCCAGCATCGACGGGGATCGAAGAATCAGGTAAAAGAAAATACGTATTTAATTTTTAGATCGGTACTAAAATTTTATAATTTTTGAATTGTCAGGGATTTTCCTCCTGCTATTTTCCCTTCTCGGATTATATAGTCCCTTGCCCACTGCGCTAAAGCTTTCCCCAGCCACTCTGCTTCATTAGAATCTTCTACGAATCGTAACACCTGATGGGTCCTTTTTCGAACTCATCTGACTGTAGGAATCAGGAGAGCGTGCTGTGAGGTTTCTTCTGCCTTACAGCAAGCTCTACAGATTTAATCTGTTACGGCCAATTGTCACAGTGTTACGGCCACTTTGTCACCATGCGTTACCTCTGACCTCTAGCTTCAACGTTTGACGTGTAGATGATGCGCCGCGTTCGTAATTTTTGATCCAACAATACTCGGTACGGCGTTCTGCTTCTAACGTTGAGTTGGACAGGTCGGTTTTCCGTGAATAAGTTATTGCGTATCCGCTTTTAAGTCTCATTGGCGAGGATATACACGGAAATTCGACTCTGGGAAGCCAAACATTATCGTTGTGTAAATCTCGAGGTTTCGTTTTCCCCAATTTTGTTGTTCGAATTAGACGTCCACGTTGTACGATGTCCCCTTCATAGGTTAACTGTGTTGTATTCTACCAGGGATATTTTCTCTGCTCTCCTACGCTGTTACAATTTCGAGTCTCTCATAAATAATTAAGTAGGTATAAGATTTAGGAGTAGGTAGCTACATATCCGTCAAATAGTGCGTCGTAATCTTCCCCTATATGAGATCCAATGGGGATCTATAGTAAACTAATTAAAACTGAGGAAGAAATAAACAGCCAGGATGTAGTTATAGTGCGGTATTATAAAAAAAAAGTAGTTCGCAAGGTAGTAAGGTGTTGTATTCCATCCATAAAGGTACGAGCTGATAGTCCCGATGAACCCAATATCGGCACCGAATGATACTAAAGTTCTGTTTTCCACATATAACGCGCGCCTTTGTATACTTATAGGGACCGATTCTCGCCGGCATCTTTACCAGCCCTACGCACGGCTTGGAAAGGTGTTCCGGTCGAAGAATCGCCGGAAGTTTAATAAACATTTCGCGAGCGATGCGCGACTGAAAGTGACACGGGGAACAGGGGGAATACGCGTTCATACTTTCGTTTGATATTTAAACTTATTAAAACAAGTACGTAATTTAGTGTTATGGCGGGTAGGCGACGTGGAAGACACGGACGAAGTCGACCGCTTCGGTATGGCGTTCGTGGTCCAACGGGAGCTATACAGTCGCTGCTGTATTACTGTCTAATTCAATGCATTACTGTTGCCTTGTAACTGGCCCCAAGGTGCCTATTGTTTCGGTTGGGTGTTAGTACCTACATACGTACATAGAATACAATTGTCCGTTGTGTTCTGCTATCGCTAGCTGATCGTGGATATTTCATTATACCGGTATCTTTTCGAATTACACTGATATTTTTAAATTAAAGTCAAGAGTGTACGGATTTAAAATGCCTTAAACGTATGTATGTACTCGAAGGAAGAAAATTCTAAAGCGTTTTACCCTTTCGGTTTCCGTTTCGCCCGTAATTCAATGAACGGCGGTGTTTCTGTACGGGTAGTAGTTGTTTTGGGGGAACGAAACCAGAATCCAGACGTTGATTGTCCTTTAGAATTCCGATCGACGTCTCGATCATCCTCAGAGTAATTTAGACCAGAAATCAAAGGCGCTGAATAACAGATTTAGACAGCTAATAGTAAATATATTAACAAACGATAATAAAGTTTCAGTTGTCTTTGATTGATGTACATAGATAAGTGTCGTTCTAAATATAAAATACTTTGAATTACTAATTATTTCGATAACGTTCCAAAGAAATACGAAATATATGTATACTTAAGTACTTAATATAGATGGATATCAATAATCAAAAAATACACCCATTGTGTCACGTATACCGGTGCAGGAAATTGATATACAAGAAGAACGAAGAAACAAAATTACATATTTTTATTCATTTACAGCATATCTTTCGTACAGTGTAAATTTACAGCTTGACATGATATTCAATAGAGTAATATTAACTAACATGTTTGTAACAGTAATAAATATCCGGAGAACAGTGCAGCAGTATTAAAAAGAAAGCATAATACTAATGAAACTTTCAATACCGGTGTTGATACACTCCGTTTGCGTTCCATGTATAGATCTTTAAAATTTTTCATGTGAGTAATAAGCTGTCATCATCATGTGTCTGTGATTTTGTCAAGAAGCGACTTGATTGATTTGTTGCGCAGTTTCAGCCTACGAGAGACTTGGAGTTATGTTGGGTATTGAGTGTATTCTAGTGATCTTCGAAAGTAATTTTGGAACGGTCTTGATTCAGGAGTCTACTAAATCGCTTTTCACTTGTAGCATTTTTGGATAACACTCGGTAACACTTCATTTTATTCGGCGTTTGTAAATGATGACACGTATGCACCCCTAAGTAACTATTTTTAACCAATCAGAACTCACCTTTATTCGTTTAATTCCAGATTTTTATTCCTAGAAACCGTAACAAAATAATCTTTGCTCTTCGGTATTGAGCATGATATTTCGTTTGGAAGTATAGAAGCAATTAACGATTTCTTAGAAAAAGGTAGGAACATAAATTTCTTGGAAATAGCATTAATCCCTATTTAAGTAATCGTCTGCTATATTTTTTATAAAAATAACGCGATTTTCAAATATTCGAAATATGTGGAAAAAAGCCAAAATATTCTAACGATTTAGTATTTGATTTCACCCCCGTATGTTTGGACGTGGATAACGAAATTCATTATTAACTCGTTTGAAAATTTTTCGTCTCCTCTTCGTTCATCGTGTAAGTTTCCTTTGCCATGCAAATATTTTAATTCGAATGTGTTTTATTATCGATGAAAACGTCGCGTGGTTAAGTGTTATATATGCATATCGATTCGATTTATAATTTACGTATAAAAACGTCGTGTAATTCTCGCAGTCGGTGAGACGTTCACGTAGGAAGACGGTCGTATATGAATTTCTCAAAATCTTACCCGATGAAACTATAGCAAAACGTAAGTGGCAACAGACGGTGTTCTGAAAGCAGAGGGTGTCAGAAACGAGACTCCTTTGGGAATCCCCAAGCAATCTCGGCTGCTTCCTCCCCAAGCGTCAAGACTCAATTAAACTTTAAGATGATATGCAAGAGTCCCTCAACCTGCTATTCTTGTTCGCCGGGGTCGCTTACGGCTCATCCGTACTCGACGGTTCTGAAATTTTCTGCGGCCGCAGAGAGAAAGGGAGAGACAGAGAGAGAGGTCGCGTTATATTAATTATGTACGATAAATTCGATTGCCGTCATTAAAAATATTGGCGATAGTGGGAGAGTTGCGGAAACACGAAACACAAAGAACGTTTTGCGTATTTACTTAATCGAATTCTCCAATCAGAATCGAAAACGCAAACTTTTAAATGGTCACGTTTATAAATAAAATCGGCGCAAATTTAAAGCCGTCTTGCACGCGGATAGCCTGGCGCATTGAGTTACGCTGACAGCAAAAGGAACCTTCTTAAGATGTCAATGGTGTCAGTAGCAGGACCGTATATAGATCGTGGGAAGAAACAAGATTCCATGATCACAGCTGGTAAAAAACTTGTGGAAGTTATCTTACCACCTAAAGCAGTATTAATATGTTCTATAAAGTTGCGTATCTAAATTGAACGTGCCATACACTTCTAATGCACTCATACGAGCCGCAAGAACATGTTTGAAGCCGACTGGTTGTGAATATACTTTTCTCCATATATAGGCGAGATGGCAAAATGATTTCTGTTCTTTATCAGCTCCTATCTGTTTTACCATTTATTTAGTTTTGATTTCAACTTTCTTGCGCTTAACTTCATAATCAACCCTTTTAAACCGAAATTCGAATATTCTTTTAACCGTATCGAGTTGTACGAATAATGCGTTTGACGACGCGGCGTGTTTGAAAAACTATCGAGAAAAATCGGATTTGGTTTCCAGTCGCGGTTAAAGTAGGGGGAAAATCTACCCTAATCACGATCAGACTTCGACTGGCTTCGAGCCTCTCAGTTTACGAATGACTGAACAGTTTATTGGACGTATCGCACTGGTAACTGTTTTATACCGTCTACGCCGCATATGTGTTTTGCGGAATACCCTCGCGTAGAGTGTCAAAATTCGCGCGATGTATTAAGGGAAAATGCTGTTTAAGGACGGGGAATCCCACGTTGAGATGTTGCTCGGTGACTTTTTCCCCAATAAGACCGAGAATGATGTTTTAAAGGTGTTAGTAGGTAATTAATCCTTTTTTTTGTATATATTTTTATATATATTTTATACAGGGTGTGTATAAATTGGCGAAAAAGCTATGCGCTGCTACATCCTTGGCTCGGTTCTGAATCGAAAATCTTAATCTTAAAGTGTTGTATCATGCTTCGTATGTTTTTGGGAAGCACACTTGAAAGAAACATACATTTGGCAACGTTGGACTCGCAACTCGTGATATTTTCTGAAATTCAATTTTCTAAAAATGTGAATTTTACCTTTTAAATTCGACACATTACGCGAGACATGACTTGCCCTTGAATTTATTTATTATCAAAACTGTAACATTACAGTGCATTTTATAATAGGATTCGTTCATTTTTTAATATGTATCTGATATTTAACGAACCAGTTTTACCAAGAGGTTGATCCAGCCTTCGAAATACATTTCGTTTAGAATGTCTCTGATTTCTTCCTCTGCCACGTTACCATTTCCATTACAGAAATCGTACACCATGTACATATCGGCATATTCATTCGATGTAGAATAATAATATAGGATACATAATAAAAGAAATAAAAACAGAAAAACAAGAACCCATCAAGACTATACAAATACTCACGAAAAAAGCGAAAGTTATACAAAATTATATAACTAAGGGGTGATAAAAGAGTTGATAACGTGTTATGGACTAGTGTAAACCGGACTCGCGCTGTCACTTGTACGAATTTTATTATTTAATGATAACTTATCGTTGATAAGTACACTACCTAATGATAACACGCCATCCACTCGTTTATCGAACCTTAATTATAACACGAAAGTCGAATTATATACATGCATAAATATCAAAATTTGGCAGTAATATTATTGATAAAAAACACATTCGAATGCAATCTTATTGTTCTGCAACGTTGCAAGATGTGTTTTCTCGTGAAAGTATGTTAATGAAGAGATGAATTTCAGAAAAATATATCGTTTTTAGTAAATGTGGCACATCTAGAAAGCGAGTCATTTATTATTTACAGCTTCATCCCTCAAGGTTTCGACGTATGTAGATATTTCCCTTCTCCTTCATCCGAACATTATTCTCAACCCTCTCGGGGATTCCCCTCAGAATATGCAGATATTAATGCTAACTGATTGTCAGTAATATAGATAAATGATTTCGTCCAAAAACGAAGAAATCCGTACTAGTAGTGCGATATGTCAATCGCAAAACCGGGGTGTGTGATATAAATATTTTTAAAAATCAAAACGGATTGCTTCCGTAAGCGAAATCCTCGCGAATGATATAGGGGTAGGAGGAGAATTTATATTTATAGGTGTATGTGTGAAGAAAAAAACCGTGTATATTTAAAGAGATTTATGCCTTTTCGATTTACAGGCAGAGCCAGCAGCCCCTCCAGCAGCAACAGATCCTCGCCCACCAGTTGTCGTAGTTTTACCCTTAGCGACGCTACGGACGGCGACGAAAGTTACACCGTCGGGGCGACCGCTACTACCCCTTACGAGTGCAATAAGTGTAAAAGGGCATTCGCTAGGTCTTCGGAGTTAACGAAGCATATACAGGTCAGTAACGTCAAGGATGTAAACGAATTCGTTGGCGCTTAAGGGTGTTCAGTACTTATTTTCATGATCGTTGAAAGTTATTTTTTTGTCGGTTCGAGAATTTCGGAAGCTAAATATTTTAGCCCTAAAATATGTATAACGATAAAATATTAATTGTTTACGATTTTAAGAGCTCAGGCAGGTCGAATCTTTTTCACTAATAAGTGAAGAACCAGCAGATTTGCAGGCCTGAAATTTTGAATACCACATATTCGATACGGTACTTACGACTTGTCGAAGAGCATTTGTGTAAATTCCTTTGTTATCGTCGCTCTTTTGAAGTCCAAAGAATGGCGGTAAGCCGATGGTCATTTTTCAATTCCTTAAATGAGGTTAAATTTAACAACAAACAAGGAATTTACAAAAAGCTCGCCGATAAGACATAGCTATCGTAACGAATACACGGTATACCAAATTTCGAGCCCATAAACTTACTGGTTCTTCACTTATGATTGAAAAAAGATTAAAGCTGTAGAAACTCTTAACATTGTAAATAAAACTAGTATTTTATCGTTACACACACTACTTTTAAAGGTCAGTTTTGGAACAAATAAAAAAATTTAAGTTTAATCTTGAAAAAGAGTACTGAACACCCTTAAACGCTCGCCTTGTGAAATAACACGATTATATTTCAGATACACGCCGATCAATTACAATTCAGTTGTCTGTATTGTCGAAGGTTATTTAAACACAAAAGGTCCAGAGATAGACACACGAAGTTACACACGGGAGATAAAAAATACAAATGTACTCATTGCGAGTCGGCTTTCGCAAGAAGGTGGGAGCCCCTGTCGTTTAGATCCAACAAAAGAAAATGACAAACCAATTGTTTTTAGCGATCATTTAAAGATTCACATGAAAACTCACGATAACAAAAAACCTCATCAATGCGAGCTTTGCAAAAGGGGTTACAATACCGCCGCCGCTTTAGCCTCGCACCAACAGCATCATGTTAAAAGGAAGTCGTCAGGTGCGGTAGCAGTGCTAGTACCGTTACGGCAAGTAGCACTCCCAGTCCCGGATATATGAGATGTCCCCAATGTTCGGAATGCTTTAGCAAAGCAGAACACCTTCAAGTAGGTCGTTTTAAACTGTCTTTTCCTTTTGATTGTGGTGTGGTTCCCAACACTATATCACATCGATAAACTCCTCATATCCGATGAAACATACAGAACAATTTTAAAACAAGGGGCGGGAATTTATAAAAGCACTTCTATCGAATTCGATCAAGCTTATATAGGACAGTCCAAAGGGGCAATAGTTACGGTAGAATAGATTCGTCGAGTGTTGCGAGGCACGGCAATAAAATCGAGAATTTAAAATCGATAAAATGCGTAAATTCGCCCCAAGAACGCGTCCGAAGCGATACACATACGTAAAAATGCGAATCTTGTAAATGAGGAGGGCGGGCCTATTACTCGCTCTACACTTTTCGATCTATCATAACTTGCGCCTATGTGATATCACATCTGGGGGAGTATAATTTGCCATTTGCAGACCGATATTTAAATCATGCTTACCATACCAAGTACTGAATGTAGATAGATATCAATAAACAAAAAATATACGCATTGTGTCTCGTATACCGGTTATATGATATTGATATGCAAGAAGAATGAAGAAACAAAATTACATATTTTTATAGCATATTTTTCATAGAGTTTGGCATGATATTCAATAGAGCGAGCAACATTAACTAACATGTAAAAAATTGACGTCTTCAGCCGACAAAGTAGACTCTGGATCAATTAGAGAGAAAATCCAGAGAGGTTTGTTGGAAAATCTTATGGCATGACCTGGTTATCCCGTCCCGGAGTAGTATTTTCACCCATTTTCCCCGGGTGTTAAAGGGGGTATTTAGTTTGCATGAATCGAATTTAAAGAAATCACGATTCATTCGGTAATAGACGGTTTGAACGTGCTCACCTCTTCGCTAGCGAAGCGCGTGTCACCGGATCTACTTAAATAATGGTGTGGTGGGGGAGTTTACCGATGTGGTACAGCGTCTTTTCCGTAAAAAGTTGAAACCTATTGGCGTTACTTCAGTTAAAAAGGATGGGTAATAATCGAATGTGTGTCTACACGTATTAATTCCAACATTGTTATTTTAGAATCATCAGCAGTCAAAACACAAATCGCTTCCTTCCTTGACGATAATTCCGCAATCTTCCACTCCGGATAAGACGAACAACGCCCAAATAAATCACAAAGAGAATAACACAGAGTTTACGAAGATGGCCTGCATGTATTGCGGCCGAGACTTCCCCAACATGAATCTGATGTACCAACACATAAGTACGGATCACAGCGCGATATTCCTTTCACAAAACGTCAATTATAACCCCCGTACATCCCCGAATTCCAAAGATTGTTTCTCGCAATCCTATCGGCCAACCGGAAACGTTCCGATTTACGCTTGTGATCTGTGCACGATGAAATTCGAAACGGCTCAATTGTTGAAAGAACATTTAAAGAATAACCATTGGAAATTGGGAAGTACATCGTCCGATTCCGCCCAATCGACGCCCCAATCGAAACCGACCGATTTAAGTAGGAAACGAAGAATCGACGAATCGGAAGACAAGAGGAAGTTGGAGGAGCACAAACGTAATTCCCCGTCGTCGACGAGCAGCCCTTACGATTCGAACGATAAACCCTGTATATGTTCGTATTGTTACGCGCAAATGCCGAATTTTAAAAGTTTCTTGATTCACATGGAAAGTCACGTTTCAATGAATGCTTCGAATAGTTTCATCGGTTACTGTCCGATTTGCGGTGAACCTAGCAGGGATTCGATCGAATTCAGCTCTCATATCTTTAGCCACATCGTCACCGATATCGCGGGAAGGTGCTGCCATCAATGTAAGAAATCGTTCGATCAATTAGAGCAACTTCAAAAGCATCATTTGGAAGTTCATTCGCAGAACGTCTACAAATGCACTATCTGCGGGGAACTCTTCGAGTCGGAAATAGCGATAAAGGTGAGCGTATCCGGTTTGTAAATTGCAATTTTTATTTTCGATCGTTTCGCAGGTTCATTTCAATAATCGCCACTGTACGGAATGCAAGCATTATAGATGTAATCTGTGCTCTCAACAGTATTTTCACGACAAATTGACGGCGGAATTGCACGTTTCTATGAAGCATGGCAGTCAATTGGGGAATACCCGGCTTGAATCTCATAGGAATTATTTCGGATCGAAATGTGGACTGTCCGATGTGGAACCTCGCGCCCTGTATAGGCCGTACCAATGTCCGTTTTGTCAAAAATCTTTTAGAGATGAATATACGCATAGGTTTCATGTCTTGAAGGAACACGATTCTCACGAGGGTAGGAAGGTAATATTGCCTATCGAATTTTTTGTTTTCGTTGGAAAAGCGAAAATCAATTTTAACGGCTTTTCGGCCCAAAAGTATCGGATTTCGAGAAAAACCGGAAATTCTATACCATTTGGCCGATAATTTACGTTTTCACCCTGTATATATCTATCGTAATTAGAGTTGCTCAATTTGCGCCAATATCACTTACACTATCGAAAACGGCTGTACTAGAATAGTAACATTGCGCTATACGAATACAGGTGGCTTCGTACTATACACTCGGTTTCAATGTATACTAGAGTAGTGACATTGGGCTATACGAAACAGGTGCCGTCACACTATACATTCAATTTGAATGTATAGTATGAAGCCATCTGTTTTGTTGTAGTACTATTCCTTTATTACCTTGGGTATTATCTCTCTCTTGTATTATTATCTATGTCTCTGGTACTATTGGCGCAAATTGTGCAACTCTAATAATAATGTATTTCTGTTGTTTTTCTTTTCTTTCATTATTTCAGAACGAAAATCTACTTATGGACATTTGTGGCTTATCGATGAGCTCCCCAGCTTCTCCTACAGGTCCCTATCGTCACCCCCTGCTCTATCATCGCAGGAAAATCTTCAAATCGACACCAAACCGGTATGTAATTATACTTGCGAGATCTGCCATCGCGGGGATTTTACGACGGAAACGGAATTATTCTCTCATATGAAGATCCATCAGACAGCTACCCACACGAAATCGAAAATCGGAAGTGTCAGTCTTCAGTGCGCTTATTGCAATGAACATTGCAAATCGCGTAACGATCTGGAAAATCATATGAAAGGACATCAGGTGTCCTGCGGTGGTAAAGTCAAACATAAATGTAACATCTGCGACGAAATATTCTCGTCGGCGATGACTTTGGCCGATCACAAACTGACTCATTGCAAAATCGTGTCGGGAAATACGTGCACTCAGTGTAAAACCGTCTTAGCCGACGAACAATGCTACTACAATCATCAACTTCAACATAATACCACTTCGAATATCTCAAAGCCCAATTCGCAAATGACTCTACCCGCGAACTGCGTTATTTGCTGCCAGACCCTTCAAACCGACGTCGAAGTCAAATTGCACGCCAAGTTTCACTTGAGGCATCTCTTTCAAAAAGAGTTCATATGCGGAATATGCAATAAAGTATGTGATAGTAGGGAAATATGCGAAAAATCCAACGGCACCTCGATAATCGTTTGTAAAAATTGCAAGAGCAAGAACGGCGTTGAATTGGACTTCTTACGGGCTCAACAATCGCGGCAAGAAGGCTATAGCGTCCATCGTACGCGTACCATGGACAACGTTAGTGATATGATAAAGTCTAATTTGCTAGAAGACGCGGATAATCTGAGATGTGGATTGTGCAGGAGTCTCCTACCTTCGCAGGCGAAACTGCAGATTCATTTGATCGAACATAATTTTATGGGCATGGGGCAATTCCGTTGTTACGTTTGCTCTTCCGTTTTCACGACGGCCGCCGGATTGCAAGCCCACATCTTGGGACACGGCTTAAGTCAGAGTCCGTACGAATGTTCGGAGTGCAAGATGAAATTTTTTTCGAAACCGAACTTGAGAATCACAGGATGATGTCTCATGCTCCGCCTTCCAACGGCCACGGGGAAAAAGTGCAAAACGAAAAGCCGTACAGGATTTGTTGTTACTGTTCCGGTACGTTTTCGGACGCTTGCTACGCCGAACACGTCGAAAACTGCATAATTGACATTAAAACGGAAGTACTTAGTGATGATTACGATAAGAAAGATAATTGCCAAAACGTGAATAATGATAACTTCGTAGAAAGTAAGGAAGAAGTAAAGGAGGGATGAAACGATGTATACTTTTGTGCACAGTGATATGTAAGTACTAAATTTTTAGATTAGAGGTATACATATATTAGTGGTAGTTTCCATATACATATGTACTAGATGAAACATGTACGATATTATTCATAATTGTGTGATAATTTGACTCTTAGAGTTACTAGTTGGAAAAAATTTACTAATGAGTTTTATACGAGTTTGCATCACACCTTTAACTAAGATGGGTCCATTTATTGATCAAATTTTCAATATCTTTCAAAAAAGTTTAGCTTTCTTTCATTATGAAACACGCATTTCTTTCGTAACCGATTTAGGAAAGAAAATCGAATCAATCTACGAGGTGTGTCTATTAAAAACGGGGACTATACGCCGTTTACGTTAAGAATGCTGTGCGGTGATAGAGGGGGCTGTAAAATTCTTGAATCTGATTGGTTAATAACGACGCTCAAATTACACAGAACACGGCGTTACTGACACAGCACCTGATACTTGTCACTTTGTCTAACTTCCAGGGAGTTTGTTCTATTTTGATTGTGCCCTGATTCAGAGCCCCACCTACTGCACTCTTTATGTGAACTCAGTTGTAACAGTTTCCACTCGAAACCAATCAGCTTCTTAATAACCGTTGTTTAATAGAAACACCCCTAATCAATAGAAAAAGTCGATATGGGGTAAGGTATAGCAACCGGTTATGGTAATCCAGTCAATATATGTACAGTGAGATATTTAATGATTGTCCTGGTCCTGCACTACTTTTCGCATTCTCCTATCGATATTTACTTCTATTTAAATGCAACGCTTTGCAGTGCCGTGGTCTTTTAGATAAAATGTGATTATGCAACTTATCGTACACATCGCCTATGTAAGACTGATATATCAATATCACTACTATAGAATCTGCAATTTTGCGGTTATTTTAAGAACACCGTACATCAGACTCTCTCTTGTTTTCTTAACAAATTTCAACGCTCTTACGCTTATGGTCGAGCTGGTCTGGTGTCCCTTAAGAAGTATTCACTTAAAAAATGGAAGTAAATATTGATGTGATAACTGTGGAAAGGAGTGTATGGTCAGGACAATCATTAAAGCTCTCATTGTACCTACATATATACACTATCATTCTTATGGTGCGTTTAGTTAATGTGTGTAGGTATCTTCTAGCTGTTCTCAGATGTACAGCTCTTGTTACGTTTCCCTAGACACGTATCGTTATTTAAAAATATATAATTGAAATTGAAAAGAAAAAGATGCGTTGAATTTTTACATCGATGATGTGCTTTTACACGTACACACACAAATAGTGACCTTAAACGTATAAGTCTTCCAAATAACTCGAATTTTTAGTACGACATCAACATTAGCTAAAATGGAAAAAAACGAAGAAAAAAAAATTGAACTGTTAATGTTATAAAATTTTTTATATAAATGTGTCAACTAATAATCCGTCGAAAATGCATTCCATGAATGTTTCGTTTCTGTTAAATGTCCTACCGTCCAATATTATTCGCAATTTGCGTTTTGAAAACGTTTGAGTTTTTTCTTTTTCGTTTTCTTGAAATTGTTTTATTTGTAATTTTGAATAAAATTGCATACAAGTTCTCGTTGGTTTATTTATTACCGATTAAATAATCCTACACATCCTTCAAGAATCCTTATTACATTCTTTTGATACATCTCATGTAATTTATAGATATTAGTTTGTGCGGATGATCCTTGCGAGGGCTAAATCATCACCATTCAACTGGGGACGAGTTTAGAAATGTCTTAAAAAATCAGTCTCTTATATGAATCAGTAAGAAACACGGAATAACTAAGGAAATGGTAAAATAACAAGTAACAGACAAAACTGACGGATAACTGGCAGTACTTGACAGATAGGGTTAGCCAACCTGAAGAACAAATATTTCTGTTTAGAGGTTTTAGTATTGCCAACTCGGGAAAACCCAGCGTACATGCTGAAAGAGACGGCTACCTACATACACAGAACTCATTTGGTTAGCTTATTTCCCAACGATTGCGTACATGCAGGGTGAGTAACCTGAAGAGTCTTGAGTTGGCCGGACTGGAACACCTAAATATGAATATTTTTGTTTTCCAAGGTTTTCGGCCCTGTATTCTTGTTGTGTTGTCAATCTTCGCCTGATAATGGCGGCTTTATTTATATTATTTTCTTCCTACGTTTTACTTAATTTTACAGGAAGAACTTTCTTTCTTTAACGGATTATTTATTTAATATCATTCCTGCTTGAAGAAATGCCGTTTATCGGTCAACAGGACCAGCGCCGCCGCTAGCAATTTCGTCGCCCCGGGCAAAAAGGTAAAATTCCGCCCCTTTATAACATTTTAATCATTTTCTCTATAAACTAATTAATTTTACAGCCCATTTGCCGGCCCTCACAGGACACTTTCATTGTTATGGTTAAATTCGAAGTGGTATACTAAAGATGTCCAGCTCAATTTACATCAATTCTGTGTTAAATATCTTAATCGGCAGATTAATTTAATGGATTGGCAAACAATCAGCGTTTAAAACGGAACGAACCAGCTGCTCCAAATGTTTTAATGGAAATTATATTGGATAGAATTACTGTTTAGTTCTAAACTGCACAAACTGGTATAAATTAGAAATTATTTATTGTCCGAATATAATACTACAATTTGTAGATACATTGAAGTTGTCGAACTAGCCCCAGTTATTTCCTACGGATCACATTTTCAAGGTGTACATGTATGTACTTACATTTATTTCTCTATCTACAACAATCATTTCTATATGAAATCGATTGCCATTGTCAATTCTCCCATAATGTCAGGTTATCTGTGTTATTATTAAAAAGAAATGAACGCTCATATATATAAATATCGCGTATCGCTTTATTACATAATTAAATACAAAACATAAATAATTCAATAGCAAGCTTCATACGGCATCTGACCCGAGCAAGTTTTCTTTGGTTAAAATATTTTTTCTAACTTTAGGCGTCGGACTAGGTGTAGAGGTGTCAATGAATTCGATCGTACCTTTTACGGAAACTCTTCTTTCCACTTTCTCTTCGACATTTTCCTCCGCGCTAAGTGATCTGTTAAGCGTGGCGTTTTGATCATCCCTATCGCAATCATTTAGTTTCGATGAATTTTCATCTCTTAGTGTTGGAGAAGAACCACCTTCAACTTTCGAATTAAGAGCGGTTTCCTCGAATATTTGTGGATTCGAATTAAGTTTGGAGGAAGAGGGCTTGGTTTCTTCTAATATTTGTGGATTCGAATTAACCTCGGGAGATAAGGGCTTGGTTTCCTCGAATATTTGTGGATTCAAATTAAGCTCAGGAGATGAGGGCTTGGTTTCCTCGAATATTTGTGGATTCGAATGAAGCCCCGAAGAAGAAGGCTTGGTTTCCTCTAATATTTCTGGATTTGAATTAAATCTGGAAGAAGAGGGCTTGGTTTCCTCAAATACTTGTGGATTCGAATTAAGTTCGGATGAAGAGGACTTGGTTTCCTCGAATACTTGTGGATTCGAATTAAGTTGAGAAGTAGGGGACTTGGTTTCCTCGAATACTTGTGGATGCCAATTAAGTTCGGATGAAGAGGACTTGGTTTCTTCGAATCCTGTTGGATTCGAGTTAAGTTCGGAAGAAGACGGCTTTGTTTCCTCTAATACTTGTTGATTTGAATTAAGCCCGGAAGAAGAGGGCTTAGCTTCCCCGCTTTTATTTTCTGGTGAGAGCTCGTCGACTTTTATAGGACTTATATAGGAATTGTCAGTCTCACTTTTATTTGGATTAATATTTTCGTTAAGTTGCGGATTTCTTTCCGACACGCTTTGGTTTTCGTTGGATTTTTCGCCATCCTTAGCAATACTATTGTTATTGGTGTCTTCAGTAAACTTGGCGATTTGCCTCGTAAGACTTAAAATTTCCTCCTTATCACCAGCGCTTCTATCAATGTAGTCTATCTCCGTTTCGGAATAACAGTACATTGAAGACATATCGGATTCTGTGGAGTTTAAGCTCCATTTGGAACCGCCCACGCTTCCCCCAACCTAGGATATTAAAACCGATTTAGTTGTATGCGTATTTCAATTAATTTTTTCTAAACTTACGGATGCAGGCGGAACGGGTGCCTTCTTCTTTCTCTTTTTGTGCTTGCTCCTTGCAATCGGTTTCGGTGGTGTCAACGTTTCGTCTTCTATGCTATTATTTTTAGCCTTCGGTTCGTTTGCAAGTCCCTCTTCGAATGGATTGGGATCTCCAAGTATCGTTCGTTTCTTAGTGGTAGAAGCTCGAATCGCGTCGGTTTTGCTTAGTCTTTCGCTGAATCGCGATCGGGGAAATGCTATTGGGGTTTCTTTGAAATCGGGTGGCATAGAAAATACCGCACGATTTGTCGGTTCCGTTCCTAAAACAAAATAAGGGAAAAAGATGATATACAGCTTCCGTGTCTATACAGTTTCCGTGTCTATACAGTTTCCGTTTCTATACAGCTTCCGTTTCTGTACAGTCTCCGTTTCTATACAGCAGTAATAAAAAATGAGTGACAGAGAATACAGCGTACCTATACAGTCTGACAATTAAATACCGGAACTTAGTTTCGCATTTTACGAAATGACTGATCGAATTACGAAATAAGTTACGACAGTCCACATATACACAGAACTACTCGCATACAGCATCGGTTTAGTATTGACTATAGTCGGGAGTCGGCGATGCTGTCGTAACTGATTTCGTAATTGTACGCTGTTACAACACCTCATCTGCACACCTTTTTGTGAGAGGAAAGTTGGATTTCGGTGGCTTTTTGGAACGCCATCTTCAGTCGGTCATTTTGTCACGTGAGATTCGTTATGAACCAGTCAGAAAACCGATTTTTATGTAATTTGATAAAATTTTCCAATTTTCGAACCGCCAGTTTCAATTCTAAGCGCAAGCGCCAGTTTGAATTTTGAGCGCAAATTTCGCATTTGTTTTTATTTTTCGACGTAATTTGCTAAGCTTTTCCAATTTTCGAACCGCCATTTTGAGTATAAATGCGAAATTTTTCTTCGTTTCTTGGCTCGTTGCTTCAAATAAGATGCGATTTCGAACCTATTTTTCAGCACTTTTAAGGTGGCAAATAATACGAATATAAAAATTTTCGCGCGATTTATGAGATAAATAGAAATTTGTTGCCGTGTTTAATTTTTTAGATTCGGTTTTGAAACGCTATACACTTATACGTAAGTGTTGAGGAGTGTTTACACTGTGATTATTTATTCTTATCTTTATCTGATAACATAGATAGATAAGGTTTGTACAATTGCAAAATATGTTACACGAATGTTTTTTAACGCGCGCTATTACCTCGTAATTTTCCTAACGACACGTGACACCGCCGGAAACGCATATTTTAAAAATAGTAAGCGACTAATGAAATCGACGTCTCTTTTAGGGAAAATATTCGCCCGAACAACGACGAATTAATTCATTTAAAGCGTCGATAAGATTAGAAGCGAATTATCGAATTTTCAGTAATCCACTACGACCAACCTTGTTTAGGGCGTATGACGGGTCTTTCCTTATCTTTCCCCGTGAAGGATCTCAGTCTGTAAAAGAAGAAAAGAATTAAAAGATGCGCTTAGTCGACCATTTACCGCGCTTAAATTGCATGTAAATTAAACCAGAATGCCGTCTAATTATGTAAACTAAAATGTCTTGTTATCAAACGATAATATTTAAATGGATACAGCCTTCAAATTGAATTAAAACTCAGTCAAAGGCGTAAGATCGCATTCATTCAAGCGCGCATATACACGTATGCATCTATTTTACATGTCGCATGTGATGTTTATTTACATAATTTACTTAAACTCGTCGTGTTTTAAATAGACTATAAGTGCATTGTGAGTAGATAATAAATTACATACTTATAATTGCGTCATTACTAAAAATATATCTATCGTAACGGGCTACTGAATAGAACCAATCGATTTTCGATAATTCTGCATCATTGCACAAAGTTTAAACTACCAACACGAAAAACTAATTTCCGGGCACCCTTGGGAAAAACAGAAAAACGCCTTCCCTTCGACAATAAATTAAATAAATAAGAGACCATCGTACACTTACATTGCCTTTTTGATTCCTCTGAAAGAACGCGTTATGGTGTTAGTACTTCTCCGGAACGGATTTAAATGTTCCGGATATTCCGGGCGCAAATGATCAACACTCATGTTCAACTATCGAATTTCAAAACGCATACTTGGCGAATCCGGCGTCTCGAAGAACCGACACCGACGAACGAACTTGAACAAAATGTGCACTGCACTTTAATCGAATTCCTAAATTATCTTTTCCCCACTACCGTTCTACCTTTGTCACTTGACTACGTAACGTAACCTATGCTACTTCACATATACAGGGTGTTTCGGGGGAATCCTAAAAATTTTACAGGTAGATAATATGGACTATTCTGGATGAGAAAGTTCATATCAACATGTGTCGAATTCTGAATCATTGCGGAGATAACAGCAGTTCGTATATTATCAATAAAAGTACGCATTGAAGGTGTTGAGCATAAGCAACTAGGTTATACATTTAGAATAATGATGGGGCAATAACGGACCGTGAAGGAGCATTTCGACCGTAATTATCTCGCTTTCACACCCGGTTGCCTCGCACCAATCCATTCTGGAATGATACGCGATGATGTTATGAGCGAGCTGGTACTTAATTTTTAACATGGCTGAGTTGTGGTTCCAAATTTATAATTTATTTAAATGCTATAACACGCGATGTAGATTTCACTGACGTCAGTGCGCTTTCTAATTCCTCACGCACTACGTGTAGATCTTTTAAGATCGTCTTGCCGTTCTTTTATGAGGACTATTCATAATGAGAATCACCAATTCGCTTAAGAATGCATTCTGCTTCATCCATATTTTGGATTCAGGGTGGGCTGTTCGACTAATAATAATAATAATAATATTTTATCTATATTTGTAATAAAACCATAACAAAGTATTGTCATCTGTGTGAATGCAGTTATGTATTCATTTGTCAATATATGTATGTAACAAAATATACATTTATAAAAAAGAAGCAAAATAAATAAAATAAACAATAAACAAATATGTCAACAGTTAAAAGCAATAAAAAACAAACAAACACACAGACAAAAAAACAAACAAACGTTGACGTAATAACGTTAGAACCAGTTGTAGAGAATTATTTAAGACTTTAAAAATCATGACGTTAGCCAGTATTTTGAGGTATCAACTGCTAACTTTAGTTCTATGTTCCTAAGTTAAAAGATTACCTGAGGTATAACACTAGGAACGCAAACGTTTTAGAAGTTTCCTTGCACAGGGTTGGAAATCCTCGTTATCTTTGCTATTAAAGCATTTAATAAACTGTCCAACAAATATAAACAGCTACCATTGGAAAGATTTAAGTGCATAGTGAAGCAGATAGTGTTATCGAAGACATATTATTCGTTCAGGGAATATATGGATGACCCTGAAACCTAGTCAATAATAATTGATTATGATTTATTTCAAACCATTTTAATTATTTCTAGTTTGGAGTCTTAAACAACACTGTATACTAATTATTCTTTTGTTATCATAAAAGCATTATTTTATTTTAAATAATTTTTAGATTGCGAACATTAATTGTATATCGGGAACTAGCCAAGAACAATCACAAATAAGAAGATAACTTTCGCACTCGGACGGAAAATCTTTTCAACACTTACGCGTTTCAACTTTCGTGGAAGATCACTCTGGGCAAAATGAAGGAAAGATTATGAAAGGACCACACTTTAGTCCAGAATCCAGAATAACTTCCAGATAAGTGGCCGATGCGCCCGTCCGTGGAGTCCCGTCCAAGAACTTGTCTACTAAGGTGACAGAGATTAATTTAAATAATTATTGTAATTGTAATAGCGGTGTAATAGGCTGCGATTGTTGTTAAAGGCAATCAGAGAGAACTATAGGGATTTGATAAGCACACATTTGCCCCTTAAAATCTCTCTGTGTATGCAACCGGCATAGGCGGGCGTAGGTTGAGTTGCCTAACGTAAATGAGAGATTTATAAAACTCCTGTAATACCGGCCAGTGCATACATATACCTGTATTACCGATCGCATTTCCCGCCACGAATTTAAAATAATTTAAATTTGTGATACTAATCTTTTCCTAAATAACTACCTACAGATTATCATACAAGGCAGGCCCATTCCAAAACGTTTTAATGCAACGTGCAATGGGTTCATCATCCGAGAACAAGACGAATTGCATTAATGCCTTGCAGTCCTGGCGATAAGTTGACATATTTTTGACGAAGATTGACGTTTCCCACTCCAATATAATAAGCCATGAACTCCTATGTATGCGTTTCATCCCCCATGAAAAGATACCGTTTTTCTTTGCCAAAAATTCACATTTTTTACAGCAATAACCATTTAACACTTTTGCTTGTTAAGCCGTAGTTTCAATTTTTCTGTCCAATTACAGAACGCGTTGACAGTCTATCGAAGACGATCTGAGGTATAAACCCGGGTGCCCCGAGGATGATCTAACACATAGCAGAGGAGAAAATCAGCTGCCAATAGGAAACCCTGCCGAACGCCGCTGCTGACAAGTCTCGTGTTGAAATGATGGTTATTAGTGTTGGACGGAGAATGGTCCTGTTCTAGGAGTAAACTGTTATCACGCTTACGAGGTTGATAGATAGCCCTGCCTTATATTTTAAAATCTAAGCAAGACAGAGCACTACTGATGGCAGTTATGGATTCAGCATAATCTCACCAGGATCGGATGAAGTAGACGGTTTTGACTCAAATATTTCCTGAACTGCAATCCATCGATTTTTACAGATCCTGTCGGATAATAGATTTTGTTGAAAGCCCCTATCCGAGGGTGAAATTGTCTGGAGAGGACGATGGTGTTATCCAAATGCGCCTCAGACTTCAAATAAAGGCAGCAGAGTGTTTTGAAGATATTGACAAACCACTTCTTCGTAGACATGCATTTATATCCGAGGACTTTACAAACTAAGGTGATAGAGATTAATTTAAATAATTATTTTAATTGTAATAGCGGTGTAATAGGCTGCGATTGTTGTTAAAGGCAATCAGAGAGAACTATAGGGATTTGAAAAGCACACATTTACCCCTTAAAATGTCTCTGTGTATACAACCAGCATAACGGGTGTAGGTTGAGTTGCCTAACGTAAATGACAGATTTATAAAACTAATACTGGCGAGTGCATACATATACCTGTATTTCCGATCGCATTTTCCGCCAAGAATTTAAAATAATTTAAATTTGTGATATTAATCTTTTCCTAAATAACTACCTACCGATTATCAACAACGCAGGCCCATTCCAAAACATTTTAATACAACGTGCAATGGGTTCATCATCCGAGAACGAGACGAATTGCATTAATGCCTTGTATCCCTGGCGATAAGTTGACGTATTTTTGACGAAGATTGACGTTTCGCACGCCAATATAAAAGCCATGAACTCCTATCTATGCGTTTCATCCTCCATGAAAAGATACCATTTTACTTTGCCAAAAATGCGCATATTTTACAGCAATAACCATTTAACACTTTTGCTTGTTAAGTCGTAGTTTCAATTTTTCTGTCCAATTCCAGAACGCATTGACAGTCTATCCAAGACGACCTGAGGTATAAACCCGGGTGCCCCGAGGATGGTCTGACACGTAGCAGAGGAGGAGAAATCTAAGCCAGACAGAGCACTACTGATAGCAGTAACGGGTTCAACACAATCTCACCAGGGTCGGACAAAGTAGACGGCTTTGACTCAAATATTTCCTGAACTATAATCCGTCGATTTTTACGGATCCTGTCGGATAATAGATTTTGTTGAAAGTACCTACCCGAGGGTGAAATTGTCTGGCGAGGAGGATGGTGTTATCCAAATTCACGTCCGACTTCTAATAAAGACAGCAGAGTGTTTCGAAGATATTGAAAAACCATCTCTTCGTAGACGCGCATTTATATCCGATGACTTTACAAACTAAGGTGATAGGGATTAATTTAAATAATTATTTTAATTGCAATAGCGGTGTAATACACTCCAATTGTTGTTAAAGGCAATCGGAGAAAATCAGGGATTTGAAAGGCAGGAATTTGCCCCTCAAAATTTTCCTGTGTATGCAACCGGCATAAGCGGGCGTAGGTTGAGTTGCCTAACGTAAATGAGGGATTTATAGAACTTCTGTAATACCGGCCAGTGCATACATATATCTGTATTACCGATCGCATTTCCCGCCAGAAATTTAAAATAATTTAAATTTGTGATATTAGTCTTTTCCTAAATAAGTACCTGCAGATTATCATACAAGGCACGCCTATTCCAAAACATTTTAATGCAACCTTCAATGGGGTTAATCGTCAGAGATGAAGAATTACATTCATTTGTTGCATCCCTGGCGATAACATGACGTATTTTTGACGAAAATTGGTATTTCTCCCGCCAATAATGTAAGTCATGAATCCCATTTGCATGCGTTACATCCCGGATGAAAAGATGACGCTTTCTTTCCCGAGAATTGTCATATCTTGCGGCAATAATAATTTAACACTTCTGCTCGTTAAGCTGTAATTTAAATTTCTCTGTCCAATTACAGAATGCGTTCACAGCCTGCCGAAGACGATCTGAGGATCCCGAGGATGATCTGACACGTAGCAGAGGAGGAGACCAGCTGCCAACAGTAGACCCAGTCGAACGCCGCTGCTGACAAGTCTCGTGTTGAAATGGTGGTTATTAGGTTTGACGGAGAATGGTCCTGTTAGAGGAGTAAGATGTTATAACGCTAGCGAGGTTGATAGATAATTCTGCCTTATATTTTAAAATCTAAGCGAGACAGAGCACTACTGATGGCAGTTATGGATTCAGCACAATCTCACCAGGATCGGACAAAGTAGACGGTTTTGACTCAAATATTTCCTGAACTGCAATCCATCGACTTTTACGGACCCTGTCGGGTAATAGATTTTGTTGAAAGTCCCTACCCGAGGGTGAAGTTGCCTGGAAAGGACGATGGTGTTATCCAAATGCACCTCCGACTTCAAATAAGGACGGCAAAGTACTTCGAAGATATTGGAAAACCGCTTATTCGTAGACACGCATTTATATCCGAGGACTTTACAAACTAAGGTAATAGAGATTAATTTAAATAATTATTAACCTTGTAGTAGGCCTTGGTTGTTGTAAAATGCAATCGGAGAGGATCACAGGGATTTGAAAGAGAGAAATTTGCCCCTCGAAATCTTCCTGTGTGTGCAACATGCATAATTGGATGCAGTTTGGGTTGCCTAACTCAAAGGAGAGCTATGTAGAACTCCTATAATACCGACTAGTGCGTACATATACCTGTATTGTAGACATCTGTATTACCGACCGCATTGCCCGCCAACAATTTAAAATAATTTAAATATTTAATATTGTTAATCTTTTCCTAAATAATTGTCATGGAAGGCACGCCCATTCCAAAACATTCTAATACAACGTTCAATGTGTTAATCTTCCAAGAACGATGTGTCTAACATTTATGCGTTGCATCCCAGTGATAGAAATGACGTATTTTTGCGGAAAATTTGCATTTTTAGGCCAATAATATTTCATTACCCCTATGCATGCGTTGCATCCCTCTCTGAGAGCCGTCGACCAACGCTCACGTCGCAGGATATGGATGAAAAAGTAAAGCAATCCACCAGAGTCGTTGCATCATCTTTCCTAATGGAAGGTTACTTGAGAACTTCCAAGCTCCAATCGGCTGCTTTCATCCAATGACCTCTTGTGCTAATTGCCAATCCTCTCCAATTTAGTACGACAGTGATTTCTGGAAAACTCTTGAAGGGTGTGATCTTTATGTCCTCAAGTAATTGTGCGCGCGAGATATCATTCCCAGCCTTTTGTTCTGAGCCATTATCAGATGATTGATGTAGCTCTTGGCAACAATTGACCAGGACAATGCCCTGTAAGTGATGATTGGTCATATGTTATGGATGAGGTGTTTAGTTGCACCCCTTATGAAAAAGTAACATATTTTTGCTAGTAATATAAGTCATGAACCCCTATTCATGCGTTGACGAAGAAATGACCTATCCTTGCTCGAATATGCATTTTTTGCAGTAATGATTGGTTCCATGGTAACTTATTATGTTTTTTATATTTATTTTTCAGAAATAATTGGATGCAGTCTCTCCTCGCTTTTCCGGAATAACTTGAAGCATTTCTAAAGGCTACACAGGCATAACAATTTCTTCTGTCGCGAGTGCTGCCGGAATGGAAGTTGCGTCGTCTTCTATAATCTCATTCTTCTCTAATAAGGAGTAGGAGGAGCCAGCGCGGACTAAAAGGAATCCGACACATCTCTACGACCGTAGATTTAAGTAAATTAACTACAAACGGATGAATGTGAATCAAATCTGAGTGTACAATAATTGTCGTTCATTATAGTTACATAATAAACACTTTCCTGTATTATCTTGTTTTATTTTAAGCGTCCACACACATCACATAATCTCCTTCGATAAAGAGTCATGTGGTATACTTAATTCTGTTTAAGGAACCAATTTAGGCTCCATAGTTTCCAACTTTGTAACTTTTAAAAATAAGCAGGCAAGCATCAAAGCTTTAGAAACGTTCAAGGCAGGCAACCCAATATACACCGAATGCACCGCTGTAAACGTGTCATATATACCTCTCACTATCCTAATGCAGCCACAAGAAATTTTCTTAAAATCCAGTAGAATGCCCATCAAAATCTTTAAATTTACCGCAGAAATTATCAAAATCGTTGAAAACATCTATATTACACCTAATACACCTCCTGATACTCTTTATATTTCAATTCTATGATCGTTTTACAGGTTTCTGTAATCCATTCAATCTTACTCCTAATACTCGAAATATACCTCCTATTACTCCTGCTACCCTGATACATGTTCGAAAATTTTCGTCAAAATCGTTTAAATTTGCCGCAATTTTTCATAAAATTTTGCTCCTAATATTCGACATATACCTCTTATTACTCCTGCTACCCTAATACCAATAGTAAAAATTTCGTTAAAATCGCTTAAAGTTGAAAAATTTTAACACAAACTTGCAATCTTAAGCGATTTTGACGAAATTTTTACTCCTGGTATCAGGGTAGCAGAAGTAACAGGAGGTATATGTCGAATATTAGGAGCACGATTTTACATAAAATTGCGGCAAATTTAAACGATTTTGACGAAAATTTTCGCTCGTGTATCAGGGTAGCAGGAGTAACAGGAGGTATATCTCGAATATTAGGAGCGAGATTTTTACGAAAGGTTACAATTTTAAGCGATTTTGACGAAATTTTTCCTCCTGGTATCAGGGTAGCAGGAGTAATAGGAGGTATAAATTTATTAGGAGGTGAATTGGGTGTATATTTGGTTGTATAACTTTGTAATTTTCAGGGGTTCGTAGGAGTGTAACAGGAGGCATATGACAAGCATTAGGAATAGTTTGAGGTTAGTTTTTGTCGATTTTATATTAAAATAATATCTTTAAAACATAGACGAGCGAGGAAATGTTGTTAGTATTAATTTTCGAACGATGCTTATTCGTTATAAATTACAACAGGGAAGAATCAGATAATAGAGCTCGCCTAATTGATCTTCATTGAAATCCTATGATGATGGTAAGAAAGTACAAATACAACAAGCCTCGAGTGATAATAACAAAGAAGGAATTGATAGTAATTATGTTCTAGTTCTAATTTGTAAGCGGTATCTCCATTTGCAGATGTGGAAGTGTGCGGATGAACACAAGTTTTGGGAGAACTTCAGTGTCCATTACCTCACCGATAGATTTTGATGTGTCCCAGGAAATTCGAAAGAAATGGACAATATGCATTCTTTAGGAGAAAATCGATGATAATCAAATGGAATTACATGGGTGTATTTCCAGGAATGAACGTAGGCTAGATTAAGTTACCAAGGATACTTATCAAATACAGTATTTAACAGAGCGAGTCTGACAGTTTTAGCTCTATATAGTGGAATGTTAATGGAGACACGCTTATAGTACGTGATGGACTACGAGCCTCCAGGTTTAGTGATATGGTAGCAATGAATGCTTATTCATTTCCTACATTCTCTCATACCCCATGCGAAGTCTGCCTCATATCAAGTAGGAAATTATGAGAATTCACCCATTCCTCTCCTGTGTGAGGAAGGTGTGTTTGTAATCATGTTAATCTCTAGCTTAGTGTATTAATCGTAAAGAAAAAAGAAGCAGTAGAAGTATCCGAAATAGTGAATGATGGCACCTCACTCACCTCCCTCTTCCTCAACAGAAGGTAAGTTGGAATTCCTCTCGTCTTTGTTATGCTTTTTATTTTTATTTTTCAAAGGGACTTGCCCCACTGGTCCAAAATGACTTAGAGTATTTCTGAGTACGGCTGAGGCATTCAGCCCCCTTGTGCTGGTAGCTGCCCAAGGCGAAGGTGGTTCATCTGAAATCTCTCTTAAGTAGTACTTTTCAAGGACTGCAGAGAAGGAGAATTACCGAAGAACAAGCATATCTAAGAAGGAGGCTAGCACATCCTTAGAACCATCGAGTATTAGGAGTACTAGGATCAAAATTTACCTCCTATCGGGTGGGTATTGGAAGATGTATTAGGAGCTATATAAGTGTGCTTTAAACGATTTAGACGATTTTAGTGGTGAATTAATAGGCAATTAAGCGATTTTAAGTAAATATCTCGTTGTTTGCACTGGGGTAACCGTGTATGTCATAAGTATTACGTGGTTGCATTGCGTTGCCCGATTTGAACATTTCTAGAAGTTAAATTGGCGAAGAGGCTGTGCCCTGTCTCGTATAGTTTTCGGGTAACACTCTGAAACGCGTGAAGTCAGTCGTCGTCATGTAGCCCAAGAGTCCTTATACGAAATTCGCTCTAGAGCCTTTATTCGACGTCGTAGGTTAATTTGGACCATTAAGGGCACTACGGAAAGACAACAGGGTTCAAGAAGGAGGTCGGTACATCTTGTGAATCACCGTTCCAAGAAATTTTACGAGAAACACTCAAATGTGGAATTAGAAACTTTACAATTAATGAAATACTCTAAGCATTACAATAGTGTACTTTATTTTACGTAATAAACGCTCCAGTGTGTTATTTCGTTCTATTTTAGTCATTCACAGACACCATACAATTCTCCCTGAATAACATATCGATTTAACGCAAAAGGCTAGCTGTAATATCTGAAATTTCTTAATTTCATATTTGTTTAAACTTCTAAAAATAGCAAGGCATTAATCAGATATGCAGCAATTAGCAGCTGCTAAAATAATAAAATAAATAAAATAGTTAAACCGCCTGATGTTTATCAAAATAGGCAACCTAATATACACCAAATTTACCTCCTAATACTTTAGACACGTGGTACCCTGTCAACGTTAAATATCCTACCTACATTACCGACTGGGTTAGCGCGTAAATGGCGGGAAAATATAGTATTTCAAATAAAGCAGGAGGTATATGACAAGTATTAGGAGTTCTTTAACGTTAGTTTCGGTAATTTTGTCCCAAAATATGTACAGGAGGAAGTATAAATCGAGTATTATGCGCAAAAGTTTTACGAAAAGTAGAAATTTTAAGCGATTTTGACGAAATTTTTCCTCCTGATATCAGGGTAGCAGGAGTAATAGGAGGTATAAATTTATTAGGAGGTGAATTGGGTGTATATTTGGTTGTCTAACTTTGTAATTTTAAGGGGTTCGAAGGAGTGTAACAGGAGGTATATGACAAGCATTAGGAATAGTTTGAGGTTAGTTCTTGCCGATTTTATATTAAAATAATATCTTCAAAACATAGACGAGCGTGGAATTGTTGTTAGTATTAATTTTCGAACGATGCCTGTTGATGGTAAGAAAGTACAGATACAACAATCCCCGAATGATAATAACAAAGAAGAAATTGATAATAATTAAGCTCTAGTTTAAATTTGTAAGCGGTATCTCTGTTTACAGATGTGGAAGTGTGCGGATGAACACAAGTTTTGGCAGAACTTGAGAGTCCACTACCTCATTTATAAATTTTGATATACACCAGGAAATATGAAAGAAATGGAGAGCATGCATTCTTTACCAGAAAATCGATGATAATCAAATGGAATTACATCGGTATCATTGCAGGGATGAACGAGGGCAAGATTAAGGTACGAAGGATACTTATCAAATATAGTATTTAACGGAGTGAGTCTCATGGTTTTAGCTCCAAATAATGGAATGTTAACGGAGACACACTTGTAGTAGGTGATGGACTACGAGGCTCCACGCTTAGTGATATGGTAGCAGTGAATGCTTCTTCAGTTTCTAGATTCTCTCGTACCCCATGCCTCATATCAAGTAGGAAATTATGAGAATTCACCCATTCCTCTCCTGTGTAAAGAAGGTGTGTTTGTAATCATTTTAATCTCTAGCTTAGTGTATTAAATGTAAAGAGGCAATAGAAGTATCGCAAGCAGTGTGTGACGGCACCTCAGTCACCTCCCTCTTCTACAACAGGAGGTAAGTTGGAATTCCTCTCGTCTTTGTTATGCTTTTTATTTTTATTTGTCAAAGGGACTGCCCCACTGGTCCAAACTGACTTGGACCGTATTTGAGAATGGCTGAGGCGTTCAAGCCCCCTTGTGCTGGTAGCTGCCGAAGGCGAAGGTGGTTCATCTGAAAACTCTCTTAAGCAATACTTTCCAGGGACTGCAGAGGAGGAGAACTAGAGAAAGACAAGCATATCTAAGAAGGAGAGTAGTACATCCTTAGAACCATCGAGTATTAGCAGTACTAGACGCAAAATGTACCTCCTATCGGGTGGGTATTGGAAGATGTATTAGGAACTATATAAGTGTGCTTTAAACGATTTTAATGATTTTGTTGCGAATTAATAGGCAATTAACCGATATTAAGTAAATTTCTCGTAGTTTGCACTGGGTTAACCGGAGGTGTATGTCATAAGTATTATGGGGGTTCATTTCGTTGCCCGATTTGAACATTTCTAGACATTAAATTGGCGTAGAGATTGTGCCCTGTATCGTATAGTCTTCGAGTAACACTCTGAAAGGCGTGAAGTCAGTCGACGTCATATTGCCCAGGAGCTTTTATACGAAATTCGCTCTAAAGCCTTTGTTGGACGTCCTGGGTTAATTTGGACCATTAAGAGCTCTACAAAAAGACAAATGGGTTCAGGAAGCAGCCCGCTACATCTTTTGAATCGCCGTTCCAAGAAATTTTACAAGAAACACTCAAATGTAGAATTAGAAACTTTACAATTAATGAAATACTCTAAGCATTACAAGAGTCTACTTTATTTTAATTAATAAACGCTCCGGTGTGTTATTTCGTTTTATTTTATTCACTCACAGACACCATTCAATTCTCCCTGACTAATAGATGGATTTAACCCAAAAGCTAGCTGTAATAATTTCATATTTGTTCAAACTTCTAAAACAGCAAAGCATGTAACCAAATAAGCCGCAATTAGCAGCTCCTAAAATATGGAATTATTAAATAGTTAAACCGCCTTATGTTTATCAAAACAGGCAACCTAATATACACCAAATGCACCTCCTAATACTTCTATATACCACGTGTTACCCTGTTAACTTTAAATATCCTACCTACATTACCGACTTGGCAATAGAGTAAATGGCGGTAAAATATTGCATTTCAAATGAAACAGGAGGTATGTGAAAAGTATTAGGAGTGCTTTGATGTTAGTTTCCATCCTTTTTTCGCATAATGTGCATAGGAGGAAGTATAACTCGATTATTATGAGCAAAAGTTTTACGAAAAGTAGAAATTTTAAGCGATTTTGACGAAATTTTTGCTCCTGGTATCAGGGTAGCAGGAGTAATAGGAGGTATAAATTTATTAGGAGGTGAATTGGGTGTATATTTGGTTGTCTAACTTTGTAATTTTCAGGGGTTCATATGAGTGTATCAGGAAGTATATGACAAGTAGTAGGAACAGTTTGAGGTTAGTTTTTTCGATTTTGTATTAAAATAATACCTTTTATAAAATAGAACAGCGTGGAAATGTTGTTAGTATTCATTTTCGAACGATGGTTGTTCGTTATAAATTACAACAGGGAAGAATCAGATAATTGGGCTCGCCTAATTGATCTTCTTTGAAATCCTATGGTGATGGTAAGAAATTGCGAATACAACCGGCCTCGAATGATAATAACAGAGAAGATATTGATAATAATTAAGCTCTAGTTTAAATTTGTAAGCGGTGTCTCTGTTTACAGATGTGGAAATGTATAGATGAACAGAAGTTGTTGGAGAACTTCAGTGTTCATTACCTCATCGATAAATTTTACATACACCAAGAAATACGAAAGAAATGGACAGCATGCATTCTTTACGAGAAAATCGGTGATAATCAAATGGAATTACATCGGTATCATTGCAAGGATGAACGTGGGCTAGAATAAGGTACGAAGGATACTTATCAAATACAGTATTTAACAGAGTGAGTCTGATAGTTTTAGCTCTAGATAATGGAATGTTAGCGGAGACAAACTTATAGTAGGTGATGTACTGCTTCATGTCCCACATGCTTTCGTACCCCATGTGAGGTGTGCCTCACATCAAGTAGAAAATTATGAGCATTCAGACATTCTTCTCCTGTATAAAGAAGGTGTGTTTCTAATCATTTTAATCTCTTGCTTATTGTATTAATCATAAAGAAAGAGAGGCAGAGGAAGTATGACAAGTAGGGGGTGACGGCAGCTCAGTCACCTGCGTCTTCCTCAACTGAGGGTAAGTTGGAATTCCTCTCGTCTCTGTTATGCTCTCTATTTTTATTTTTAAAGTGACTCACCCCACTGGTTGAAAATGACTTGGAGCATTTTTGAGTATGGCTGATGCCTTCAGCTCTCCTTGTGCTGGTAGCTGCCGAAGGCGAAGCTAGTTCATCTGAAAACTCTCACAAGCAGTGTTTTTCAGGAACTGCAGAGGAGGAGAATTAGCGAAAGACAAGCATATCCAAGTAAGAGGCCAGTACACCTCTAGAACCATCGAGAATTAGGAGTATTAGGAGCAAAAGTTACTTCCTCTAGGGTGGGTATTGGAAGATTATTAGGAGCTATGTTACTGTGTCTTAATCGATTTTGATGATCTTTGTAGTGAATTAATAGGCAATTAAGCGATTTTAAGTAGTAAGCAAGTTGCCCGCTTTGAACATTTCTAGACGTTAAATTGGCCTAGAGATTGTGCCCTCTCTCGTATAGTTTCTGGTTAACACTATGAAAGGCGTGAAGTCAGACGCCGTCATGTCGCCCAAGAGTCTTTATAGGAAATTCGCTGTAGAGCCTTTATTCGACGTCGTAGGTCATCAGTTTCTACAGCATGCAGAAAAGGAGCATTACAGAAAGACAGCTTGGTTCAAGAAGGAGGCCTTTACATCTTTGCAATCGTAGTTCCAAGAAACTTTATGAGAAACAATAAAACGTTGAAATAGAAACTTGACAATCAATGAAATACTCTATGCATTACAATAGTGCACTTTATTTCAATTAATAAACGCTCCGGTGTGTTATTTCGTTTTATTTTATTCACTCACAGACACCATTCAGCTCTCCCTGAATAAAAGATCGATTTAACCCAAAGAGCTGGCTGTAATAATTTCTTATATGTTAAAACTTCTAAACACAGCAAAGCATGTAACCAAGTAAGCCGCAATTAGCATCTCTTAAAATATGGAATTATTAAATACCTAAACCGCCTTATGTTTATCAAAACAGGCAACTTAATATACACCAAATGCACCGCCTAATACTTCTATATACCACGTGTTACCCTGTCAACTTTAAATATCCTACCTACATTACCGACTAGGAAATCGGGTAAATGGCGGTAAAATATTGCATTTGAAATGAAACAGGAGGTATGTGAAAAGTATTAGGAGTGCTTTGATGTTAGTTTCCGTCCTTTTTTTCGCATAATGTGTATAGGAGGAAGTATAACTCGATTATTATGAGCAAAAGTTTTACGAAAAGTAGAAATTTTAAGCGATTTTAACGAAATTTTTGCTCCTGGTATCAGGGTAGCAGGAGTAATAGGAGGTATAAATTTATTAGGAGGTGAATTGGGTGTATATTTGGTTGTATAATTTTGTGATTTTCAGGGGTTCGTAGGAGTGTAACAGGAGGCATATGACAAGCATTAGGAATAGTTTGAGGTTAGTTTTGTCGATTTTATACTAAAATAATATCTTTAAAACATAGACGAGCGAGGAAATGTTGTTAGTATTAATTTTCGAACGATGCTTATTCGTTATAAATTACAACAGGGAAGAATCAGATAATAGAGCTCGCCTAATTGATCTTCGTTGAAATCCTATGATGATGGTAAGAAAGTACAAATACAACAAGCCTCGAGTGATAATAACAAAGAAGGAATTGATAGTAATTATGTTCTAGTTCTAATTTGTAAGCGGTATCTCCGTTTGCAGATGTGGAAGTGTGCGGATGAACACAAGTTTTGGGAGAACTTCAGTGTCCATTACCTCACCGATAGATTTTGATGTGTCCCAGGAAATTCGAAAGAAATGGACAATATACATTCTTTAGGAGAAAATCGATGATAATCAAATGGAATTACATGGGTGTATTTCCAGGAATGAACGTAGGCTAGATTAAGTTACCAAGGATACTTATCAAATACAGTATTTAACAGAGCGAGTCTGACAGTTTTAGCTCTATATAGTGGAATGTTAATGGAGACACGCTTATAGTACGTGATGGACTACGAGCCTCCAGGTTTAGTGATATGGTAGCAATGAATGCTTATTCATTTCCTACAGTCTCTCATACCCCATGCGAAGTCTGCCTCATATCAAGTAGGAAATTATGAGAATTCACCCATTCCTCTCCTGTGTGAGGAAGGTGTGTTTGTAATCATGTTAATCTCTAGCTTAGTGTATTAATCGTAAAGAGGAAGTAGAAGTATCACAAGCAGTGTGTGAAGGCACCTCAGTCACCTCCCTGTTCTTCAACAGAAGGTAAGTTGGAATTCCTATCGTCTTTGTTATGTCCTTTATTTTTATTTTTCACAGGGACTCGCCCCACTGGTCCAGAATCACTTCGAGCATTTTTGATTACGCCTGAGGCGTTCAGCCCCCTTGTGCTGGTAGTTGCCGAAGGCGAATGTGGTTCATCTGAAACCTCTCACAAGCGGTCCTTTCCAGGGACTGCAGAGGAGGAGACCTAGAGAAAGACGGGCAGATCCAAGAAGAAGGCCAGTACATCATTAGAACCATGGAGTATTAGGAGTACTATGAACAAAATTTACCTCCTATCGGGTGGGTATTGGAAATTGTATTACCAGCTATATAATTGTGCTTTGAACGGTTTTGATTATTTTTGTGGTGAATTAATAGGCAATTAAGCGATTTTAAGTAAATTTCTCGTATTTTGCACTGAGATAACCGGAGGTGTATGTCATAAGTATTACGGGGATGCATTCGGTTGCTCGGTTTGTACATTTCTAGACGTTAAATTGCCGTAGGAATTGTGCCCTGTTTTACATAGTTTTTGACTAATACTCTGAAAGGCGTGAACTCAGTCGTGGTCATGTTGCCTAAGGGCCTTTATACGAAGTTCGCTCTAGAGCCTTTATTCGATGTCGTAGGTCAATTTGGACCATGCCATCGTTTTCTACGGGCAATTCTACGTACATATGCCGAGTTATAGCCAAATATATTTTCCGACGGGAACTAAAAATCCATGGACTATTTCCAGGAAAAATTTTAGCCAAAAAAACGAAATTCGTCCGATCGGCCTGAAATCACGGTAGCGTGTTAATATCGGCTGAAATTTTCCCTGGACTATGGTTCATGGCGTTTTAGGGATCTTGAGCGTAAATACACTAATGAATGAATTGAGGTGTAGTCATAAGCATATACTCCAACTTAACTTAGATTTATTTTGCAGGTTATCTCTCCAACATGCGCCTGAGAATGCTAGTCTCCTCCGCGGAGCTAAACCCCGGCCTGAAGAAGCTGGCAATTACCCAAGCTAAGGTAAGGATTTTGTCAATTAACGAGATAAATATAAAGTCAAGTTCTTGGGGCTATTATGTGATAAACCCCAATTTCTTGCTTCAATGATTGGTTCCATGATCATTTATTATGCTTTTTATCTTTATCTTTCAGAAATGATTGGATTCAGTCTCAGTCCGCTTCTCCGTAACCTCATCTTTCTTTGTCCAGCATCGGCAGAAGCAAGTGGGGGTTTAGAGGAATCCCGTACATCCTTACAATCGTCGATCTCAGAAGATTAACTACAAATGTTTACAGATGTGTAAATAGTAACTTGACAGTGTAGAAATTATTGTCACTTGACAATTATGTCTTTTATTTTAATTACATAATAAACGCTTTCTGGTATTATTTTGTTTTGTTTCAAACATCCACAAACATTCCTCGGTAGAAAATTCGATCAAACTTTCAGTTCTACCCATATATTCCTCACATACCTCCTATTAATTAGGCAACCAAATATACACAATCTCAATATAGCCTGAAAGATTTTCAAAGTAGGCAACCAAATATGCATCTCCTAATACTCGAGATATACCTCCTATTACTTCTGCTCCCCTAATACCAGGAGTAAATATTTCGTCAAAATCGCTTGAAATTGATATTTTTCCTAAAAGTTTTCTAATTTTTAGCGATTTTGACTCCTGGTATCAGGGTAGCAGAAGTAATAGGAGGTATATGTCGAATATTAGGAGCACGATTTTACATAAAATTGCGGCAAATTTAAACGATTTTGACGAAAATTTTCGCTCGTGTATCAGGGTAGCAGGAGTAACAGGATGTATATCTCGAATATTAGGAGCAAGATTTTTACGAAAAGTTACACTTTTAAGCGATTTTGACGAAATTTTTACTCCTGGTATCAGGGTAGCAGGAGTAATAGGAGGTATATGTCGAATATTAGGAGCACGATTTTACATAAAAGTGCGGCAAATTTAAACGATTTTGACGAAAATTTTCGCTCGTGTATCAGGGTAGCAGGAGTAACAGGAGGTATATCTCGAATATTAGGAGCAAGATTTTTACGAAAAGTTACAATTTTAAGCGATTTTGACGAAATTTTTACTCCTGGTATCAGGGTAGCAGGAGTAATAGGAGGTATATGTCGAATATTAGGAGCACGATTTTACATAAAAGTGCGGCAAATTTAAACGATTTTGACGAACATTTTCGACTATGTATTAGGGTAGCAGGGGTAAAAGGAGGTGTATCTCGAGTTTTAGGAGCCACATTTTATTAAAAATTGCAGCAAATTTAAACGATTTTAACGAAAATTTTCGCTTGTGTATCAGGGTAGCAGGAGTAATAGGAGGTATATCTCAAGTATTAGGAGTAAAATTTTATGAAAAATTGCGGGAAATTTAAACGATTTTGACGAAAATCCTCGAGCATGTATCACGATAGCAGGAGTAATAGGAGGTATATGTTGAATATTATGAGCTAAATATTTACGAAAGGTTGCAATTTTAAGCGATTTCGACGAAATTTTTACTCCTGGTATTAGGGTAGCAGGAGTAATAGGAGGTATATCAAGTATTAGGAGTAAAATTGAATGGATTACAGATTCCTGTAATAAATTACAGAAACCTGTAAATGAATCAAATGGGAATTATAGAGTAAGTTGGAATTAAAAATTTGGTTTAAAATAGATATCGCACTGGGTCTTTTAGTGAAAATCTCAATTCCTTGGAATAATACTACTCCTTTTTCTTTCATATTATCCTTCTCCCCGTCTAGGGCGTCGGATGTTGGAATAATACAAAAAACGTTTTATCGACTTATTTATTTACTCAAATATTGTACATACAAATACAAGACAAACTTATAATATGCGTTATTTTAAAACTAGGTATCTATTTATAGTATATGTATAAATGAAGTGACTCGTTTCATGACGTTTCTTCGCGCTGAGCGTTCGAGTTCTAATCGAAATTAGAGTGTATATATATATATATATATGCATATATATACAGGGAAATCTCCCGTAATGGATAACTCCCTTCAGCGGACATTACGGGAACTGCATACAGCATAACTTTCCGTAAACGGATACTTCCTACGGATTCTGACCATGTCCGTTTAAGGGAGATTTCACTGTACACGCAAACACGTGTTTGCAAAATTGAAAGTATTAAATAAGTAGGTAGATAGATGGTAAGTATGTGGTGAGTGAACATTGAGCGTACATATTTACAAAATGAGAGACGGGAGAACGAAAGGATGAAGAAATACGCGGTCATATCATATCGCGAACGCATTCCGTATCCAACTCTTGAATGAGGCAGCGCATGAAGGCCATCTCTTTGCGAGCGTTGTCGAACATCGTGCGAGGGTCGGTTGCAGTACATCGTAGGCAGTTCGGTGCAAATACCATGGCCAAGTTGGAGGCGTCCATTTTAGTGTGACGGACAACATCCGGTCTATTGAACGTCTGCAGGAATCGTATCAGATAGCAAAGGACCAGGCGGTGAAGAGTCGGCAGGCGCAGTACCAAATCGCACGCCCTTCTCGGCGTCATCGGCTCGGCGATGCATTCAGGATAAAGGGTGTCAGGGACGAGAGGCTCGTATAATTCCCGTAGCCACAGTTTGAGTAAATTGGCAGGTACGTGGGCGTCACTCGGTTCGATCAACTCCCACTTATCCATTTGAGCTTTTAAGCGCCCGACTTCATCGACATCGGCCGACACACGGAAAATACCTTCCGTGCTTAGGCCCTGCAAGCGAAGCACCTGTTGCGATAGTTCAACCTGCGGCCACGGCAGCTTTCTCGTCGGCCAACGTGCAGCTTGTAATTGCATGACTTCTCTGAGGGTATTTCCGAAAAGACTGGCTTGGAATATTTGCGTCCTGGCAGCATCCACGTCATCGATGATAGGTCGACGTGCCGTCCTTTTCCCACCAGTTCCTATCCTCTCCAATCTTTGACAGGCCACCGTGGCATAATGATTTACCTAGAACAATACGATATGATTAAGGGAAATTTTTGGTTTATACAGACTTATCGAGAAAAGAGACAAAATCAGCCAGCATACATCCAAGCAATTTTGTTTGTATTGCAAATGCAATCAAAAAGTTAGAAACCGAAAGATGTTTAAATACATCAATTTTAATTGTAAATTCATTAAAGGATGAGATTGCTCAGTTGCCAGCCACAAATAATATAAAAGAGAAATATCAGTTTTCAAAAGAAATTTAGGTTATAAGCATCTTAATGAAATAAATGCTAGTTTATATGGAAATTTTACGAAAAATGTAAATGTTATTTGGGTTGCCTAATTTGGTAGTCACGTTGTGGACAGGAATTGTTGATATCTCTGTACTTACTTGTACGTGAATCGGCCACCTGTTAACTTCAGGGAATACCCTCGAAAACGTAGGATCTCTGTGTCTGTTGAGGTAACCCAGGAGGGCAGGTTGAAATTCTGGACTGGGAGGGACGAATGCAAGAGCAATGGTAAGAAGTTCCCATCCTCGTAACAGCGATTCTCGGCATTGATTTTCAGTCGTTTGTCTGCAGAGCTGCACGTACAATTCGTCTCGAAGCAACGGTTTCGCATAGGTGGCGTTCAATATATCAACAAGGAGGGTATTGAGGCAAGTCCCAGGTCTTATCCTACGATCACCCATATACATTTGTACCTGCGAGAACATGTCCAACGCCTGTCTAGCCACTGGCTTGCTGGAAGCCAATAGTGGCCTGGAAAGTCCTCGAGTCGACCAACTCAGTAGATCTCTGACACTCGCCTTCCTTCGAAACAATCCTCTCCCACTCAGATTTAGATTATGTGCTGCGAATTTTTCCATATCCGCCTCTCTTTCTGGTTGCAGCGGTGGTTCGGCGAGAGGTTTCAAAGGCAGTGCCGGTGCTCGTTCTCTAGGCGGTTCCGGAGCTGCGGCCGGAAGATTACGATATTCAGGGTCCCGCAGTCGATGGTGATGATAGGAACCGCTTTCGGATTGATCGGAATCCTCATTATCTGGTTCGTGGCCAGTCAACGATTCGCTTCCGCTATCGGAACGTTCGCTGTCCGAATCGCGGCCGTTGTTTAGTAGGAAATGTTCCAACGGCAAGAAATGGGTATCACGCCAGTTAGAATATAGAGGCGCTTCGGGACCTCTTTGACTAAAGCTGCTACTCCGGCATAATTCATTCGATTTACGTCTCAGCTGTGGTGTGCTAGCCGATAGACTTAACGCCTGGCCTCGCCCTACCGAATCGCTGGTCTGTGTGGCCTGGTGAGCGGTCGCTGCCGGGCTATAATCGGTGTTGTGCTTTAACGTTTGCAATTTGGCCAAGGGTATTATATCGCAATTGCTAGGTTTGTGCCAGACTGTTCTCCGAGAACTGGCGTTGTAATAGTAAAACCTCGCCGTATTGGTATCAAATAGTTCCCACCATTGGTTGGAATCGGTGCGTTTCACGGGGACACCCTCCGGCGGGTCCCAAACGCACTCGCCAGTGGCCAGATTGGCGTACATGTGTTCCCCGTTTTGGGTTCGATTATTTCGACCCATTCTACCCTACAATTCGAAAACGTTTGCCGCGGGCGTGTCATATATAAAATATCGATTAAATACCTGCATGTGTTGGATGCCATTTGTTGACATAATTTTAACTATTAAACTCCGTCGACTGATTGTTATCACGTAGGAAATGTCTCGGTGGGAACGCCACGCGCTCACATATTGTACTAATCATTTTCGTCCGACAACACGTGAGAATGGTAAAAACAATTAATATAAATAATAATGACCTACTCTTTCTAAACTGTGAAGTAGGCCACCATTTCTGTAACAATTTCTTATGTTAGAGCGCACGACCAGTCCTGCCAACACACAGTGCTCTTAGATGCCAACCTAAAGATCCAAATTTGCATAGATAAACTAAATACATATAAATAAAATATACTTGGGAACTCAATGCTAAAAACTGATAAATCTGATGATTCTATTTATTTTTAATATTCCATATCTTTCTTATTCCGTCAAACCCTAAAAGCCGTTCGTGCATCATTTATATACGATAAACATCAGTCGTATCTTCATACTTCACGTTTAGTCTTTATGACGTTTAGGAAATTTGACATATTAGTTTTAACGTTCTCCGCCATGCTTGCTACGCGTCAGTATCTGTCATCGCTGTCATTTGACAGGTGTGTGCGACGAGTTGGCATTAACCAATTTGTAGTGATAGTATTGAACACTTCTAGTTTTCCTAGTTACATTATCTTCTCTTCCATTACTTTAAATGAAAATGAAGTCTTTTATGGTGCTGTTCCTCGTAATATCAACCGGCTTCTGTGAATCCTGTATAGAACCCAAAATAACCCCGAAAACATTCACCACGCAAGATGCTACCGTTGTAACGAATATAGCTTATATTAGCGAATTTAACGTCGAATGCGGTGCAGGAACTATCTCCAATTTATACGCGGACATAGACGGGAATATCCAACCAGTATCATTAATCGGACCTAACACCTATCAGGTATTTAAATTTACCCCTCTCTAAACAAGTTGGATATCGAAACATATGCTCCGTTTCTTTAGGTCAGTTGGACGGAGGACGTCGCCACGGCTCGTAGCGGTGAGAAAGTAGTCCAACTATTCGATGAAGAGGGATATACAGCACTGAGAAAGGCCCTCCGTAATGGGGACGATACCTCGAAAATTTCTGAACTCTTCACCATCTCCGTTAATTATCCCGGCGCATTCAGCGGTCCGTGGTTGAAAAGCGAATTTTTGGCGGCTATACTTTCAGTCCTGGTCGCTCACATAGCGTTCAGTTCAAAATCGAAATTGTTATCGTAAGATAAGTTTTGTATGTTGTGTTATTTATTTCAAATAAAAGTTTAACACTCAAAGTTGAAGCTTTGGTAATTTGTGTTTTCCTGAAATTGCGACGTGAAAGTCAATTTTCGTTGAAATACAACTGACAATTTCATTGGTGAATGAAATCAAAACTACAAACCATTTACTTTACCTAGGCTCCAAACAAATCGCCAGATGGAAATACAACGCGCATATTGGGTTGCCTATTTACCAGGCGTTTCATCTCGTGGTACACTTACATACATTAAATACATTCCTGGGGTAAATTTTTACGCCCCATTTCATATTATCATCCATAACTTTATAAGTGTTTTACTATTCTTGCCTTGAAAATGTTCCATTTCTGTTAAAAAAATTATTAATTATTCTGAATAAAATATATTCTGGTGATAATTGTTTTGCTTTAATTAAAAGAAGATCTCTGTTTTAACTGCTAGCATGATGCGCGTACGTTTGGTTGCCTATATAATACACACCTATTTTGATCATCAACCCTTAACTGCATTCGTGGGGTAAATTTGTACGCTCCATCCTATATTTTCGTCCGTAACTTTATAATTATTTCACCATTCTAGTTGTGGGTCTGTCTTGAATTAATTCCATATCTCTCTATTGAAAAGAGCAAATTATTAATTATTTTGAATAAAATATATTCTGGTGAGAGATGTTTCTGGTTTAAATATAAAAAAACACTGTTTCAACTATGCGTTATTTTTCAAAATATAAAAAATTGTAATAGGGTAAAAATTTCCCCCGCAAAAGTGTTAATGTTGTCCAAAAACAACGAGAATACTTAAGGAGTTAAATGGCAATAGTAGTGGGTGTAACTCATACATCAAAAGGAATAATAACTAACTCTTTATAATTGAATTTCTTGAATGTATTACAACCCCTAAAAACCAGCGATATTGTGTTACATATACAAACTAACTTCGTGCGGGTACGTCTGGTTGCCTGTGAAACAGACGATACATACCTTTTTGGATTTTCAACCCTTAACGGCATTCGTGGGGTAAATCTTTACGCCACATCTCGTATTTCCGTCCATAACTTTATAACTGTTTCACCATTCTTGTTCTGGGTCTGCTTTGAATTAATTCCATCTCTATTTAAAAGAACAAATTATTAATTATTTGGAATAAAATTTATTTTCTGGTGAGAAACTGTTTCAACTGTGTTATTTTTCAAAATATAAAAAATTGTGATAGGGTAAAAATTTCCCCCGCAAAAGCGTTAATGTCACCCAAAAATAGCGAAGGTAGTTGAGGGTTAATCCGGAATAGTTGTGGGTGTAGCCCGTACATAAAAAGAGAATAATGAGTAACTCTTTATAATTGAATTTCTTGAATGTATTACAGCCCCTAAAAGCCGACCTTATTATGATATATACAAACTAGCATGATGCGCTTAGGTTTGCTTGCCTAGATAGCAGGCGTTAGGTTGCTCTTTGAATCTTTAACCCTTAACTACATGCGTGGGGTAAATTTAAGCAATTTATTAATTATTTTGAATGAAAGTATATTCTGGTGAAAGATGGTTTGTGTTTAGGCAGAGCTGTGAACAAAACAGCTTTTTGAAATGAAACTTCTTTCATCTCGTTGGGGAAAATCCAGAATTACACGCGAGATGAGTGACAGAAAAAGTGTGAGTGGGGATGGAATTCTTACATTCTTTTGGTTCTCCTTTTTGAAAATCGGTATTATTGCTCCCACTTTCCACTCTTGGGGTATTGTCTTTTCTCTCCTTGCACTGTTAACTACGTTCACAATAGTTTTCTGCCCTCATTTTGACATTTCCGTCGTTATTTTATCATGTCCATATTAATTTCGTAATGCGTGAGCGCACGTCAGTAGTAGGGGTACCCGGGTTCTAGAAAACCGCCCATAGCCGGCCCTATTACCAGAGCGGATTGTATATTGATTTATTCAATTCAAAACCCAAAAACGGAGCATTTGGTCATTCTTTCCATTTGCGTATCCTCCCCGCAGGCCTTTAGTAATGCCAGTAAATGGTTCTGGTCTAAGAAACGGGGTGGTAAATCCTTCTCAACCAAGGATATGGACAATATCGTTGCCTTCGACCACTTCGTATTTTGGTACGCACATGATACTCACGCTTGTTGTTGGTGACTAGTGCTTTGCTTGTAATTCCATTACCCAAATATAATTGATTTAAGAGTCTTTGGCGCTGCCTGGGTTTATGGACCTAATCGAATCCTTCCGAGTCTTTTTTAGGAAAGATTCCCCGGTCTTGGAAAATGGTTGGAGAGATGTCAAGAAAATGTCATAGGCAAAATCTGAGCGAAAATATTTTTATTCCAACTTGGGAATTTGATGCCTTTTTCTGAACCGTTAGCAATCCAGACCAAGGCGGTATCACTGAGACGCTGTAACAGAATATTTGTAGAGATTGGTAGTCCTACGCGATTTAGCGATAACCAATCGAAATGCGTGCATCGATCTGCTACATACGATACATGCATTTTATGGAATTCGCTTCTGTGCGTAACGCTTTTCTTGTCGTTTTATTTATCTTCCGTTCCCACCCTACCTGCCCGTTCCCTCGTCTCGTCAAGCATCTCCAGAACAGATTGGGCCATAACACGGGACGACCCTCAAGGTTATCGTGAACCACTTCGGCCGAGTTCAGAACGCGGAACCTTCCGCACCAAAGACGGAGGCGTTAGCCGTTCGACCGTCGGCGATTTTCTCCGTTCAGCGGAGCGAACGGATCGTGTTTACGCGAGATCGTATCGAGATGTTTGTCTACATTTTTCTTCCTCTATTTTCTACGGAAGAGTGCGTTTTATGCAGCGCATACACGAGCGTTGATACGCGCTAATGCGTTACGTGTTAGTGCCGTACGCACATTCTCGAATGTATCTGCCGGCAGTTCACCTTGCGCTGACATTGAAGAGAACGGTCGGCGTCTGCGTTTGTACGTCGATTTATTACTTATTTTATTTTTTTCTTCCAAAGCGATTTTAGCGTATTTCTCTTCTACCCTATGTAGGTCAGTGTGGTGCATGCGAACTATTGTCGACCTTGATCCTTAACGCTGTCGGAATTGTTGAACTTGAAAGCTGCACTTTGTACGTGTCCGATAATTTTACGCGAATAAAAAAATCCTTATTCTGCACTTCTCGAGGAAATATAGTTTTTAATATTATTCGACGTATAAATCGCGTTGGCGCGTGCGAACCGCGAATATCGACGATCAAATTATACGTGCGCGTCGGAAAAAATAAAGCGAGTGTCGTCTCGCGAGTTATAATTAAAATAGTTTTTTAAAAATAATGACACAGCTGAACGAATTCGTCCGATTATTGTTATCGGATAACGTTCAATATGTACAATTCGAATGATGGTGTAAAGTTTCATATAAACCCACGCAATAGCTGCCTTTGTAATTAAATTTTCTATTTTTGAAAGCATCGGTAAATCCCCTATCAACGCGGTTGTCTCCAACACCGTTACGACCTATACTTTTATATAATAAAATTTCGGATCATTGGAAATTTCGAAAGGGATCTCCGATCTTGTTTTTAGTAACCTCGTATCGTACTTGCAAAGTCCTTGCTAAAAGTACGCGCGTTTCGTATGTACTATATGTATGTAGTATATAATACGTGTGTATAAATTAAACAACCTTTGCATTTGTTTACTTATCGAATAGGCGAATGGGAAGACGGGTAAATACACGCGCGGATTGGTCCTAGGGAAGATAGATAGCGACCAGTACGTATGATGATTAGAGTTTGATAAAAACGTGGATATCGTATTAACTGACGATGCCACTTTTAAGAATTTTATTATTCAATGATAATTATCATTGAATAATAACGTGGCATCGTCAATTAACACGTCATCCACCTTCTTAACAAACTCTAATGATAACACATCATCCACCTTCTTAACAAACTCAATGATTATTACGGTTTCATAAAAGAGTGGATGACGGTTTATCATAAAATATTGTAAATCGGATTGACGCTGTCATTTTTACTTTTACGATTTTTATTATTCAATGATAACTTATCATTGATATTAATAAAATTCGGAGAAGTGACAGCGTCAGTCCGATTTAGACAACTTAATGATAACACGTTATCCGCTTTTTTAACAAACTCAAATGGTGATGATTACTGAAAAGATCGTTTAAAAAATAAAAAATAAACGGTTTATTCAGTCTCGTTACGCCGAACTTAATTAACACTGGGAGACTAAAATTAAGATAAATAACTAATAATCAATTCTTTACAATTAATTCACAATGAGATATATACAATGGGTGATAAAATAAATGAAAGAAACGGGCGGTGATGCTTTTCTTCTGCGGGTCTTCATTTTGTTGAAGTTGTTACTCGGTTGCTACTTCGAGGGGTGAGCGTCAATTGGAAGCAGTCGGGCGGAACGGCGACGCAGCCGGGTTGCAATTTGAGATTTCCGGCGCGACGTATGTCGAAATTTTGAAATAGATTCGCCAATATTATGAAGGTGTAACACTGCACGAGTCTCTGACCGATGCATGTTCGTTTTCCAGTGCTGAAAGGGATGAAGTGTGCGGGCTTAACTACCTTCCCCGAGCTCGATAGGAATCTTTCCGGCTTAAACAAGAGCGGGTCTTTCCAGTAATCCTCGCCCAAGTTCAGTTCGTAGTTGTTGACGAAGACGACGGTTCCCTTGTCGACGACGAAGCCGTCGATTTCCGTGTCGACCGTGGCGACGTGAGGAACGATCGGCGAAGAGGCGGTCCGGAGCGTTTCCCATATCGTCGCCTCGGTGTACGGCATGGCCGATTTATCAAATAGATTTGGCCGCCTTTTGCCTTCGGTCACGGCGTCCACTTCCGCCTGTATCCGTTCACCCACCTCCGGATGTTGCACTATCGCCGCTAACGTCACCATCACCAGATTACCAATGGCCGAATGACCGCCGAGAAAATCCTCGAGCTCGAAGATGATGTGCTGCCAGTTCATGTTCGGGTCTTCCTCAAGATGGAGGAGAAGGGCGTCGGTAAAGTCCCTCGGCGGCCCGCCGTGGTCTAAGGTTGCGCGATGTTCGTCGATGATCCTCGCGAGAATAAACTGACGGATACCGCTCGCCCAGTCGGAGAGCTTTTTCATGTGGATTAAATACACGGGTAGCAACCACGGAAGGAAGTCGACTGCGTATCCGCGATTGATTTCCCAAAATATCTCGTCGAACGTCCGTACTACCGCCTTGAAATCTCGGTCGTCGTAATCGAAACTCGTCGAGCACATGTATTGCGTAAACATGTTCGCGCAAGCTGACAAAACCAAAGGTTTCAGGTTGCACGGCCGGTCGAGATCGAGCTTCCTCAATTCCCGAAGGAAGACGGCGATTTCCCTCGATCCTACCGCGTTCACATGGTCGTACTGCAAAGAGGTGAATCGCGGCGAACAGTACGCCCGGGCGATGCTACGGCGAGTCCTTTGCAACGAGGACCAATCGCATAAAGCGAGAGCTGGAAAGTAGAAATACGTCAAATCAAATATGTAACAGTAATCGAAACGGGAACGGGTGGAGGGAGGAGGCTTTCGCCATCCCGAACGACTTCTTAAGTACTGCGATTAGAGCGTGACCATTAAAACGGTTTATTGCTCATCTCAGTACTCGAGGTAGGTTTCGTACGCGACGAGTTCGAACACGACCAAACCGATATAACGATGAGGGGACTTTCGCGATCGCGAACGACTTCTTAAGAAGTGCGATTAGACCGATTATAAAACTCATTGCTCATTAATCGACGGAAGTTTCGTACGCGACGAGTTCGAACACAACCAAACAGATATAACGGGGAGAGGGAGGAGGCGAGCTTCTGCGATCGCGAACGACTTCTTAAGAAGTGCGATTAGAGCGTCTATTGCTGATCTCATTAATCGAGGTACGTTTTGTACACGACGAGTTCGTACGCGACCAAATCAATACAACGTGGAGGGCTTCCTCGATTGCGAACGATTTCCTAAGAAGTGCGATTGGAGCGTGACTATTAAAACAGTCTTTGTTGCTCATCTCATTAATCGAGGTATATTTTGTACACGACGAGTTCGTACTCGATCAAACCGATATAACGGGTGGCTTTCGCGATCCTGAACGACTTCTTAAGAAGTACGATTTAAGCGTGACCATTAAAACGGTTTATTGCTCATCTCATTAATCGACGTACGTTTCGTACGCGACGAAATCGTACGCGATCAAACCGATATTCGCGTACTCTGTACGCCGACTCGAAAGTACATATGTCATGTATTTAGGTAGGTAGGTAGGTAGATAGGTAGGTAGGTAGGTAGGTAGATACGTTAATTAGGTATGCTCGTCTTTATCGCATCTCGTAGGTTTGTAAACAAACAATCTACTACGGATCGAAACCGGTTTTTAATATCTCTAAGCCCGCATAGTACCTATACTCGCCCTATCCCGCCTATTTATTTATTACATGTAGACGGACGTACGTACAACGTAGGGAGGATACGTGAGCCGGCAGCTTAATGAACGCGCTGGGATGATACGAGCCAAAGCGAAGAGAGCACGAACCGATATCTAATAGGTGATACGGGCCAAGGACAATTAACCGTTAGGAAAAAATGTACTAAATCTGTAAATCGGACCTAAGCGAACAGTTTTGTACGAACGGGGGAAGCGGAGGGGGTACAAAAAGAAAACTTAAGGGCCGATATTAACTTTCGCTACGAAATTCGCGTTTTCTCCAAATTACGTAGTCCTTCGGGAGGTGCGTTTTCGTCGGAGTTCGGATGCAGCTACGACATGCCAGGGTCGTCCTCGTAATTAGATTGATCGGGTTTCAGTCGTTCGATTTCAGTTTCGTTTGAATTTCAAGTTCAAGTTCACGGCGATCGAGTTTATAGACATAAGTAACCTTATGAATGGGCAGAACGCGATGCTTTAGAAAGTAAACTTTTAAACGTCGTCAGTCTGGCGCGAGTACCAAAAAAACCGTCGTCCGGTTGATGCAATATTTGTCGGTGGTGTTCGGAAGTGGGCAAAACGTCGCAACGTACCGCGACTCGCGGAGATAGCGACGCGCGCGTAAGCCTGCAACGTCGCGACGGAGAAGGTGTATTGTATGTATGCACGTAGATAAATCCTAGGGGTACTTACAGTTGTTACGATCCCCTCCGAATAGTCGGTGGAATCGGATGAAATCCGGGCGACCTCCGAAGTCGGCCCCCTTGGATACCAGCACCTCTTTGATGAGTTTGAAATTGTTAACGACGACGCATCGCGACGTGCCCAGGTTTATGCTGAATACGTCTCCGTAAAGTTTGCTGAGAGAGGTGAACGCTTGGAACGGCGTGTCGTACCCGCCGAGCAAGTGTAAGCTGCCGATGATGGGCCATGGGCGCGGACCGGGCGCGCCGCCCGGATTATTCTTCGGTCTCGACATCCACCACAAGAGCACTAGCACACACAGCGTGACGAGCACAAGCATGACCGTAACGTATACACTTAGACTGATCACTGCGAACGATCGAGTGGCTACCCTCTATATTACGGCCGGTACTTGGACGGAGCACGGAGCTAGTCGTATGCGTCCAATGACGGGCCCCCTCTCTTGCCCCACCCGGGGGTGAGCCGACTGTCCGTAGATCGGTATGAGGAGACCGCCCCCGCCACACGCCATATGCGAAATATGACCCGCAATGTTACTTAACATGAGTACCGTGCGCGAGTTAGATATGCTATAACGTTACATTTCTATGCGTACTTATTCGGAAAGAATAGGAAAATTTGTCACCTATAATCAACTCGAATGTTATGACCCTCACCCTTTTCGTACCAGCCTGGGTAACATTGAATACGTATTTCGACAACTACATCGTCGTTCCCTATAAAGAAACATTTTTACACCAATGAATTAGATAAATTCAACTCAGCAACGTTTGCTTCCTACCTATTTCGACGTACCACAGATCTTTTCCTATATAAACCCTTATCTATTATCACCCCTTTCCCCTCCCCTCTCCCCAAATCCTTGGTAACTAAATTATTTTCTTTCTTACTTAGTCCTTTACCTCTTCTACCGGCGTTGCTAGTGTCTATAACTTTACATTTCCATTCGTACTTATTCAGAAAGAATAGAAGAATTTGTCACCTATAATCAACTCGAATGTTAGTCTCTCACCGTTCTCGTAGTAACCTGGTTAACATTGAATACGTATTTCGACAACTACATCGTCGTTCTCTATAAAGAAACATTTTTACACAAACGAATTACATACGTAAATTCAATTCGGAAACGTGTGCTTCCCCACTATTTCGACGTAGCACAGATCTTTTCTAATACAAACCCTCATCTTTTATAAAACGAAAGGTAATAATTCTTCCCACCTACCTGAGTCCTGGAATATTCTTCCTGTAGGAAGTCTCTGCTTCTTCTCTCCAAAATATGGCACCAGACAGTTCTGGAACGGAGCGACAGATCCTTCCCTGACAAAGCTTCAAATCCAACCAACATCAAAGTCCCCTTCAAGTTGCTCAGCTCCCTAAGGAATTATTTACAGTTCCAGGCAGCTTTAGACTTAGATTATCACTGCCTGATTGTCCAAGTATGTACAAATCCTTACCTTTCGGAGTCGCCTTTGGATACATTCCTGGGCACAAACATTTATTGCGCGCATCGCCGGTTGGAGAATGGTTAAAGCAACGCACGTAGATAACAAAAGGCGAAGCACAGCTAAACCCTGTGATCTTGAGTTGGTATCGCAAAACCAGTTTTAAAAATTCTTTCTTGTTTCCTTTTTCCGGAAAAAAACATAAAAATAAGCTTCCCTACTTACCTTAGTCCTGGAATATTCCTCCAGTAGGAAGTCTCTGCTGCTTCTTGCCATAATATGGCACCAAACAGTTCTAGAACGGGGTGACAGATCCTTCCTTGGCAAAGCTGCAAATCCTGGCACCCACATCAAAGTCATCTTCAAATTGGTCAGCTACCTAAGGAATTATTTACAGTTCCAGGCAGCTTTAGACTCAAATTTAAGTGATCTAAGAGCCTCTATCGCTGCCTGGTTTTCCGAGCATATGCAAATCCTTACCTTCCGAAGTTGCCTATAGATACATTCCTGGTCACAGAAATTTATTGCCCGGATCACCGATTGGAAGATGGTTAAAGCAATGCCCGTTGATGTCTATGGGCGAAATCTGGAAGAATTACTCTTACTCCAACTTGGTGTTCTTTTCTTCGAACCCCATATGAGCCATGATATTACCGCAAAAATCCAGGTACGTCCTTGTTACAAACTCGTCGCAGATGGAGACGTGTCAATCAATGCGTTAAGGAATTGAATATCAAGTACGAAAGGACGACATGTGCATTCTTTCGTGTTTCCTACCGAGGGTGACATGACGTATCTACCTTCCCTATCAAAGCTACCACCCACATGAAAGTTAGTCCCTTGTCGACCAGCGTCCTAAGGAATTATTTATAGTTCCAGACAGCTTTCGACCCAAATTTAAGTGATTTAAGGGACCTCTAGCGCTGCCTCGTTGTCCGGATATTTGCAAATCCTTACCTTTCGGAGTCGCCTTTGGATACAGAAGCCTGGGCACAGAAATTTATTGCGCGATTTTGGAGCGCTAGTGAGGTATGATATTACCGCAAAAATCCAGGTATGTCCTTGTTAAAAAGTTGTCGCTGATGCTGACATGTCTATCAACCAGGAATTGAATATAAAATGTGAAAGGGCGACATGTGTATTCTTTCGCGTTTCCTACCAAGGATGGCACGACTACGTACCTGGAGTTATCCAAACAGGTGCGGTAACGGTAAGAACCACTTCGTTTGAGTACCGTGCACGAAATTTTCTATGGGTCATCAATCGTTGAAAATTACACCGCGCACATGACGCAGATAACATCTACGACTTATCTGCGCTGGTATGCCTTCCTCGTCTGGTCAAAGGAAATAGAAGAAGCCACTGGCAACTTCCCTTGCCATTTATTCCGATCGTTTCCCTAAACCGTTCGGTAATTAAGCGGCTCGGAGAAAACGCAAGATCATTCGGGACTTATTAATAATATGTTTTAAGAATGTAGTAATTTACATTTAGAGAACCTGATTACGGAGAGCGCGCGTTATCTGTGGTGAACGTAAAAAAAAGGAGAGAAATAAGCTTCGCACAAAAGGAATACGTAAAATTTGACACATCCAACCAAACAGGATAACCTGGTAGATCGTTCGTGGTACTTGTCGAAGGTATATACATAGGTATATATTCGTGTATATACACAGGTGTGTACATACGCATCTACGTATATATACGTTTTCGGAAAGGTCGCGGTTCGTAAGCGGTGCATGTGCACGCTGGACTAGGTACATGCATTCATGCGTACATATATGTACCTCTACGTACATATGTATGTAACGTATACGGACGTGCGACATACGTTACCGAGGAAAAAGGCGAAATATTTTGGTCTTTAACAATAAGGATCGTCCCAGGATGCTCTAAGAATACTCATCCATACCGCCCAGCATTTGATACCGTAACTGCTACGGTGTTGCTTAAGACCTTAGAAAGGAAGCGAATTAAGAGAGAAAGCACAAATTTTAATGAGATCTCATTTAACAGATAAGCAGCGGTGCGTGAAAAGAAGTAATTACGTGAGTGTGTTCGACCAACACCTCGTTATCGCCGTGCTCTGAAAATGCTGGGAGAGATAGGACGGTTTAGTAAGTATTGGGTTACTTCTGTACGGATACGACTCTAACACGCAAGTACCGTCTATACACACACACGTACGATACCGATTTAGGCAGGTGTTATGGGATAGGTCAGTGTGTCCATAAGCGCGATCGTCTGTATGAAGAATTTCCGAACGGAAAAGAGATAAGACTAATCTTTAAGATGCGCACCTGAATAGGATCACGGGGTTGAGCCGGCTGTCTGGTGATTCGACCGACCGACGAGCGTAATGATTGAACGCCAGCTTGTTAGATGGCTAATTTCGATAACGAAGCGCATTAACAAGACGAAACGACGAGTATTACAAGACTGAGAAAAAGTCGCAGATTCGAAATAAAAGATAAACGACGATGCCGTATATAGATTCGTATTTATGAAGGTACGTATGTATCTACGTGTATACGGGCATCACATCCATTATGCTGCATCGTTATATAACAGCAAAATTTCATAGAGTTCCTTTCACTTGACCGCAGCCTCTACATCCGGAATCTTCGTTTTCTTCGTGCTTTCGAGATTATCTCGTATGTTTACTATTCATGAACTGAGTTGCATACATATGTATGTTTTGCCTTTGTGTGTGTGCCGGCTTATCGAATATTAAAATCGTTGCATTTCTCTATATAAATGTACAAAAGGAAATTTCACCAGAAACAGAAACTAAGGGAAACTATTATATTTAAGCTCCAACACGTTTACCCTCAGGGAAGGGAAAATATGCGGAGTATCGATTTCGTAAAATGGTCACAATACGTAGGAATAGCTAACCCCAACTATCACAATTGAGATGATTAGCGAAGAAACGTCGATGGGCGCCTCTAGAAAACAAAAACAAGGGCAAGAAAAACAAGAAGAACAAGAACCAGAACGATAATAATAACAAGAACAAAAACAACAAGAAGAAAAATATGGTCATCATTAGTTCTTAATAAACCTAAGCGAGAATCGGCGTGGTCCAGTGGTTAAGGAACTGGACTACAAAGTCGAGAATCCAGGTTCAAACCCCGGGTGTCCGTCCAACCAGTCAATAACCATCCAGTCGTGAGGGCAGGGTATTCCAATAACCCAAAACCAGATAAACCTCGAACTACCGCGAGAACGATACAAAGAAATCCAGTAGGAGCACAATCTGGCATCTCCATCCTCACCAGGGGCTCTTGAAGGAGCTTGTTCCAACCTCGAACAAGAATACAGGAAGGAGAACACTAGAGGCTCTTGGAACAGTGACGGAAGAACATCAGCAAGTTAATTTCCCGAAAAAGATGCTATCGTCTAGCGTTTGGTAGCATGATTTAACGTAAAAGCTGTTTGCGGATTAGTCCTGAACCAACTGACAGCTTAAGCAGCGCAACGATTAGCTAGATCTTTCCCAAATTCGATGTAAAACTCTAAGATTGGGTTAACTGGTTACGTTTCAAACTTCTTCAGATGTAATCTAAAAACTCTTCTTATCCCTGAAGAAGCTGGTAGCTTGATTTAAGTATTGTACTATTCAACAATCTTTCAGAGTCATCAAGAACGTGAAACCTGAAGTATTGAGGGCTTACCCAAAACGATTGGTCTCGAGGGAATTTAAAGAGTAAAAAATAGACTAATATGTTCTTGTACTACTAAACATCTTTCAGCGTCATCAAGAATGTAACAGCTGAAATATTGAGGACTTACCCAAAAGCTTGGTCTTGAGGGAATTCAAAGACTAATAAAATGAACTAGTCTTTCAGGGTGATCAAGACTGTAAGAAGTGAAATATTGAGATTTTACTCAAAAGCTTGCTATCGAGAGCATTCACAGATGTAAGAAGTAGATATGGAGTGATCAGAAATGTGTCGAAATCGATCAATGAAAAATTAGGCGTAGAAGCTTGCGTGTATAATTTAAGTAGTGCAAGCAATTGCGTACGAAATAAATAGCGAGTGACAGAGTAAATGGCGATGTCCCCGCCATAAGCTCCTTCCTTCTTCTTCTGAACGCACAACAATCTGTGCGTATACGTTGTTGCTTAAATCAACAATAACATACTTATTTTTGCTAACGATGCGACTGGAAAAGAAATCAATGAACAGACTACATATCTACATATGTAGCTGCGTATACGTAATCGATGCGTAGACGATACGTGCAATTTGATACCACGCATTTGTCATGTCCTTTTTAATTAAAAATTATACCGGCCCGGGCTGGCCAAACAGGTACCACCAGTACCCGTTTAGTTTAGCCTGACCAATTAAGGCAGGCGTTTCTAGAACTATTTTCTCATCTTCAGCTTAGCCGTCGAAATACGTCCGAATCAGTGTTGTAATGATAAAATTAAATCATCTGAGTTCATTCTAGATCATTCTTGTGCGATGGATTTGATTATGGTCAATTACTAATCAACACCTTTACGCATGATGACGTAGACGTAGTTCTCATAGTTATTTAACATTAGCTGTATTTAACCCAATTTGTGTGCGTCCGACCGAGTAAGTCGATTCTGCTGTTTTCTCGCTTTACGATGTGAACTTGACCGACGCGACGGATTCGGTTTAACACTCTCCATGGCGGAAAGGACTCTCCTGCATTCTCTCTCTTACTCTCTCCTATCTTCTCTCTGTGTGACCTGCTGTTGTTTTACGAATCGGTTTCGTCTTTCCTTTAGATGGATTTACGTATACGTACCTATACGTAATGCATGCTATGGTTCATATACGTATGTACGGTTGTCTCTTCGTATTTACCTTTGATCTGCGATCCCTATATCGAGGAAGGAATAAAAGCAAACTAGGGAAAGATAACACCTTTAGTGTACAGAAAAGATTTGCCTCTTCTATACAAAGCTTTCTAGGATTACCAACTGAGAAAAGGTTCAAATCGAAACGTACTTGGGGAATAAGATCCGTTCGGAATCCCCTGGAACTGGGGAATAAGTATGCTAATAAATAAAAATGGAGGTGCCCGGGACTGCGATAATTACAGAGGAATCAAGCATTGGAAGAAAGGTGATAATAAAATTTGAATTTTGACAAAAACAAAGCAAGTTTCGGATTTTTCACTAAACACGTTAGACACAGTAGGAGCGCCCAAAGCTTTTGTGCCATGAGGTTCCAAACACTTAAATCCGGCTCTAGTAATCTATGATAGAGATATTTAAATTGGTTTCGACCATGGAATTCGAACCACTGATGTTTGTGATGAGCGAAAACATTCCCTTTTTGTCGTTCTACCCTGAAAATTTATGAAACGAAGCAAAAATTGTTTTCGATTATTTTTAATTATTGAATTCAATACCACTGATGTTTGTAATGAGAAGAAAAAAAGAAAGAAAAATTGAAGTCAATGAGAATCGAAACCAGAACCTCTACCATTCAAGTACGTCACCTTGTGCGTTCGGTCATCACGGCCTGTTCAACTCTATTCACGCGATTCGGTACTTACTCGTATAACTACTCGTCATTCTTCGGAATTTAATATCTCCAAAACGAAGCCCCAATCGGATAAACGGTCGGAGGGATTTTTTGGTGAGGTCTCAAAGAATACTCACACGTAATAGGATCGAAATCAGTGATAGACATTACGCGGTTTACAAAGGAAACACAATTTACATATGACAACTAATTAATTACGGATCGCTCCCATCCCCCATCGATGTTAATTTACCGCCTATACGATATCTGTCGAGATAACGTCATTTCGCCTTTGAGTTGGAATTACTTTCCGGTTCCATATTAGTTACGGATAATTTTCCACATCCGGGCTTCCGCGTAATCAAACAACCACATCCTTCCTGATGTGGTTATTTAATTACAAACTAACTAACCACACGGTACTCATGAGAACTAATAGAGACGAAACTATTGTCCGCGGTTGTGGTCAGTAGTTAATGACAATCATAATTGCATTCCACCACACTAATGAATCCATGTAACGTATGCTCACTTAGTAAATAATTGACAATATCGACTGTAAATTAGTCAACCCGGATAGTAAATTACGTTCCTAATTTAATTTTGATGGCGCAATATTGCATTAAATCTGTAACGGTAAATACAATTAAAAACTTCATCCGCATCCACATCCACTTTTTTCCTCTTCCTCTCCTATTTTTTACCGATTACGTTTACACGTATACATATATTCTTTCGATTACAAACCGTAATAGACGGTAAAATTTAATCGCACGTCGAGGTACTTACGTATTCCTGTATAAATATATGTATGTATGTGCACATGCATGGTACACTCAATCGTTAGCTAACGGTCGACGATCTAACAATCGTTAAAACTGACGTTTTAACATCCTTTCTTCAAACTTCGCCTTCTAAAAGTGTTGCAAAAACTGATTAACAGTAAAAGAGAGAGGAATTCCGACGCCTGACTTGGGCTACTACTTTCATGAAACCAAAAACAAAAATAAAACGAAACTTTTCGTACTCTCGTCTACAGCCGTATTCGTACGTGCTTACGTGAATACGCGTGCTTGTGTGCGCCCGCGTAGCTTTTTCAGTACCATCAAGTTGACCGCGTTCAATCGGTATTCCTTGAACCTGCTACGAAAATGACAATTCTTGATGGGGCGAAGAAATAAGTTTATCTAGTAGTCTTATTACCTATTTTTATCCTACGATTTCCGCCGTCTTTCAAGCAATTCCATCTGATATCGTCATCAATATTAAGAATTTTCCCACTTAAGAAGATGGAGGCGATGACACATCCCGATAAAGCTCACAATAATTTTTGCCCGATTGGAAGACAAAGACTACTCATAATTCACACATAATTCTTTTCAATTTGGTTACGTGCAAAAATTTCGAAATGGACAATTTCTTTCTAATCCCACGATGTTGACAACAATCCGCCAACATAAACAAGCGAAAAGCAAATCTTCTCCCTGGCCAGCTTCGATAGACCCCAAGAGGAAACGCAGAGAGGAACTGATACGTCTAGGACCTTTTCCACGATAGAAGTTTATTCGCGATGATAGCTCTCCAAAGCTTTGAAGGAAGTCTCAGTCCACGTTTTTGGGCTTCTCCCCAGAAACGGAGGATTTGCACCAACCACCTCGAAGAGATATTCTGCAATGTTCGCAAAACGAAGTGGGCGGGGACTAGGGCAAAGGGGACTCCTCAAACCCAAGATCGGAATGTATTACCAATCTGATCCTTAGAAAATTGCATCCGGTAGTAACAGAGTACGTTTCGACTTTCGAAACTTGGAAAGGTCAAGCTTCTACCTTCGAATACAGGTCGCAATCTGGCCAGAGGATGCGTCAAAAGCGTCATTGACAGGTGTGTTAGTATTTACTTCGCTCACAAACTTTCTCGAACAAGCAGATTGACGATTCCATGACTTCTTAGGGCGAAGGAGTCCCTTTCCTCCAGTGATATTTAGGCTTCTGTTGATTTATGGCGCCTTGGTCTAGTCTTCGGTACCTTCGATGCACCTCAAAAGACTGGAGATTCTTAAAAATACGATTCTTAAAGTTCATCACATCAGGTCCAGATTCTCCAGGAGAAGATACTCCAGCTGATCAGAAATTGCCCCGAAAATTGAGTCTTTTCCGTATCATGCAAAAGCGATTTTTAATGGGAAATAGAAACCAGATTGTACACCTCTTATTTCGTCATTACAGAAGATGATTTCCAAAGAGTAAAACAGACTTGAAAACTTGACGGTGTTAAGTTCGGTGAATTTGGTGGATGCGATGCAGATATCTCTCAGATATACATATATTGATTAAAAAATATTTCGTCTATTAAACTGTTCGATAAGAAATTATTTGCTGGCGAGTCCAATATTTACGTAGTATATCGATTTGTTATGAAAACGATGGAGTTTATTAACTTACGAATAAAAGTAGTTTAGCCTTGACCTCTAATATCATGTAAAAACGTTAGAATGTTCGGATCGTCGAACTAAATACACAAATTCGTATTGCATTGAGGTGCGATATGCATAAACCGTTATTTTATGAATCTTTATCCTTTCTTAATAGATATATAGGGTAGAGTAATGGGAACGTGCACACTCCTCCGTATCGGATTTCATTTTCGTCGCTCGTTAAACGAGAGACTAACACGATTCAGACCATCATAACACGAAATACAATAAGAAGCGTGGTTGGCTACGCAACGCGGAAAAACTACGAACGATTTAAAAATTTGCTGATCTTCCAAAGAAAAAAAAAAGATATCTTTATTTGGATAGGGATTTAATTAGAGGTTGATAGTAGTCCGTCAGTTCTAAGACTTACAAAATCATAAATAAATCGAATTGTCTCGCAATGTTAGCAACGCTATGCCGTCTGATTCGAGTCTCCTTATTCTATTTCGTGACAACTTCGTGTCTATAACTTGGTTGGGTGTAATTCTAAAGAATTTATACAGTCCGTTCTGGTAATAGGGCCTCTATCACTAGGACCGCTTCGCTTCATTCTCCCTCGAGTGGTCCCCCACTACTGGGTCACCTCGGGTTTCATACTCTTCTCTGTCAATAGGGCCGCACGCTAGCTCAATGAAATAGCGTATAATTTCACTCCTTCAAATTCAATTCAGCGCCCTACCCGGCCCTATTACCAGAGCGGACTGTACTTTAACGATTTGATTTCAAAACTTTTCTAAGAAAAATTCAATCTAAAGCATGCTTCCCTCCTCTAACCCCAAGAATTTGCTGAACATGAAGGTATTGCATAAGATTATTCTCGAACACGTCCTTATATAGATATTTATGCTGCTTTATTCAATTTTTCTTTGAGCGTTCGCTGACAATTCATCCTCTAGGAAACGTAAGCTTTAACTGAAGGAAGCGTGAAAGTGATATAAATTCAAAAGAGGAACACCACGAGAAGACTAGAAAATATGTTTACGTTCTTTTCCCCTTTTTACATTACATAAAAACTGCTTGATATACGAAAGCAACAAAACAAAACTAATAAATAACGTTCGCGTAAATTAATATCTTTGAAAGTTAGTACGATTACATAATGCGCGTAGCTTTTATTATGACGACCTACTTCTATCGGAGGTGCATGCGTTTTTAAAGTGATCAAAACTGTTCGTTAAGAAAAATGGGAAAACTTGCAAATGAAATTCTAAAATTGTGTATTTGTTCCTAAGTTTTTTAAATACGTATTTCGACAACTGCAACTGTTGTTGAAATCGATGCGTTAAGGATAGTTGTTAATTTGGACTTATTAATACGCAAAATAATGATTATAATTATTTCTATTCGAATCGATTGGGGATCGTATCGGCTTCAATAAACGCAAAAATACGCGTGTGGCGTGTGGTGTAGCTATCGGATGCAAGAAACGAGAAAGTGTTATCTACAATAGTGGACAAAAGATTTCACCTTCGTATTTTTTCAGCACAATTCAATCTCGAGAATCAAGCTGAAATTTTGCGCATATTAGAGCGGACGTTCTATTCCTTCGAAGCTTAGCCCACTGACGAAGAGCGTAAAGCTACATTTGAGGATGTTCCTCACCAGGCTCCTGGGGACAAATTACCGATTACCAAGTTGTTGAAGAGGGTCAGGGCTTCTGGCGATGTTCCTCCCTCGTAAAGATCCTCGCGAGTTGAAGGACTGAAGGCCCAGTGTCATTTAACAGCTGCTGGACTGCACGGATATCGTCCTGTGCTGAAGCTTCTCATTAATGAGAAGAATTGGAAAGGCCTGTCTCTTGTCCATCCAATTTCATCTTCACTGGACTCGTACGAAGTCTAAGCAAGTTTCGCTTGTCCAGCAGTGATAGGTCATAATAAGGGATAAGGGACGGGTCTTCCTATTCTTCACGAGGCGAAATACATGGATTTGAAGAGCTTTAAGGCGATTTTGGATAGTGCGGGGTTTCCCCGATAAAAAGATCATTACGATGATGAAATCTGGTGAAATCTTTTTGTCCGCTACTGTAATTGGTAATTTACGTTACATGGACGCGTATTCAAATCAGGTTCGTACAGGGACGGATTTAGGCTTGGCGTTCCTTCAATCAATGGGGATCAAAAGTGAAAATAAAAGCGAAATGGCGAAGGGCTCGCTAACCCCAGCTTGCATTAGTTAGTCCACAAATGTTGTTAGTTCAGGGGTCTCAAAATTAACGATGGCCCTCCGGGCTGCAACGGTAAATGGGAATCAACGCCGGAGGTCGTAGGAAAGCATGCGTTTCTATTAACTGAATCGAAAGAAAAAAAGGAGAAAAAATCGCCCCCGCGCGCTTACATTTGTCAGTTATATAACGTACTTTATTCTACATACATATATTAGTGGCAAAGACCTTATTTAACTGGATTTGCTTCGCATGGTGCAACGCCGTTACGCGTTCCGCCCGCTTTAATGAATGCCTTTTAAGCGATAGGATTTGCGATTTGATCTTAATTCGATACCTGCTCTCGATTATCGTCTGTTCGAGGCGCAGTGAAAGTTTAGATACGTGAAATCAGCCACGTTTTATGTAAAACGAACCTTTGAAAAATACGTTTTCTAAAATTCTACTTACGACACATACGTGCGTACGCCGGATTCGTATACGCGCGTATCTATCGTTTTCGCAAAACTTTCGACCGCGTACGTTACGAATAGCGTCCTGAAGATAAGCGTCGCAATTTTAACGTTCCTCACTCTGTCTGTATTTTACCGGTATGGAAGGCAGAGAGGATGATGATGCGTACGGCCGATTGTGGTAAAAACCAACGCGTCTGGTTCTTCTGGTACTGAATTTATTATAAAATTTACGGCGTGCGAACGTTTCGAGAAGCGTTTTTATTAAATTTGAAATACGAAAACGAGTCTACACGCTCATTTATATTTATAGAGTGGTCCTGTGCGAGTATGACCTCTCAAGCAATCGGCAAACACATCTTCGGACTTTGCGTTCAGAACGAAGAACCGAACTTAAAAGTATCGGTTTCCAAAAATGGTATTCGAGTAACTCCGTGTATGTATATTATGTATATAAGTACGTATGTACATACGTACATGCATCCATGTACGTGAGCATATATGTATTTATACCTATATACATGGCGATACACACACGTTGTACGAAACTTTTTCGACTGCCATCGAATACGACGCGACATAGTGCGTATTTGAGCAGGAAATGTAGAAAATGAAAAATCTTACTCGGATAAGACCGTCATCCCCAAGATAAAAGCGAAAATTTTACCGAATCGACATTTCTCAAACTCGAACAGAAAGAAATGGTAAAAACAGGAGTAATTACGCGCGTCATTACGCGAATTCTATTTAACCCGTTCTGATTTTCTCGAAATTACACTAAAATTTCCCGTATAGCCATCTATTAGATAGAGGTAAAACACTGCAAGTTTCATCCGGCTATAACATTCTTCGGATACGAGTCGTAAGCTCGTACTATAGGTACCGGTCTTTAGTACCGCCGTTGTCGCCGATATGGACCTAATCCGAACCGATGCGAAACTAATATGTTTTTCCCCACATCAAGAAACTAAGAAGACGTCAACTTTGTTGTTTTCGATCATCTAAATCCAAAAATTCTGCGATCAATTGCGATACCGACGACCAGCGTTCAAAACTCAAGCGTCTGTCTCACCCAGTCACGCTAAAAACTGAGTACCAGCGTTCATTGTAAACCGCAGGGTAAAAAATGCGGTTATTTAATGCGTCATATCATCAGATATCGTTTCAGAATTGATTGGTACGCAACAACCGAGTGTGAGAGCGAAGATACGGGCCATACTCCATCATAGGTCGCTTGTGCTTCATCATTAAATCCAAAACTATCCATCATTCCCTGGGCCTTCCATTTAAAGTTATCCAACTCCGACATAACTTGCACCATTGTTGTCCTTGAGCGGAGACAAAAAGTCTCGTAAAGTTTGATTGAGCAAGCTGAACCGAGCGGGCTCCGTAAATTCATCATCTCCCATCGTGGCAAGGCTACTAGAACTTGGATAAAGGCTTGGCACATTCCCCACAACTCCAATGAGCACTTCCAAATTCCTGGCGATCTCTGATCGTACAAATTTTTCCGTTTCAGGTAACTTGATTTTCTCCTAGCTACTCATCGAATCAGAATACTCATATTGACGAAGATGGTTCGAGCATAAAAGATGAGGAGTCGAAACAATAAAGAACAGCGAAAATGTGCGCAATGTCTCGTCCTGAAGACTTATAGCCTTTGCTAAAAGTCGTGGAATTCGGGGCTTCAAGGGAAGATGTGTCCTAATACTGTTAATTCAGCGTGGAGGCCGACCGTACGAGCGTGACTAAGCCCTCGAGCATAAAAGTTGACGAGCCTAGCCAGAGGGGGAAACAGCATCCAAAAAAACTGGGAAAATGTGAGCAATATATCTCCTCCAAGACTCACAGCCTTTGCTAAAGGTCGGGGGTTCAAGGGAAGATCTGTCTTAATACTCTCGATTAGGCATAGAAATAGAGTGTACAAGTACGTCTTAGACCTCAAGCATAAAAGTTGGCGAGGGAGAGAGGTAAAAGAGTCCGAAAATTGGCGAAAATGTCGACAGTGTCTTACAGCCTTCACTAAAGCTCTTTGAATGCGGGATTTCACGGGAAGATGTGCGCTACCACCGTTAAGAATTGAGGACTAAGCATATGCCTAAGCCTTCGACGGTAGAGCTTAAAGTCTAACCAGAAGGAAGAAGAGGTACCAGAAAACTATGAAAATTTCTTTCGTTAAAGATCTGGGAATTTCATGTGCCAAAGAAAGACGTGTTCCAACACTGTTAACCAAAAAAATGGCGAAAATGTGGACAGTGTCTTATAGCATTTGCTAAAGCTCCGGGAATTCGGAGCTTCAAGGGAAGATGTGCCCTAACACTGTTAAGCATTGGGCATTCAAACCGAATGGCTTCACGAGGGTAAACCCCATTTTACCTAATTTTGGGTGCGTTGAAGGTAACGGAAGGACATCCTCACAAAGCCTATTCTCAAAATTTCCAAATCTATTGTAAGGGCGAAGATAGGCGGTTGGTCTGAAAATCAATTCCAATCCGAATAGCAGCAGCAAACAAGACTAAAACATTCCAAAACCTTCGTATACGTGCCCTAAAGTTGTAATGCGACCATGAACCTTCTACAATTGGAGAGAAGTCAACTCGGGGCCATTGTGGAGCACCTCATATCCCTCCATTGACCTGCTTGTAGAGGAACTTGTATGCCTTACTTTAGTTTATCCTGCCCGACTAGTTTATGTACAAACTTTCCCCTCAGGTATCAGCTACGTCTATTCGCTGTTTTATTTGTGATTGGTAAACTTTCGAAAGCACATCGATGAAAACAATTTCCGCACGTGTAACTTGTATTTTTCCACAGCCGCGACGAAAATGTCGCGATTTTATTTTATTGGAGGGCGGTTTTCAAATTAAGTCGCTGACTTGCAATGTACCCTTTCGTAGAAGGCATTCTGTTCATTAATAATTTGCGTCTTCGCCGGTTGCAAAGGTTACAAAAACCCCTCGTTTATAGAGATTTAACAGGAGGTGTCGTATTCGCGCTCACCGTCATTACCCTCTTTTAGATAGGGGATAGTTAAGATTCCAATATTCAACAAGTGCGTAGGTATGTGTGTAAACATGCGCATACCGACATTGTCGATCGTTCGAAAAGGCGTCGATATTCAAAAATATCACCGCGATGCTTCGAGCAGTAAAATGGTACGAAATAGCACAGGAAATTCGTCGTACGTAAACGATTTATGAGCTTTCTAGGGTACGGTAACCGTCGTTAAAGTCGACCGGTATTAGGAAAAGAATACGCCACACGTATATCATTTACAACTCGTAAAGAGAAGACGAAAACGAAAAGCATCCCTCGCATGTGCGGGCGTTACTTTAACGCGTCGATTTTATTCCCGTATAAATGTTTAAGATTCTATCAAATTTTCAGCTAATTGGGAAATTTTCCGAATCTTCAGATTGTTCTACGGCTTCTAACATTTATTTGAAGGTGATTGCAAGGACTGTGGTGTAATTTACTGACACCACACAATTGTTTTATATTAAACAAAAGGGATTAGTAACACGGGGCACGACATAAACATAGAAAATTTAAAATTGATTAGACTTGAACTTGATCAGTATGAAGCGATACACATACACAAAAATACAAATCGTTTAAATCGAGACGGCGGACCGATCCAATCTAGTTTATTCCTGCTATTATAATTAAATGAAATAATTAAGTAATATTGCTCATGGAAGTTATTGAAGTCGCATTTGAAGTAAACTCGAGTCCGAATAATAAGCGCACCATCTGATGGCGGGAGACGCAAACGTGTGTGTGTGTGTGCGAGCGAGAAGGAACTAATGAAAGAAGAAAGATAGAAGAAAAGCGTTTATCTGACGACTTCAAGCGTCTCACTTTTTCCCAGTTAACTCTCGCAGCAGGAGATCCCTAAAAGAGCTTCGCTCTAAAAATTCATTCATTGTCATTCCGGAAATTTTTCAATCTACCCTCGTAATTCATGTTACACGGATAGAAATAGTACGTTATAAGAAATTGTTCTTCAAATCATCTCGTCCCGAGTTTCATACAATTAAACTTGAGATTACGAAGTAAAAATATTTTTCATTCGCTCGTACGTTTCTAAAACGTGAAATGGGAAAACCAAAAAGTTTTCTCCCGAATGAAACATGGAAAACGAAAAGTTTAAGCGCGACACGCAAATTTATACCACCGCATGTACTGAACGAAAACATTCAATTCGGCGAAGAAAAAGTCGGACTTTAAGGTTTCTGTTAAAAGAATATTTTCGAGATAGATAATCAACGTGCGCGATGTAAACATGTCAAACGCAGGCTATTCGGAGAAAAGACGTAGAATTACAAATATTACCCGGAATATATGCACGTCGATCCAGCAGACGACGCTTTGACGCCAATTATATTCGCTCTCGCTGGCATCCTCACCACTTCTTGCGCTTTTATTTCCAAGAAATATAAGCGGAGGATTACAAATATTACCTGGAATCTAGGTATCCTAGCTACCAAAGACTCCCCACTATCATCCCACAGGCGATGGAGGCGTGGATGTGAGAACTCCAAACGCTTCGATAGGTATGATTAATTAATAAATCTTAATTAAAGTTTTTTTTATTTAGTTCCGATGGTTCACGCTCTGCCAGTTAGGTTTCTCCTATCACGCTGATTTCTAAATTAAAATCTCATATCCGGCAGTGACCGAATGCCGGATACAAATTAATGAGGAATAGGATGAAGTCCCAAGCTGAGATTTGTATTTCCGGATACAAACGTACAGTTAATTACAAGCATTACTTGCAATATATTTATGTAAATCGCCGGCGCTGCCACCATTTCTTGTGATTTTAGTCTAAAGAAATATAAGCGTAGGATTTCGACTATTACCTGCAATTTAGGCCAGGGATGAGGTATCCTGGTTACAGGAGACTTCCCACTAGGAGTGAAAGCTCCAAACGCTTCCATATTGTCTAAAACCTTTCTACCATTCAGTGTAAGATTTACGTTTCACATTTAACTTCTTAGGTTCTATTTGGTTATCTGTTGTTGCATGCACAAATTTCGTCCATTCCTTTCTTTATTCTTTGCCTTTATCTCCGCTTCTCTCCACGTCATTCCATTCCTTCTTTGGTCGTCCTCGCCCTCTTCTACTTTGTACTCTTGTATTTCATACTTGCTTAACCTGTCTTTCATCTCTCAGTTGTTCTCTCACTATAGTTCTTCTGGTTTTGTCTCTCTTCGTTATCCCTTTGACTCTTCTCAGATATTTCATGTCTATAGGATTTATTTTGCTTTTCACTGCTTCCGTTAACACCCAATTCTCACTGCCATAGACAAGGACAGGTCTTGTACACCCCCATCTTTGTCTTTTCGCTGATTTCCTTTTGTTGGTTCCCAGGTATTTGTACGTTGTCACATGTTCATACTTTGCTACACGATTTAAAGAACATGTGGCACATTACCGTTATGGCAGGATAGATTCAAGTATTTCGAAATATATGTACGATGCGGGGCACGACATAAACATGGAAAACTTAAAATTGATTGATTGAAGACTTGAACGTGATGGGTATGAAGCGATATACATACACAAAAATACAAATCCTGTAAAGCGAGATGGCGCACCGATCCAATCTAGTTTATTCCGGCTATAATTATAATTAAATAAAATAATTGAGAAATATTGCTTAGGGAAGGGGAACTAGCATTTTAATTTTAATTTAAGAATGGCAATGGCACGACGCGAAAAACGGTTGGAAAACACTTGTCTAAAAATATAAATGTCTAGTGGCATTTCCTTACTTTCCGCAGCATATTAGAGGTAGCAGATCCATTTTAGGATTTTAGACTGCTACGCTCCGCCGCGGCCGGATTTCGAACCCCGGACCTTTTCATTGTGAAGCATGATTTTCACCACTCAGCCACTAAGCGAGTTAATAAATCTAAATTAGAAAAAAGATGGCAAAATTTAAAAGGAGGTGGGGGGTAGGAAACGCTTGTCTAAAGAAATATAAACGTAAAATTGAAAATATTACGCGCAATCTACGCGAGCGACGAGGGATCCTGGTTACAGGAAACATTCCAAGATCTTCCCACGGGAGAACGATGCGTAAAGTGACAGCTTCAAACGCTTGTATTGGTAAGATATTATTAATAAATTTAAATTAGAAAAGGAAAATGGTAAATGGGGAGGTCATGAAAACATTTTTTATAATCCGGGGAGCGTGGACGCGAGAAAGGTTAGGAAACGCTTGCCTAAATAAAATATAAACGTCAAATTGTAAATATTACGCGCAATATCCGCGAGCGTCTAGGGATCCTGGTTACAGGAAATATCCCACGATCATCCCACGGGAAAACGAGGCGTTGTGTGAAAGATACTAGCGCTTCAATAGGTATGACATTTAAAACTTGGAAAAAGAAAAACGGTAAATTTAAAGGAGGCCATGAAAATATTTTTTTTTCTAAAGAAATATAAACATAAAATTACAAATATTACGTACGATACATGCTGGTAGATCGAGCGATGAGGTATCGACGCAAAAACGCGTCAAATTATATCCGTCCTCGCCGGCGCTGCCACCATTATTAGCATTTTTATTCTAAAGAAAAAGACGATTCATCGCGCAACCTTCCACGACTTGTACGCCTTCTTTTTAATAGAAAATGAAGTAAATTACGAGGCGACAGGTGTATAATTCTCTAACTTTTCTTAAATTTCCTCGTTGGAACTGCTAAAGCTTTATATAGTACAATCGAGAAAGAGAGCAACGTTATAGATTAAGCGACGGGGCGCGTATTACATATGTTTTTAAGGGGGAGGAGGACAAAATTGATCGCCGTTGTTAGCTGTTATCGAAGCTTTTATTCAGACATAACATAGAGGAGCCAAACGATCTCCATCTGGAGTTTGTCCAAACGCAATCAATCCTGCAGCTGGCGTATGTAAAGTAGCTCAAATACGACCGCGTTCATGCAAGATTACGTAAGTTTATTTTAACGAATAACACAGTAACCTTTGTAAATATTAAATGGACATTTCGACGACAATGTCGTCATCCTCACACGTAAATTGTAGCTTCTGAAACACACAAGGGAACAGTGCTAAGTGTGTCTCCTTTGAATGAAACTTTGTGGGTTATAGACCGATGTAGTGTAAAACCAACGGTAACTTTCTTAGACCCCAAACTCACATTAACGGGGTGGTACAGTGCCCTAAGCCCTAAGCTCGTACACGTGGATTTCGATGAAAGTCGGTAATTATGAACTAACTATGTAAGAGACCGGTTCGCGTTTCTGCCCCTGAAAATTGGCCTGTTTCCCGTTTTCTCCAATTACAAGGAAAAAATATTCAAATATATGAGCATATAGCGCTCCAAGCGGACTGCAGAAACATGTCTTAACCGGTAACGCTTATTATTAAAAATATTACTTTATATATATACCTAAATATATATATATGACCTATTCTGTTTTGCATTTACCAATAATGAAAAGTTTTAAGGTAGTGATCATCCATATCAAACGAGACACAAACAGGATTCGTTAATTACTGGCCAACATGTAACTGCAAAATATCAGAGGGAAATGCATTAAAACGCATACAAATTTTCAATCAGCTAACGCTGGACACTAGAAATATGTCACCAATATCCGCATTTCAATCTAAAATTAAAAAGCTTTGGTGAATAGAACGGCTCTGTGCAATCGATGAGTATTTTGAATTTGAATGGTAAAGAGGTATCTTTTTCATTTTATTTTGTCTATCATTACATTTCTATCATACACATAATTATATACAGGGTGTAACTGTGTAAATGGTAAAAAATTGTTCAAAGGTAGATAATTAAAATATATTCAATATTTGCTTAATAAACGTAACGTTTGGGGTCCAAACGTATCGTTCGCAAAATATTTATAATTAAAGTTTTGAGTCCGGCCCTGTTATACAATTGGAGCCAGTTTCCAATACGACTAAAGATCGGATCATTGATAACGTAAGCATAAGAAATTTATGAATAAGAGGCCTACTTTAAATTTGCGAATTACGGTTTATTAATCATTTTACTTTAAACATTTTTACACAGCAACCACATAAACATATTATTGTCAAACAGGTCTAATGTTGGGCATTTCTAGTGAAACTTTCTTCGTTTTCTTGACTTTAAACTGTTTACCAATAAATAAATCTTTTTGAAAGAAAATATTTTTATCATTACCAATAAAAGATGCTCGAACTTTTCAAATATAGGTCAAGCTCATGCAACGACAGCAAAATAAAACATCTGTTTATTTCTTTGTAATAGTGACAGAGACAGAGAAGCATTATTCACTTGTCGATAATATGCTATTTACAGACGGCGCTATTTCAATGAAACCATCTGCTTACATTGTAGAATACCCGAATACTGACTGAATGCCAGACTATTTATTTCCACTTTTAAAAATCCCTTACCTCTCAAATAAACGTCTACGAGGAACACAGTATCGTAATGTAAAAATGTGGGGAGCCAAAATTCTATTAAAATTAAGCAAAAACGTTTCGCGTCATTTGCCGTTGATTTTGTTGATTATGTAAACTATAGCATACCAGCTTTACCAAATTAATAAATTAACCATTTTCACAGTTACACCCTGCACACACCGTTTTTATTTACGTAGTATTTATTTATTTTAACGTTTCCATGTTCGTGTTGTTTTTTTCAAACTTTGTATTGTATAAGATAATGTACTTGAATGTATAAACCCGTAAAGTTTCATGTAAATCGGTAAGACACAATTACCAGTGTTTCGTTATCAGTTTAGGAACCACTTCGTTAATTTCATGTTTCCGCTCTTAACGAAGGCGCTTCGCTCAGTAAGCACTAATCAGTATAATTCGATGATGTTAGATGAATGTGGTAACACATAGCACATCCTCCCTCCACCTACCCTTCACTTTTCCGCAAACAAATCTACCAAATCGGATGTCATTCTCCATCAATGCTCGATCGAACTTAAAATGTAGGTAAATGCGAACGAATAACGATCACCTACATACGAGGTTTGTCGATAAAGTAATGAAACTGGTAGCGTAGTGTTTGATCGGGAAACGCGGATGACGCGGGACTTAGGGGAGAGGCAGGTAAATATGTGATACGCCATCAGTTCGAGTTGGAACTTGCTAGAGTCACGTTGTTGCGATCAGCTAACCAGGCCTCAGAGTATGGAATCGCACGCTCCAAGCTCTCCAAGACTAAAAAAGCGGGAATGAGAGCGAGTCAAGGGATCAAAAGCAGGCCGATTTGCTTTTATTGATAGTCAAGCAATATTTGATAAAGGGTTTGTAGCTCCGTGCAAAAGGGTTGATCAACACTTTTACCGAACGGTTCTCGAAAAAGAGTCGTGCTTGCGAAACCAAACATCAAAGAGAACTGGCTTTTTGCCTGTAAGGATATTTCTGTGGCTCCTCAGCCTCCTTATTCGCCCGATTTGAGTCCTTGTGACTGTTTCTTCTTCCCAAGAATGATACCTCAAGAGACGTCGTTTTGGGGCACTAGACAACATTCAAACGTCTGTAAGCAGCTGAAGGCTATTCCAATATCCGAGTTCCGGCATTACTATGAACACTCTCGAGCGCTGTGTGGCTTCCCAAGGGGAGAATGTTGGATTGAAACGTTATTAAAATACAACAAGTGAAAAATCGGTCTCATTACTTTATGTACGTACCACCTTGTATGTACTTAACGCAAGTCGTGTCGTAAATAACTCAAACCCTTAATAACAAAGGTGACGGCGCTTCGAATTATGTCTGTGTTTATTTCGAAATGTCCTTCGATATATTTTCGACTTCTTACCGGGAATTCGGAATAACGGTCGATAAATAAAAGGCAAAAAGACACAACGGAGAGCTTAGGCCGACGAAGGAATTCCGCAATTTGTAACCGGCATTTCCGTATTCGGTATTCCGCATCTTGCGTAACAAATTACGTATTTTATATAATTGCAAACCCAGATAAAACCGCAAATTTTTCCGTTCAGGTATGTACGAACACCTTTATACTTAAATAGATGGTGCGTGTGGGTGGATGTTCGATTTCTTGTTCTGATCGAGAAACGGTGGGAAATAGAGAAAGAGAAAAACATACATTAGGTGTATACATACGTAGTAGATATATATATTATATCCATATATGTACATATATAAAACGGCATGTAGGTACTCCGTTCGTCAGTAAACTTGCGCGTCGGCCGATGCGCTTTCAGAGTTGGGGTTGCTGGTTGCTGTTAATATCGTAGTACTTATTGGTTCCTCAATGTGTTCGCAAGGCCCCTCCGCAGAAGCAAGCGTAAGCATGCGATCTCCGACGCCAGAAATGGGTATACCTGTCTTGTTTATCATTTTAAGATGCGAACCTCGCTTTTTCCTGCTAGCAACTGGTAGTTAGATTAAAATTTTTACCTATATTTATTTTCGGAAAAATCTTATGGGTTCGTACGTTCGCCTAAGTTAAGATTTTCGAGCATGAACTTGAAGATTCGAAAGCGTTTCCCAATTGCTGTACGCACATGTATTTATTACCAATACACGTGCGTACGCGCCCTGCACCCGTGTCTTGTGTGTTCACTTCCTTATCCCGCACGAGAATTAATAAAATTGGGAGATAGCATGATAAAAATGTTTCCTTTTATTTTATCTATTTCCTTCGCATGCTTAATGCGATTTAGTTGATTGTCAGTGGAAGTACGTACATACATACATACGTATGATGTATGTATATATAAATACACATGACAACTATCGATATATGTTAAATAACGGCGAGTATTTGTTCTGATGTGAAAATATTTAAAAAAAGTGGATCGAATCGTTTGGTTACTAGCGAGACAACTAGGCTTCCGGTCCCGTGCTTTGTTTCCGTTCGTACCCAACGAAGGCAAGTACGTATTGTACATACATACGTGCGTGCACATCTACAAACGTATGTTACGCTCGGATTTTCAGAAAGGGGAAGTACATTTGGAAAACGTCAGGCGACGTTTTAAGAGAAAAGCTTTCTGGTTTGATCACAACGACTACGCGTTTTCGCGAGTTAATCCTAGGAATGAACATTCGAATGAAAGCGGAATTCTCCGTAGATGCGCACCTGTATGTATGTACGAGAATGTATCTTGAAAAAAACCTATTTGCTCTTGATAAATCGACTTCGCCCGGCGCTTAAGGCGACTCTATAGATATATGTATATCGGGGTTATCCAAAAAGTTCGCTTTATAAATTGAACCCGAACTTTTCATGAGAAAACGGTTTACGACACAATATCGTGCATTTTATCAGGCACACAAATTTGTATCCGAAGGCATCCACGAGCGCAGTCAGTAGTAAATAAATCTTCCGGGTTTCGTACTTGCCTTTATTGAAGTTCGTGTTATTCGATGTCTTTAACATCGTAACGCCTTTTTATTTTGTGTTAACAATAAAATTTACCTTGTCTAACATTAAATTGTCATTTACTCGAAGAATATCTTATGTAAGATGCCAACATTTGTATACTGTCATTTCGGCAATGAAAAGATCTCCCAAAATAAAGAATAAAAAATATGACGTCATTACTCCAAGACAACTGATGGTTGAAAATCGACTCTGACGTAAAAATGTATATTTTTATCAAAGAAAACCGATCTGTTCAAGGATTTCTTCCGACGAAACTTAATTTCGTTTTTACTGAGTCTATTCCATATTTTAGGCGCGCACTGTATATATGTATATCGGGGTTAGCCAAAAATAACTTCATTAGCTTTATAACCTTTTATGCGTTAACGTTTTATGAAACAATATCGTGAATTTTATCATCATAGATCCACACGCAGGTAAATTTGTATCCGAAGGCTTCCACAGCCATAGTCATTAGTGAAGAAATCATCCGGATTTCGCCCGTATCGTATTGAGATACGTTTATATAAATAATTCGAAATTTCTGCAAGAAATCGGTACGCCCACGTATCAGCCACGCTAGGAGTGCAAAGTCTTCGCAGTGGAAGGCTTACTATCAGTTAAATTTTCATCGCTCTTTCCCCGTCAAGGTAGTTAAGGTCCCCTAAAGTGGTTGTTTCTTCGGATTACCGTGGCATCTTCGCACTCCCGAGGAAGCTCCTTACAATAGCAAGCAATACCTCGAGTTATTTACAAAGCCCGATCACGCTAACATTGGGCGTTAGGATGTTAAAGACATCGAATAACACGAACTTTCCCGGGCATTCGAACTTCAATAAGTTCAAGTACGAATACCTCATAAAACTTGTATATAATCAATAATTTTAATCAAAATGCACCTATTTTTAGAAACTTCTTAATTGAAGTTGAAATGATTTACTGTTGTTTACTATAGCCTTGACCATATCACATATCGAAAATTTGTGAATGAATGGTTTATGGGATGACGCATTATCGCCCAGACAAAAACTATCTGATCGTTTGAGCGACGTTTATAATCAACAATGAGGGGATGGTTTATGAGATGACGCAAACCTGGACTATAAACCAGTGGAATCTATTGTTGATTATAAAGGCCGAAACAATCAAAAACCTTGTCTGGGCAGCAGTACAACAAAATGCGATGCTGGGCACGACACGTTGGTATCACAAATTTGCCTTGTTCAGGCCCGATTGGGCAAAATTTGCTTCAGTGTCGTAAATTCGTGGACGCTCAGTCAAACTAAAAGCACGTTGCCGTTACTTAGCACGATAGTCGCATTTTTACTCCTAAATCCCTAAGGAAAAGAGGAAGAAATGGTACATTTCTGTATACATTCGTACGTATATACATAATATGTATGGAGGTATGTAATAGCAAAAGGTGTCCAAAAAGTACATCTGCAAACATAAATATGACTTGTTTTACAGCGGAAGAGAGACATGACTTCAATGTTCATGTAAGCCGCTACAGACCGGAGGACTTACATAAGCTCGAAGCCACAACAAAATTTTCCAGGAAGGAAATACAACTCATGTATCGCGGTTTCAAGCAGGTAACGAAAATTTCGCGTTTCCATTCAAAATTTAAAATGGCGCACTACACATGGCGGATGGAAGATTTGAAAAATTTTAGGAAATTGCATGAAAATCGGTATTGGAACGTTTATCAGTATACACCAACCAAAGCGGTTGCCGAGAAAACGTAAGAAACCGCAAAAATCGACAAAATAGCCACAATCGCATATCCATCTCGGTTTTTACGGGACTTAGGAGGCGTTATCCTACGTTAGTCGACGCACCTAGACAACCTGATTTGAACGGTGTGTGTTTTATTTAGATTATTCTAAACGGTTGCCGAGAAAATCGCAAAAATCCGCGAAAAAAGAGGAAAAAACCGCTAAATTTCACCCTCATCTCGATTTCTATGGGACTTGTGTGCTACGTTCCCACACCATTCGAAAGAGCTCGCTTTTCTGATTCGGAATCATCCCAAGATGAAATTTCTATCGTTAATAGTTTAGGCGGTACGAGTCTAAAGAGATTTATCGGTCTATTTTGCGCGTTTTCACCCGACCTTCGTTCCGCAATCGAATCGAGGTGTTCTACGTAATTTCCGGCCTCCTAACAAACATCGTGGCGCAGAATAACTTCGAAATTCGAACATGAGCTTACCATCGAATGGCCAAAATTTTGTTCAAAATCGATGTTTTTATATTAGGCTAAATTTCGAATCGCCACGGTTCCCATATTTATTAGTCGATCGCGATAGAATAGACATTCGTAGAAGCAGATTTTGACTGGGAATCGAATGGAATAAGAACGAACGCACTCTCTCGGATAGTTTTTGCGGTACGGCGAAATTACGGAAATTTGTGGTCCAATAATTGAAGTCCTATAACTCCGGAACAGTAAGTCGCATAGACCTGCGGTTTGGTACATTTGAATCAGCTTCTCGAGTACTTTAATCCTACCAAGTTTGAACGCGCCACCGCTATCGGAAGTATGCGATCTCGAAAGATCGGAAAAATGTCATACTTTGAGGTAGAATTTACAAAGCAAAATTACGGAAATTTCAGGTACAAAGTTTAAAGTACTATAACTCCGGAACGGTAAATCGCTATTCGCGTCGGTTTTACTCCTCAAAAGGAAACGAGCAGAGTATAACTTATCAACTCTTATAATTTACATATATTTCAGCTTTTATTATTAAGTTAGCCAAACTAGCGCGTTGAAAGTAGGGACAGTTTATTTGAATTTACCTCAAATCACATGTTTCACACTTTTCTTAATAAGATTTGATAAGTGTTTTCTCAACTCCATCGTAGAATTTTAAAGGCGAATTCCGTCCAGGCAAACTCTTTCTGAACCTACTTGTTGCAACTGAGAAAGTAAGCGCATACGTATATACATCCGAACATAGATCAAATTTGTAGGATTCAAGCGAGAGAATGTATAATCGACCGACGTACCAGCGTTCAAATTGTTTTAGAAACTCTCACACCATCCTCGACCCTCTCAGCGCGTACTTTAATAATATTCCTCATTTAATCGCAGTCGCCGAGATACATTGAAACCACGTGTCTACATAGTACATATCACATATATACTGTATTATATCGAGGCGACTGCGAATAACAATACGAGCGTGTATTATGTACAGATAACACATGTAATAACTGCTTCCTTTCAGGAATGCCCAACCGGCGTGATAGATGAGGATACGTTCAAGGAGACTTTTTCGCAATTCTTTCCCCAAGGCGGTAAGTTTAATTTACTAAAACGTTCAATTTGAAATATGTACATACGAATTCTAACGTAATTAAAAAAGGAAATTAGAACAATAATAAGGCCAATGCACGATGTTTCGACTATTTCCTTGAAAAGAAACAGTTTAATAACTGTGGTTCACAGCGTGGCGGAAACGGAAATATAAATTTTACCGTTGTGGTGTTTATTTTTTATTCTTGCAGTCGTATTGATTGCATTATTATTATCACTCATAAATAAATATACAGAGTGACATTTTGAAAAGTTACAGATATCAAAATATGCTCAAAACCGCCCCGGTGGTATTCTGTGGCAACTAAAGCGACCCAACAAATATAACGCTATATTAGTGAAAGAAACTTACAGAAACTTTTCAATATGTCACCCTGTATATTTATTTATTGGTTATAATAATAATGCAATCAATACGACTGCAAGAATGAAAAATTAAGCTGCACAGCGATAAATCGGAAGCGAATAACCGTTCACTTTTCATCAATCGCACGTAATTAAATAAAAATAGGGGGCGAAAATTATAAACGTTTTCCCGGCTATTGTTTTCGATTACTCGAATTCCGACGGTAGTCGCGAAGTTCTCATTAAAGCTAATGACTCCCTGTCGAATAGAAGAACGAACTTTTTCCAGGTCACCCCTATTTAGAAATTGCATGTTTTAATTGCGTCTTTTATGTTTTTTTCTCGTTTTCTTTCCGTTCGCATTATACGATACATACATACATACCTAGCTATATTTCGCTGCGATGCTGTAAATTTTTAATAGGGTCTACGGAAGCATTAGCGACGAAACGCGGATAAAGATGCATATATGTAGAAAGAAAATACGCCGGTACTTTACGCCTTTCCGAAAGAAAACACCGCTGCAGGTCAATTTGAGCAATTTGTTTTACTGAATTATATAAATCGCGCTTAGTAAGAAATCTTTACCGGCTAAATGTTTTTCTTTTTAATCAGAAATGACAGATACACTACAACTTTATTGGAAAAATATTTCGACTACTAAGTTTGTCATCTTCAGTGGAAACGACCAGAATGTCAATAATGATGTACAAGAAGAATATGGATGATGACACAAACTACGCTGTTGGGCAACTCGCGAAGTAGCTGTGCAATGACTTACTAAGCGAGCACAAATTACATGTTACCAATAATGTATAATTTATTAATGGCGGACTCCCGACTGTATCCTACGGTTGCGGTCCGCGATTAATAAAGCATAATTCCCTCCATGATAATTATTGGCGTACACAATTTGTGTTTGCCTAGTAAGTCATTGCACAGCTACTTTCTAAGCTGCCCATTAACGTACCTTGAAGGTCGCCTTTGCATTCTTCTTCCAATTAACCACATCATTATTGACATCCTGATTGTGCTTACTTATCTGCAACATTTAAATCGATTAACGTTTCTCCTGAAAATGGCGATTTACTTATCGAAATACGTATTCAGATTTTTCGATAAAGCTTATTTCATCTGTCTACCCAACACACCACTGATTTCTGGGGATTAAATCACGCGTTATAGTAGTTATCATCTATTCACTTGACGAACAAAGGATATAACATAGAGACAATACGGTCAACGCTGCGTACTCTTGATTTCTGCTCGATCGCCATTAATAAATAGGCTTAAACGAGCGTTAAATTTCAAAACGGTTTCAGCAATCCTCTATCGAATTAGTCGGTCACGCTAATGTTTGAAGATTTATACGCACGGTTTGCATTTACATTATTAGAGTTTATTGCCTAAAACGGCTTTGGAATTATGTATTTGTGCGAAAATTCATTCGTAGTTAGATACAAATATATGGTATGTACATATTAATGGTTAATAGCCGTTTTCCTACATTAACTATGTACGGGAGATATACTCTTAGGATTGCGCTGAAATGATTATGAGTTGTGACATTAATCTTAATTTTTAAAATGTCTGTTTCTACAAACTTCACCTTCATTGAAGTCCTGAAGAGATTGCGAAGTGTTTGCGGAATACATTGAACTCTCTGTATGAATCGCTGATAATTAATGAACAACGGATGGTTTATGGGATGTTGCAAGGGACAATTCCGCCCGCTGCAAAGATGGCATTAAGGATTAGAAAAGTTTAAAATAGTAAAAGGATGTGCCTTTGCAGTAGAGAGCGGATGGTTTATGGGATGATACAAGCCTCAACAGTTGTCCAAATAAAGTATTCAATTGTTTTTGTTTGGGCGACTGTGCGAATTTGCATCACCCATAAACCAACCGTCCTCTACTGAAATCGCATGCATTTTGTATTTTTGTGTTTCTAATTACTAACACCATCTTTCCACCGCGTGGAATTGTCCGAAGAAACAAACGAAACAAGCCACGTAAAACAACGAGAAGAAAACGTTTGATACTTGACACCTGGCCAGTTCGCTGTGCTTTGCAATGAACTTTTTCAATTGTCGACTATAAAACTTCGCTTTATCTGGACGGTAATGCAGGCTTGCGTCATCCCCCAAACCATTCACTAGCTAGTAATAACGCGATATCCCTTTACCTTTGATGTTGCTGCGCACATTGTGTTTTTATATATTTTGTGATAAAACCGGTTTTTCATTAAATCAGGATTACATCTACACTAAGTATATTAGAATCGGAGTCAAAGGATTAACGTTGATACGCTTTGAATTTACTCCCAGTATTGTTAGCGAATCAACTTCCAGTGCCGCGGCGCCAATGCGAGTGCAAATCGCTTGTATTGTTAGCAAGCGAAAATGCCACTACCAGCAGCGTGAGTTCAATAGTAGGAGACAGCAAACGCTGGTCACCTAGTTTTAATTAATTATTATTTTACTCTACTTCTTCACCTTTAGAGGGAGAACCGTACATTACTGTAAAAAAAAAACCTTCGTAGACAAAGAACGAGCCCAAATCCTTTGTCGTTTCTACAGCACATATTTTCCACGGCATCGGCATCACAAAATGATAAAAAAAAAAGCTCGGAAACGTTGCTTTAGATTTTGCAAAACGCACATAAAGCGACGCTGGATCCAATTATCTCAACATACAATGAACTTAAAACTACATACATCAAACGACAAAATTAATAAGCGAGTTTGGTAGTTGCACGTGTGTGCAAGCGCGCATATGGATACGAACTTTCACGTACGTCTACATATTTAATATTTACGCCGCGCGGATATGAAATAACTAATAAAATACGAAAATAATACATCGATCGCTCGATATATTTAGATACTCAGGGTTGATGTACCGGATTTAATGTAGTCGAGTACGGAAAAAGTCAATTAAAAATTAAAATAAAATTTTCCGAATCTCACGAGGTAGAATCCCCAGCATTATTGATTGTTCATTAAATTATTTTTGTAATGTGAATTGGGAAAACTTCGTTTCCAAAATTTAGCTCCGCACGGACCTAGATAGGTGTTTTTCCTATTACGACACAAAGTCTCCGTTATAGTAATTGATAATAAACAGCACTAAAGAGACAACACCGGTTGAGCAGTAGAAAAGCGTATCCCTCTCACGAAAAATTTGCAACGAAACGGGCTTGAAGATATGAGTGCAGATAAGGGGCGTTGTTGGTAGTATTAAAAGGTTGTCTTCGGAAGAAGGGTGAGATGTATAAAAAGAAATCATCCTGTCCGAATGGTACAGGTGGATTTGGCGCGATCAATATGTAAGCCTACGTAGTTATAAGTGCGTGTGTGCTTATTATTTATTATTTTCTGAAAACGAGCTATACTCGTCGGATATCATTTCCTTTGCCTTTCGAGCTTCTCGAAATCTGTTTCGTTTCAATCCTGTATTAATTAAGGACATAAAACTCGGAGGAGTGACTTTTGAAATAAAAATAGAACTATATGAAAACGGACTATAATGAATTAAAGAAACTTAACAGAGTTAAATATTTAAGTTATAAAAATAATACTGAACTGGAACTAGTTATCAAAGTACACCCTCAAATCGAAATATGCTCCTCGACCAAAGCAAGTTCGAAGCTTAAATATTTGAGTTTTTCATGCAAAAATTAGTCAACAGTTATCAAAAAACATCGTCGCTAAATTATCGTCAACGGGTCAAAGCAAAATATTCCCAACTAAAGCAAGTTTTGAAGCTCGAATATTTAAGCTTTTTATGCAAACAAATAATTAACAAGAACACATATTTGACTAGTTATCAAAAACACCATCGGTAAAATTCCGTCGACGGCTTTAATCGAAATATTTGTTTTGTATTTAAGTTTTTTATCTAAAAAATTTGAATAGGAACATATTTTAATGCTTTTGGTCTCAATGTTTACCGTCGGTAAAATTTCGTCGACGAATAAATTGAAATTAAAGAGTGAAGGTACTTACGGGCTTCATTATCAGCGACGTGAGCAACCCGATATTGTTTCTTTTATTTCCTCCTGTAAAGTCTACGCTTCAGGATGCGATCATCGCACAGCTCCATTATAGCTGCGTATTCGTCGTCGTTGTACTCCTCTTCCTCATCTTCTTGATCGCCCTGTTCGTCATCGGAGTCCGCGTCTTCTTCCCTTTCAGGTGGTCCACCGAGAAGCTCGGCCTCTTGTGCCGCGGCGAGTGCCCTCTCTTGCTCCTTCTGGGCCCATTTCGGAATCGGGGGCAATGGAAATGTCGCGAAGAAGTCCGCGACCATTTCGGGAGTTGCGTCGTCAGGGAGAGGAAGGGGCTGGGTTCCCATTCCTTCATACGGATCCTGATCCAGTGGACGCCGTTTCATTAATTCATCAAGGTGAACAGGTTCATCGGAACTTGACGAGTCACTTGCCTCCCGCTGCATTCTTTCAATTTCACGCATTCTTCGCACTCTTTCGACCAGATCAAATTGGAAAGGAGCCGGGGATTTCTTCGTCGGTTTCGGGGGCATGCATGGGTGGATCGGACGTGCTGGCCCCAGCTCACGCCCGATAGAGCTGGTAGGTTCTATGGCTTCGGCTGAAACGTTGGCAACAGATTGAGAGTACGATACTTGCGGGCGTTGTCCCGATCCACTAGCCATTTCATGTAGTGACAGACCACTGCGTACGACGCGCGGCAAGAGCTGCGGTGCACGTTGAGACGTTGCACTGTCAGCTCTTTCGGCAAGTTGATGAGTTTCCTCGTTTCCATGTCTGTCACGTCTATTTTCCTGAGAATATGGTCTTTCTGAAACGCCCATCTGGTTAAACAAAACCCGGGACGCCAACTCAGGTCGTTCGAGATGAGCAAATTGCTTCTGAACATCTCTAGAATGTGTAGTAACCGAAAGGCTAGCCTCCAATTCACTTTGCACCACACGCGGATGCAACGGAAGCATTCCCTGTGACATATCTTGAATCGGTCCAGATGTGGAAGATACCGTTTCCCTCGGATCCGGCCTAAGTCTCACAGGTATTAACTCCTGATAACTGGGCCTTGTAGAAGTACGATTCACATTAATTGTCGAAGGCCGCCTTTGGGGTCTATCCAACCGGGCGAACATTTCGATAATGGCCAAACCAGACCTCGGTTCGTTTCCACGTCTATCTGATCTTCTTCCTTGAGAAGTTGGCCTTTCCGTAAAATCTAAATTAGGAGTTGTTGCTTCTAATTCGAACCGCGAGGGGCGAGGCGGGCGTGGGAGACCGTCAACCGACGAGGTTTCTTCAACAGGTGTAGATGTACGAGGAGTTGCAGTCAGCCTGGGCCAACGTCTTCTTTTCAGGATTAGTCCCATCGTGCGTTGGGACCATAGACGATAACGAGCCACTCGAGTCTGATTCTAGTTCCTCTGTTCGTCGGAACGACGGAATCGTTCCGTGGGAACCGGCAGCTTCAGCCGTCCCTGCTGCCTCCCCACTTGCCGCTTCCCTCGCCCCCTGCGTATGACTACCTCCTCTTTTCGGTTGAGAATTAGGTTTGTCCTTTTCCGGATTCATTCTAGAAATCGAAATCCGAAGATCTATTACCCCGTTTAACCGACAACGATTAACACCTTAACCTGCATCTACATACATGTATATATATATACAGCAAACGCTCGAAAACGTGCACTAATTCAAACCATGCGTGTTTCACATTATCGAAATGTTTACAATAGCGTTTTATAATCGTGCATTAAAGAAAGAACCTCAGCCAACAAAGTTGTAATTAAGACTACTTTTTAAAATTAAAACTACATATATATATATGCAACTAAGCATCTGTGTTTTGCAATACCACTGAGCTATCTCGGAAATGTACATAATTAAGTTCAAATATAGATATGTGCTACATAAATCGGGGACTCCCATCATTGGGTAACTCGGAGATTGATCAAACTGGGCTTTTCATAGGTAAACCTCGAAGTTATTCGTAGGCGATCGGAAATTGCGAAGACGTCGCCTAAGCGTACATATACACACCCGATCCGTCCCGATTAAATTCGATCTTGGTTGATCATCGCCTTCGTAGATCTATTTACATTATCGAGTTATCGAAGAGATCATGAAGTGTAGTAATTATTGAAAGATATTGATAATTTTTTATATATACTAACAACTTAACAATTTTTTGGTTAAAAATTTACTTATTTTAAATAAATTAAGGCCATTTAAAATAAGTGAATTAAATTTTTTTAAATAAAAAATTAAAAAATTTTAAGTTAGTATATATAAAAAATTATCAATATCTTTCAATAATCACTACACTTCATCTTCTTTCTAAATATTATATATATATACATATATATATATATAGAGTAGAATATATAAAATCGAGCGAAAAACTCTATTGGGGTGATTGGTCCGTGAAATAAAAGTCTCATTTGTTCCACCTCTATATTTCGTCACCGTTTGGTAACTTCATCAGGAGTATGAACTAGAGTAGATCACTAGCCCTCAGATACATATTAACGTGGTATCAGACCATCAGATTTTGTACGTGTAATCACATGAACGCGTGGAATATGTATGATATACATATGTATATGTACAAAATCTGATGGTCTGATACCACGTTAATATGTATCTGAGGGCTAGTGATCTACTCTAGTTCATACTCCTGATGAAGTTACCAAACGGTGACGAAATATAGAGGTGGAACAAATGAGACTTTATTTCACGGACCGATCACCCCAATAGAGTTTTTCGCTCGATTTTATATATTCTACTCTATACAGTACGGTCGAAATACATTTTGACTATATATCCTTCCTATACTCACGCATACGGTCTGTGAGACCGACTTATATAGTATAGTATACGTTTTCATTTTGACGTGAGTATAGGAAGGTTAAATATATATATGTATATATAATGAAAATAAAAGCTGCAAAAATGCACAATTAAGTACACATTGGGGAATTTCTTAATTGGATTTCTCATACGTACAAACATCAAGTAAATAATTATATGTATATATATATATATCGATATAGGTATATTACGTAGCGTCTATATCTCCTTTTGGAGAATCAAAAGTGGTGTGTAGAGGTACGTCCACACGTATACATCCTCGTTTGCTAATTTATCAAAGCATTCGAGTCGGAGAACAAGCTAAAAAGCGTTTTTACGACAAGTCACAATATGGCGCGGGCATGGCGTGGCCGTAGCACATTTACAATTCCAAAATTATGCAATTGCGTTGGAAAATGGGTAATACTTTTACTACGGCGAAAAATATAGACACTTACCTATCCGACAATATTGCAAGCAAAAATATAGGTGATAATACAACTATGATTAACTGCTATTTACTTGGAACAAATGGATAACTAACGAGCAGCTTTCCAAACGATGACAAAATGGAGAGAGGGCTATTGTTTCCGGTACTACGGTAACTAAGCAACCTGTGACTCCCGATCTGATATTTTTACTCCATCTATATTATTTTCTATTATTACTTTAAACGTGAAGATTAATATACACAGAGTGATAATTAAATTTGTAACGTTGCAAATGATGACGGTTTCGTTAAAAATTCGCGATTAAAAGATCGTAGTCCGGAAGATCGGAAATTGACGCATTTGGCGCGTGATTCAATTTGTCCGATTTTTTTGAAAACTTAGTAGGATTTGTAAAACTTCTATTTCCTCTTACTGATTAACACTGACTCATTGTATATGTCCCTTTTCGTTTCAGATGCTTCGAATTACGCTCACTATGTTTTCAATACAATTAAACATAGACAAGGCGGAAAAGATTAATTTCGAGGTAAGGTATAAATTATAGAACGGATAATTTTTAATGTAAGATAGGCGTGTGTTAAGGTTTTCTACTTGCGCCGATGATACGTGCACCGTTTTATGCAATTTTTAAATTTGATCTTGCATTTGATCCCTGACTGTATGCTAAATGATTAAGGTTATATGAACTTCATATTTTGCAGGTTCAATTTGTGTAGTCGTCGCCATCTTTAAAAGGGTTACATTTTATTATAAAAACTAATGCTATAATTCATAGTACTTTATAATTTTGAAACAAATTATATCGTGTATTGTTTTAAGTTCTCAACCTGTTCAGAACCATAGTCATAAATGCAAAAAAGATGAAAAATGTTGGTGTGTTTAAAACCAATTTCCCTTTTTAAAGAAGGTGGACTGGCTTCAGGATTTTTTACGACCTAATTTTGCACATATATACATTCATGCTTCAATCGCAAACATACCTTTCATTCAATACACATGTATAAAATTTAGTCTCGTGTCGTTGAACGAAAATTTAGAATAAGGCTGTAGGTGGGTAGGTACCGATGAAGTAAAGAAAATGTATATTTGCGGAAAAACGTCCTGTGCTGAACTTGCTTTTAATTCGAGGAAGTTGCAAATGTTTGTAACAGCACATATTAGCTCTAAAACTCAAATAATAACTCTTAGACCCAACATGATTGTTATCTGTTTAAATTTCACCCGCTTATAAATATTGTTTTTATTCATCTTCTATTATCCACCCTTGCGGAAATGAACATTTGTTCTTCCATTTGTGCATAGGCGTTCCTAGTCGTCTTTATTTGGTGTATTTTATTCCAAAATAAAATTCGAAATTTGGAAGAATATTTTTTCAATACCAAATCAGACTAGGGAGTTGAATTCCAAATTACATTTTTGTGAACGCTACTGACTCTTTTATTAACCTAACTTAATGACTTCTGCTTCCCAAACTAAAATTCTAAATGTATTCGTAATTTGGAACTATATTTTGTCAATACCATATCAAACTTGGGGTTGAATTCCAAATTACATTTTCGTGAACGCTACTGACTATCTCGTTGATCTAATTTAATGGGTTCTGGTGCTAACTTTAATTTAATTACAAACGTTGCGTTTAAACCATCATTTTAGCTCATAGACTACAAAGGCAAAAGAAATATAAGATAATATACGGAGTTGACGTTAGGAATGCAATCAAAATAGGAGAAACTTCTGATATAAATAACGTTATGTTAGACAAAAGTGATTAAAACTATCAACTGCCATTGTCAAATACGCTGCGCTTCGTGTAAGTTGCCGGTCGTTATTAGCGAATAAAATTCAAGAATTTTAGAGCCCTACCTACCCCTACACTGAGTTCTTAACGCAAACGAAATATAAATTGTATATCACATAATTATAAATTAATTTGGGACACGTGTTTCGCCGGTAACGAAGCCAACATCTTCAAACGTTTTGGTTTTCTTGTTTCCAGGATTTTTTGAATGTCCTTTCGAAAGTTTCCCGTGGCAGTGTAGAAGAGAAACTTCAATGGGTGTTTGAATTGTACGATTTAGACGGTGATGGATTAATCACCAAAGAAGAAATGACGGCGATAGTCTCCAGCATCTACGAAATGCTTGGCAGTGCTACTGAACCAGTCGTTGTGGAAGGTTCGGCGAAGGAGCACGTGGAAAAAATATTTGACGTAATTAATCCCATTCCTCCTCATACATCTCATTTTTGTTACAAATACGTTTATTTTAATCACATTTCAGCTGATCGATATTAATAAAGACGGAGTCGTAACAATAGACGAGATGATGGAATGGTGTTCGAGAGACGAGGACGTGCTTCAGTCTTTCGACACCTTGGATACGGTAATGTAATTTGATTGGCTTTGAAGAAAATCAACGAGCGTAAGGGCTCTACGAGCGTTACGTCGTACGATGCCCTTTCAACTCAGTTGGGGGTTGTTATACACTTTTATTTGTAGTTTGCCACGCATGATAAATACGTAAAATTATGAAATGTAGTCGTAACGTACATCTGTATACCTATATGTACCCCTCTTCAATCGTTAATGGAAAAATTGTCGACTGATCCCTATCCTATTTAATGTGACTGGAAAGAACAGTCGCGTAGGTTCCGAATTAATAGCTAATATCTTGATGTATTGTATGCAAATGAATAAACTGGGCAAATATGCGGTATGACGAGTCATCTGTCCTCTTCACAATGTAATACATTACAGAGGACAGAGGATATATGACTCATCATACCGCATATTTGCCCAGTCTACTAATGTACGAGCGGCTGCCCGGCCATTACAAGGATAGCATTAGTTCGTATATTTTCGTAAATCGTCCGCTGATATACGAGCATACACGAACCAAATGCTATCAACGTTGTAATTGTCCCGCCACACCGTCATTGCAGACCGCCACTGGAATACATACCACAATATAATGCAACTAGGTACGTACACAAGAACATACGAAAAAAAAAAGTATGTACTGTTTCATTATCAAAGATATTGTTCGAGAACTGTCGGACTCACACGTTACTTATATTCGGAGTGTTCCATCTCAACGTACGATGTATGTTTGGTTGCATATGTTTGGGCATGTGTCACACGTGTATAATTTAATTTCAAAACATTTACAGATGGGCGATTGCGTTTTACTTTCATTAAAATCTAAGCTGTGGTTAGTTACAATAAAAATGCTAATGTTAGAGGGTAATCAAAGATAAACAATCAGTGATTTTACAGTTGTAGGCGACTGCGGATTAGTCAGTATTATACAGTGCGAGATCGAGGTATGGAATATTAAATAAGAGCGAACGCAACAGTCTTGAAGCTGAAACAAGTCGGTTTTAGTTTTTGAAAATACAGACTAATATGTGAGATTCACCTTCCGATTTTCATTTGTTTCTTAATTGTGACGATCATAAAAATACTGTTACTGTGTAACACCCCTAGACTTTCTTCTATGAGATTACTTCAAATCAATCAGAAAATCTAGAGGTGTTAAAGCAGCGTATTCAAAAATAAATTCTCAAAATAGAACAATACTTTAATCCCACACTGTATGTCCTAATTTCGACAAGTAAGTTCATGTATTATTCATGAATTTTAGGCGAAAACGGACTGTACACTATGCAAGACAGCGCAGATCGCACTCAATCAAATCACACTGGATACAGGGTTAATAGCACTATTTAAGTACTGTAAATTTTCCCTTCGCATGAACCAGCCAACACCATATACTTAAATAGAGGATAGTAAATTTACAGCAAATAGAGAGCGAATTGTTTGTAAGATGATGCAAGTCTACGCCGATATCTGGGAAATCTTTTACTTCTGAAATTATTTATGAATTATTTTTTTCCATTGTTTCAACCAAAAAAAAGACTAGGGCGCTGTACCCAAGTATCACACTTTCATGTGTATAGGCTATTCCACATACGAGTCCTAAGAATACGTTCTTCCATTGACCTTCCACTTAGCATTGTTGCCACGTTTTAATACGAAGGTCATACTGCCTATGTAAAGAAACTGCTAATATCGACGATACGGCAACACCGATCTAATTTCCCGTAAGCCTTATACTTAGGGACTCCTAGTGGAATTATCTATAGAATCGTGGCAAAAATGTTGAAATCGTCCGTGTTTGACTGTGCGTGCTCCCCAAGTAAGTCTGTACTAATCGACAGTCCACCAAATGATCTGAGGCTTTGACTGGGTGACTGTACAATCGTGCTTCATTTCATAAACCATCCACTCTCTACTACAAGATATATCGTATACGTAGATACTTCCGTGCGTGCGTACTTACGTACGTACATACTTTTATCTTGGTATAATATAAAGATGAAAATCTATCGATGTTACTGTGTTAATAGTAGATGTTGTGAAAATGCATATGTAACTATTATATTTATTGAATTATTTACTTAATGAAATAAAACTTTATTTACACGAACACTATCTCTACTATCACTATACCCGAATAATAATAACAGGACCCATCAGTCACTCCGCACTTTTCGATCTATTATAAACAGGTAAGTTGCTCTGAGTTATTAGTCTATGGTAATTAATTTATTTAAGGTAATTTTTGTAAATTTTCAAGCCAAGAAATTATTGAGATATTTATGCACTTTCTTTACATTGGGTTAAGTGAATATTCAATTTTTTCTCCCACATTTTAGTTTATATCACATGTGCTCTGTTCTGTGTATGTATACATATACAGTCCGCTCTGACAATAGGGCCGGCTATATTCGGTGAGGAGAGTACTTAATCCTGGAACTCAGGTACCCCCACTAGTAACGCGCGCTTACGCCGTTGAAATTCACTTCGCGCTAAATTGAATTTGTGAATTAAGCTGGCGTGCGGCCCTATTAACAGTGACGAATATGACACCCGAGGTGAGCCAGTAGTGGGGGTAGCACTCGAGCGGGAATGAGGAGAAGTGGTCCTATTACCGGACACCGCTGCGAGTCGCAGTGGGGATATTCACTTTGCATGAAGTTTAAGCAATCATTTATTCGGTAAGAGACACTTTGAAGGTGCTTGATGCCTCGTCACCGCTAGCGAAGCACGTGTCAACGGATTTAATTAACAATTATTTGCTAATGAGTTTTACCGATGTCACATAGTGTCGATAACAGGATATAGACGGATTTAGGTTATGGCAGCAATAACATGTTCGTATTAAAAAATTTATTATTTCTTTTACAGAAGATAATAACAGATTCACTTGTTTGCGTTTATTTATTTTGACCACCGGACCCGGAATATAATAATATAAGTTTGAAGCAAAGCGAATATCTGTTGTATGTCCTGTGAACGGCGAACTCCCCTTGAATATAATATTATAATGATAATAATCATCGATGATTGGTGATCAACATAACCGGTATGTTTAATTAATTGTTCAACGATCACATACGAAAAGCACTCCGATTCTGCTCCATACTACGGAGTAGGGCATCGCGTGAAACAAACGATTTATAGTAAATCGGGATGCGCATGCTAAACCCAGATATACACAGCTAAAATTATTTCGGGCGCACGCGCATTGCATACGTACCGCTTACTACTTCTAGCATATTAACTACCGTACGTATTATTCGGTTCAATTATTTACTTTTTAATTAGCAATGTAATAATAATAATAATAATAATAATAAAAATAATAAAATAATAATAAAAATAATAAAATAATATAAAAAGTAATTAATTGTAATCATCATAATAATATAAGATAAAAATTAAAAAATAAAAACAAATTAATCCTTACGATCGTGAATTATCGTGACATCTGGAGTATCTTAAGTGCTTATACTTACAATAAGATCTATCTATTCATGTTTTTTATTTATTTACAACGACAACGAAGAGATAGCGTAACTGTTTTCTTTTAAGTTAATAAGAAACAACTGAGGGACGTAAAGAAAACGTCCAGCGGATTTATAACGTTAATACGAAAAATTCAATCGTCGATTGGACGTGGAGGAAACGTCCGAAAATTTCGGCTATATAAAACTCGATCAATCATTAATATGCGTTAAGATTCGTTTAAACAGCGACCCCCAATCGTCACCTATTTGAGAAAATTGAATTTACGTTAAAAGACTAAGACTAACCCCACATTACGTTTCCCTCGATGAAGCAAATAATTATTTACCGTAATCTTATACAATTATGCATTGCGTAGTAGGTACATACAGACCTAATTATACCTATATGTATATATGCACGTGTGATAAAATTGCACGCCCTGACAATTATTACCTAGTCCTTACTAATTACTTATATGAATATAATCACGAAACGCTAAATTAGGGCGCTATGTACTGATGAATTGAATTCATAGACGTGAGTTTGTTCGTTAATATAACAATAATGGTAATAAAAAAGAAAATAGAAATAAGAAACGCAAATGAGTAACCTGAAAAAATCATGACGACAAATTAGCTAGATGTCGAAGGTCCGGGTGAACCTATTCTGCGTTTAGAATGCCTTTTCAGGTCGTCCAAGTAGGTGTTGCGCGATTCCGCGAGAACCTGCGCCATTATTCCGTCGTCCCATTCTTCGTCGCCTAATAACGATGATAATGAACGATTAGTAGTGTGCAATTACGTACAGGGTATCGCTCTAACGCCTCCGTGGAAGATATTTCCTCGCAAAGTTTATATACAGTGTATAAGAAATATATCCCACGGACCCACTAGAACCACACCCTGTACTTACGTGTTCGTAAACGTGGCATACTTAAGACGCCGGTAGCCAAATCGGAATCGGGAAGCGGATCGTCGTCTTCCTTCTTCGAATTTTCAGTAAAACCTGAAACTCGAAATTCGTCAAATGACTTATCGCTAGTCGTAGGCCGATTCGGGTCTGGAAAATGCATGTCCCCTTCTTTATCGTAGTTCGAATTAAAATCGTTGAGTTGTTCGCAATGAGCCGTTGAACGTGGGCTCGATCGGGATGACGCTAAAAATAAAAGCACACAACACACATGTTAGGCACACGTTTATAATCCGAACACAAACAAAGAGTCACCTTTCGGGGAAGAATTTCCACCTTTCGGAGACATCGATCCTTTCGGTGACATAGAACCTCTACGCGACGTCCTAGGACTCGAACACACCGCTGACGTAATTGTCGAACTACTTCCAGCTATGGCTCCTTGAGGCTTCAGACGTCTTTCGGCGTCACGGAAATACTGTATGTACGATTCGCGAGCAACTTCCTCTTCTAATGCTTCGTTCGTGGCCTCCCAGTCAGTTGCTTTAATCTTATCTTCCAGCATCGTCTAAAGTAACAAAAGCACGATAATGATAAGAATATTTTATACGCGATAACTATCTAATTACTAGACTTCGTTAAAACGATGGATGACGTGTTATCATTAAGTAGTGTAAACCGGACTTACGCCCTCACTTCAATTAGCAGATAGTTTGTGAGATGACAAAAGCTTACACTGCCGTCCAGACAAAGCATCTGATTGTGCTATTGTGCAAACGATTAAATTCTTCGTCTATGTATCAGTACAATCTTCCACCATCCAATAAACCACCCGCTCATTACTTATTACGTACTTGTTCTATAAGTAATTCTTCGCTCGCCCTAACAGCGTCCACCATTCTTCTCCTGTTGAGGTCAGTCGTGTGATAACTGGGCAAACCTAAGCCTACACCAACGGAGGGATTATTCGGATTACTAATCGAATTATAATGACACATCCTGTGGTAAGACAGCCTTATCGGCTCGTCCGAGCTGATGCGCGGCCCGTTGAATATATTTATGGGCTCTATTTCGTAGCAGTAAACTTCAATCGTCCTGTTGTACATCTCGCTCAACGCCTGGATTTCCAGGTGGTTTCCGTGGACGTTCCAAATACGCTTTCTAGCTACGTACTTGTCGAAATCTTCCGTGACATACGCGGCGAAAAAATCCTTGTTTTTTACCTGGAAGAAATGCATTGGGTTTACATAAAAAGAAACAACATGCCATGACAATGACTTACGATGTAATCCAAACATGAGCTACGGACCATATAGTGTAGTTCTTGATCTCCGTATATTTGATCGGCTAGGGCACGAAACAAACACGCGCCATCTTCGTTCATTAGCTTGATTTCATATCCTAACTTGGCCAAGCACCTGGCGAAGTAGGCGTCACGCTAAAATGGAAATAATTATATCATAAATGATTTCTTAGCTATGCAGAAACACTTACAGCTGACCATTCTTCATCAGTTAAATTCTGATTTTTAACAGGGCCAAGCGTGGCAGAGCCATATTCATCTTCACTATTAAATCCAGTTGCATCTTCTGCATCGTTCGAAAGAGCTGTTTCGCTTTCACAATCTTGGTTGCTAACTTCAGGTATACTAGCCTGATCGGCATTAGCTGAACTGCTTCCGGTATCTATATTCTCCTCTTGCACGATATCAGAGCGCTTGGGTTTACGCTCCCTCTGTTGTTGTTTACGTCGAGACGGTTTCAATTCTTTAAAACGTTTTCTTAAACAATGATCGGTGGGTTCTGGTGTCGTGCTGCTTCTAAAACAAGTACAGTTCGTCGCAGGCGCAGTAGTACAAGAAAGAAACTTACCTTCGAAAAGGTCTACGATTTGAATTTTTGCTCGAATCTACCAGGACAGGTGCATGAGATATGTTGTGCTCATCCCTCCTCCTCGCGGAACGATCCGAGTTACCCTAGAAAAATAATTGTGAACTATGACATCTTGCTGGTAAAAAGAACACTTTTGACGTTGGATATTGCCGTGAATTTAATTACCCCTAACGACTGCTATTGTGATATCAATGCGATATTGTACGGTACGTGTCCATAATTACAATGAGTACGTTCGGTTATCGTTTAAGGTCCTTTACGTACATACCACCAAGTCTGCTGTAAAGAGAGAAAACTGTCACATAGCGCTTACCGATTGCGAATTGCTGTCGTTGTTCTCCTCAGCAGCATTGGTAGTTCTTTTCGTCGGTAATATCGTCATTGTGAAAACACAAATTGAATGACGCCCGACGAAAAATTAGGAAGATTTTCTCAAATCTTCAGTAATAAGACTACCATCAAAATATTATGATGATGGAACAGCTGTCAATAGTATTGCCAACTGATACCATCACCCAACATCGATCAACCTACAACAACCCATGCAGCCAACGTGTGACGTGACGTCATCGCAGCGGCATTTTCAAAATTTGGCGCACTCACCCAGGTGATTAAGATTGTTCAGTACTTATTTTTTACTTTTTATACATTGCGACATGTTTCATGCTGCAAAACAAAGGGTTTACCCTCATTTATATGTTGCTATCTCATTTAGTTTTTTAGAAAAAGTCAACAACCGGAAATTTGACGTTTTTGTGGCCAAGCTTCCAGACAAACGGATTAACGAAAGAATTTTCTTTAATGAAAAATGAAAGATGTATTCGAGATCTGCAGCGTACCAATCTCGAATTTTTCTAGGGAAACTCAATTTAGTTACAAATCAGATTTTAAAATCGCTTTTTCATAATATAATTTTTTAATACTTTTAATTAGGAAAATTAGTTATTACTAACTAAGAGTGAATGACATGTTATCTCTAAGTAGTGTAAACCAGTCTTTGTCTCCACTTACGTGCAAGGCGCGATATTAAAATTCGGAGAAGAGCGTCACTCCGGTTTACACTAGTTAATAATAACACGCCGTCCACTCTTTTATCAAACTTTTGTTATTACCTATTGCTAGTAAAATCAAAGTAGATAAAAAGCATCAAATAAAGTTAATTCTTTTCAAAAGTCCTCTTTAACCCTTTCATGCCCGAATTATTTATTATATGTGTACAATGTTGCCTATATAAAACTGTGAGCATGAAAGGGTTAAGGAGAATTCCGAATTGACTGGTTATTTACAGAAAATTAGTCATCCTGAACGTTCGGTTGAAAGTAAAGAACGGGCCTTTTCGACTTTTATTGCACCAATAAAAAAGGGTAGGCGGTACTCTAAATGTTAAAGGTAAAACTGAACTAGTAGCGACGCGTACCGGATTTACTTTGTCCCTACAAAGTACTGAACAACCTTAAGTTGTAGGGTAGGCTAAACCAGAACAGGCTTGTATAAAAACCCTTTGGTTTTCAGACTGAACCCCCACTATCATGATCACGTGATGACTAAACGATTACCTGGGGTCCAGATCCCAAGTTTGAGTTGTGATGATTCATTCGCCGATTTGCTTTTATTTCTTGACCGCCAGAGACACTGGGCTGCAACTCATAAACACCATCCCCAACTCCACTCCTTCTACCAGCCATTCCCGGGCGTTTAGTAACTAGGGGAAGAAAGAATATGATTTGTCATTACTAAAAACGTGTAGTTTTAGGCACAAACACCATCGTGTCCTTTCTTCCCAAGGAAGGGCGGGAAATTCTGTTACTAGCAGGAAGCACTGCATAAACCAATAATTGATAAACGGGAAGTCATCCACTTAAAACAGCTCGTTTCTCGTCACTATTTATCTGTAGGGTAAAGGTAAACATTCGAAAATGCAACTGTACATTATTTATTGCAATACCTAGAGCTATTATAATTATAAATATACAAAACGCTAAACCTACGGGAAATACGTGGAATTCACTAAAGCTTTATCGATCGTGGTCCGTTGCCTTAATGGCGCAAAAGTTCCGGGGCATGGTAGTGCTGCGGATTAAGCGAAGGGTGCATCGGAGGGGGAAACATCGTACGTGTTCGACGGAGAGCTCGTCGTTTTCGTTGGATTTTAAAAACTTATTCAATATTGCAAATATCTGAGAATTAAGTACTTGAAATCGTCTGATCCTATCTACCATTCTCTTCAAGCTCTGCAAACAAATTACTAAGTTAGCAATAATCACTATATACAACTTATCAAATCTATGTCGAATGATCAAGGTTACCTCCTTTCGTTCCCAGACCTCAAGATAGATTTGATAAACTGCAGTAGCCCCGATATACTTACTATTCCCTTCACCATTTCGTCTTTCATATCTACTCTTTGAACGCGTAGAATGTGATAGCAGAAATCTAACGCTTCGAACCTCCTTTGCTGTCCTAACAGTACAATCATAGTACACCCGGCCCAATGCAAGCCTTCCCCGAACAATTCCTCAACGGTGAACTCCGTTTCTCCCACGGGAGTGCAATAAACGAACTGCAAGGCCGACCACAACCGGTGAAATTCGGTGCACTCGTCTACATTCATCACCCCGTTGGTAGCTGGTGGTCCGACCCATATCGGATCGTCAAGGAAACTTCTCAACCGGCTGAGTACCACCTCGAAAATGGATAATCCGCAACACAACCTTTCTCTAGTCAGTAAATCGCCTTCGCGGGCAATCATAGCTTGCTATAACATTAAATTTATTACTATAGTCGGTCTCAACCTTTAGATGCAGTATGGGATTGAATAGGGGTATTGCGTCTCTTACTACCACTATAATCTATCTATAACGCATTCTCTATATCCGGTTACGATGTTGCATGTTGTATCGAATGCAAGTGTTCGTGCTTGTTCACAATGGACGTAAGACATAAGATATACGTAACCGTACAATTTACATAAGATTGAAATTATGTTCACAATAACCGTAATATAAAACGTAACTTTAAGCCTATCAGATTTGACATAAGTGTCTTTTGGTTGAGATTATAGGTTGGTGAAAGTAATTTTATCTTACACAATAAAAAATAGATTTATAGATATCATGGATTATACGAATTTACGCTCACCCACGGCACGGCCGAATAATTTCGGAAAGGACTGTATATGAACTACATGATAAGTAAAGTTCAATAAAAGAGTCGATGACGTGTTATCATTAAGTAGTGTAAACCGGACTAACGCCTTTACTTCTCCGAATTTTAATGTCGCGCCTTGCACGTAGGTGGAGACAAAGACCAGTTTACATTACTTAATGATAACACGTCATCCATTCTTTTATTAAACCTTAATGATAACTAAGTTGACGTGTTACATTTTCCATTGTGAACATGCACTTATTTATATTATAACACACGAACCAGAAACATGAGTTGATTTAGCAATCAGTTTAGTAATCAGTTTCCATGAGACCTGTACTGCATCTTAATGCTGAGACGGATTATAGTATTTTAATTGATAGCGGTTGCAAGGACTGGAGGGTGGTATTAATTGCACTACACACACAATACATCGGTAAAATTCGGTAAGGCACGGCTTGAGGATGCTAGTCTCGTTGCTAGCGAGACACGTGTCACCAGATTTCGTCAAATAATTGTGTGGTGGGGAGTTTACTGACATGACATATACTGAGTTCACATTATGAATGCAGTAGGTGGCGCTCTGATTCGAGGAACCATCTAAATAGGACAAACTCCTCAGATAAGTAAGGTTATGTTAGACCAAGTGGCCAGTATCAAACGCCATGTCAGATACGGTGCGCTTTATCGTTGTCAGCCAATCGGATTCAAGAACTTTATAGACCTATCTGTTCCCACACTGCATTCCTAACGTAAACGAAGTATAGTGTCAATACTCCTATTTCATTTTATTGTAATCAATAATTCTACCAACCTTCGCAGTTCCCAGCTTTTCGATGTTCGATACGATTTGCAACGCGGCGTATTTTACTTCTAACCTCTTCTGTTTCGTTTCCGGCTTTTCACCTTCCTTACAGTACGGTCTCGGTAGTATATTTTGAAAAGGGGCGGCTTGTAAAAGATCGCAGACCTCCTCCTGTGACAGCGCTTGCTCCATTAGGAGACAGAAGAGTATCGTGTTACCGAATTCTCGGAAGTTATGAAAGAACTCCGTCCTAGCGTCGGGATATTGAACGATGTCGTTCAAATTGGCATGGTAATATCCGAGAATTCCGGGGAACCGTATTCGTAGCGCGGCAGTTTGCAAACTTTAGGCATTGCGCTCATCAATGTTTTTGTAAATTGTAAAATATTCCCTTGTATGAGGCTTTTGACTATCTTCAATAATTCCTCCATAACGACGGCTATCCCTTGATAACCGAGCAATTTGCACATGGTATGAAAGTGGTGCGGACCGACGAAACCTAAATAACAGAATAACAAGAATGAATTAGTCTTTTCTTTTGGTAGTACAAAAATAGAGATATTAACAATTCCTGTCCATCGCGTGACTAGCAAATTAGGCAAGCCAAACAGCAGTTGGTAGTACACTATGTCTTCTGTAAAATATTGCGGAAAGTGGCGTATTATAAACTTTTAATTAGGGTGCGCATTTGTAAAATGAAAACAAATTGTTTTTACTTTTTTATTTACTTTTTACCATCAGAATTAATGCGTCTTGTTCACTTGCAAACATTTTCAAGTTTAACCGAAAATAATTATTCTTTTTTTATGTTATATGATATCCTACTTAGCTTACCTTACGCAGAAGTGTGATGAAACGGTTGTGTACTGAAAAGTACAGTTCTGTTATTTTAAATGTAGGAAAAAAATAATGGAGCAAAAACATAAAAGATAACAGCAAAAATTGTGAATAACGATTGCACGCCTATGTCAAATGCTAGTATGATCCTAGCGATATGCAAATACCAAAAACCAATACAAAAATCCCCAGATTTAAACAAATTACTGGTCACGTGGTGGACAATCATTCTCGATAAGGCTGTACTTACCGCTATATTGACCGTATTGCGTCGTGTAGGCCACATTTAAGTACTTAGTGCCCCACAAGTAATGGTGCGACATCTGGGGCGGCTTGTCCCGTTGTATCTGACCGGCGAACAGTATTTGCCCTTTGTACTTCGTAAATCTATTGGTGGCGGCGTTGTAAACGTAATTAGGCAAGAAGTCGTAATTTAATTCCCAAAAACGTGCAGTGTTATCCTGCCGTACGGAGCCAACACGTTATGATTGGCTTCGCGATACATGCAATCGAAATCATCCAAGGCCAACCACTTACTTAACAGCTTATGGCATAGACGGTTTACCTGGAGCAAACCGTCCAATTCCATGATGCCCGTAATATCGCCCGCTTCGAATTTACCGATGGCGAAGTCAAGCGATTTTTGCATATCGGCGTTTATCCTTTGCGTTATCAATTTGTTTAAATCTATAGATCTACCCAGAAGCTGTACGTGTCTCTGTTTTAACAGAGTTTCGTACCGATTCGCCCTCGGATACGGCAATAAGTAAGCGCCCAAAGCCGCGCATTCAACGCGAAATCTTTTATCCAAGAATATACTACAACGGGGATAATTAAATTGGTTATAAAAATTGATACGACAACGTACCTCGCCGCCAATTGTTTGTAGTAGGCGAAAATTTGTTCGCTCAATTTGTAAACGAATTGATCGAAACACAAATTAACTTCAGCCTCCACCTCGTCGTATAGGAATTGCTTACGAAATATGGTCAGTGCGTAAAGGGCGCTATCGTTGTACAGATCCAAAGGATAAAGAACGTATCTGAAACACGCAAAACGATTAGGCTCGAATTTTCGAAATTTATCACTATCTTTTACTCCATCATCGATGGTTCCTTGGTCTTTAAGATATGATCAGTCAATATCCAAGGCATCGACATATCGATCGGAAATTGAATTCGTTTTTCCATCGTTATTAAATCGTTGCATTCCTCGTTGTGATTGTGACGAACCGTACACTTCGTTATCCTTCGTCCCATCGTCATTTCCAAATAGAACTCGCGGTACCACAGCTGTGAGAGGTCGCAGCAATTTTGCAGGGATTCTAAGATGTCAACGGTAGATTGAAACGGTGGCGGGGATAATCGTCATTATCATCACAGTATATACAGTAGTTTCATAGACGGAAACTTTTGTCCTCAATTCTTTAAAGCGCATGCGTTGCGCCTGGGCTTAAGAGTCCTACTGCCCATGAGGTTATTGTTAACAAAATTGACAATAACCTAGAGGCCCTATTACCAGAACGGACTGTATTTCCCTGTGTAATTTTTTAAAATAAATACCTATAATAATATGTGTATAAAATATTTCAAATACTACAAGTACTAATCTCTTGTAGGATAAAAATGTTTTAAAATTGCCGTTCCTATTTGAATTAACCGCTCAGTTTTGTATACGCCAGGGCTTAAGCTTAAAAATATCAAAGATGGCGACGCCCTATGAAACTACTGTATATACTGTGTTATCATCCGACTTACCGCTGAAGTTCAAAACGTAATTCCAATAGAACGAAGTTTTATGAAACTGATCGATTTGCATCAGATATTGACCGTCGATGTCTTTCCTCAGCGTCTTCTTGCCTCCGGATTTTTCCGATATCAATGATTCTAACATCGTGCGAACCATGTAAAGTTGCGTGGATGATGGACCCACCGTTCTGCGTGCGACTTTTATACCGAAACCGTTATCCGGATCCTTCTTGCCCTTCAATGCTGGATCGGCCAGCGGATCGACGCCTCGCTGCCAATCGGCGCAACTTTCTCTTACCGACATTATAATACTAAAACAATTGATAAGTTTGGAGTTTTCAAATTTAAACTTGAACGAGGTGTTCGTTACCATCGGATTAAATCCTTTTTATTCTTTATAGCCTTGCGTAACGGCTCCCTTAACGTAAGCTGAACAAAATCCTGCAATTCGGCGTAGATGTTACGACGGATAGCGTCCGTAAATACGGTCTCCATCCGAGCCATCAGCACTTGCAATCCCTTGATCATCGCTATCACCTCGATGAGTGCCAATTTTTCCTCGTCGGTGTAATTATAACGAGTCGCCTAAAACGAGGAATGTGTGTGACGAGTACAGAGATGGATTAGATCGGAACTTACGCGTTCGTATTCCTCGGCTTCGACCGGACATTCCTTGTTAAGATGATGATCGGTCGGGTGTAACAGTTTCCACGAATACAATTCGGTGACCACGCTCGTCCATTCGGAAAGAAGTTGCAGGCCGCGCAGGGCTAACTCGGCGGTTTCCCTGTTCTCGATGTCACTTCCGCTTTCTTTGTAGGTCGTTGTTACCTCGAGAAAACGATAATTAACGCTTTACAGTCCTCACGGTTTCATTAAAAACTTCATGCGGGGCGTAGGATACACTTATTGTATCAACAGCCGTAAACGTTAGTTCCTGATATAATACAACTGGTGTACCAACGGTCATTAGAGCGTTAAGACTTATGCCCAGTTCCACCAACACTGAATAAATGCATAAATAGTTTTTTTTGCAAATAAAATGTATCCTTCGGTTAAGTAAATTTACTATACACTATATCACATCGGTAAACTCTTCACCACACAATTGTTTCAGGTGGTTAATTGAGAGATTTAATCTAGGAATTCTACTATTCGTTGTCAGTGAAACATAAAAAAGTGTTTTTATTCGAAGAATAAAGTTATTCTATGAATAACTACTTACTTGATGTTGGTGAAACCGGGCATTAGACTAGCACTTACTTCGTTACTGTATCTCGCCAATTCGCTTATGTATTTGACGTGATCTTCTCGTATCTGCGGCAGATGTACCATCAAGTCAGCCTGAGGTGAAGGCGCGTTCGAATAGGACAACGGCCACTTGCTAGGATCGAAGTGCTTACTCCTTTTAATATAATTGAAAGGAGCGATTTGCATGTCACCGAACAAAGGGACCACTTCTAAATTTTTGAAAATCCTATCGATCCTATCCAGTCTCAACTTCTTTTTTGGTCCAATTTATTTATGTTACACAGATCGCTGTCCATAAGGAATAGTCCAAATCCCATTACTTTAACCAGCATATGTTTCTCACCAGGGGTTAGGTACATTTTCGTCTCAAACATGTGGACGCATATATTAACAACATCGGCAAGCAATTCTTCATAACCAGTGATCTTCTCTAAATTTTCTTTCACCGTATCGCGGATCTTATTTTGGGTCGCCAAGAACATGGATAGATTTTGTGATTCTTGCAATGTCTGGGAGTCAGACATGACTTTCAAAAATTGAGCAGCCCTCCTATACGTTGAATAATCGTTCTTAACGCTAGATTTCATGTTTTTAAGTTCATCCAATACGGCAAACATATTGATGAATTTTCCTAATGTTAGGAGGTAAGCTTCTGAAACGAAATCTTTCCTTTTTCCGTATGACATAATCTCTTTACTTCCTGTGAAAACCTTTCGATTGCCTTCCTCTAAAAATTTAACATACCAAAACTATTACATTTCATTGAAGGAACCTTTTTAACTTACTTGAAAATACATGAAATTCAACAACTTGTTCACTTCAGGTCCGAGTACTTCAACAGTCTTTTCATATATTTCAACCCTATTCGGTTGCTCATTGGATTTTGGTTGTGGTATTGCGCGGGAGCAGCACCTCCACGTATACAACATAACAGCATGTTCTTGACCTTCTTCGAGCAACTCATTCTAGAAAGAATCAGGATTGGTGATCTGGTCAATTGTATGTACTATAGATACTCACCAGACTAGCATGAACCGTTGCTTCTTCTATATATTTTGCGATACCAGTCACAAATCCATTGCGATCCTCAAAGTTGGTGTCAAAGTTAGCTTGATACACAACCGAACATGGTTGGGCCTCGATGCAAGGCTGTTCGTCCGGCAAGGGTAATTCATCCAAGACGTCTACGTTCGATAGAGCGTCGGTTAGAGAGACTCTATCGGTTCCTGCCATAATTTAGTGAGTAATTCCTCCGGATTTTCCGTTATATGGACATATACATCCTTGGTGCTATAGCGGTGAAAAATCATACAAGGCGTACTTACTATTACAGTATTTAACCCGTACTTTTTCTTTCTATATTTTTAATTGTTTATTATTTATTATCACTCGTTATCATCGACTAGCGGATCTTTACCGCAGGAAAAGGTGCGGCATATCAGAAGTGATGATTACTACGACCATAGACATATATGAAACTCATAGTAAACATTTGGTAAAGACTAGCTTTTGAAACTATCTCCATCTTTACTAAGGAATGAGTTGAGTCGAATTCACATGACACATCGATTGAAAACTTTCATAAAATTATAAAATAATAAGTAATAATGTTTATGTGTTGTATAAACTGCCATAAATTTTACATTACTATCACAGTCTCTAGTAAATCCCCCTCTTTAAAGATGATAGTTGATTTGACTCTCAAAAAGAAGTTAACTACTAATGCAATATTTATACTTTCAACCTAATTATAATAGTAGTTGCTCAATTTGCGACAACAATATTACAACTATCTGAAATACATAATATATAATAGTTCCAATATATAGTATGAAACCATAAGGGCCATATGTATTCGTATAGCCCAATGTTGCTACTCTAGTACAGTCGTTTATGTTAAAGAGGTGGTACCGGGCAAGGCAAGAGCATGTACAGGAGTCAGTTCATTGAAGAATACGTAGGAGGGCGGCTATGTCGGAAATTCGTGCTAGACATACGCCCTTAACCGGTACCACCTTTTTAACACCTCTGTTTAGTTATCATTGAATACTAAAATTCGGAGGAGTAACAGCGTCAGCCCATTTACACTACTCAATGATAACACGTCATCCACCTTTTCAAAAACTTTAGTGATAATGCTTGTCTTGAGCTAGCGAAACACATGTCACCGAATTTGTTATGAAACAATTGTGTGGTGAGGAATTTACCGATGTGATATAGTGTCAGAACCATAGATAAATAGTTCCTACAAATCTTTTTCCCCAATAATACGGTGCAATTTTCTATCGGATTTGAAAAATGTTTGCTGCGGTGTGGTGTTGAGGGATTGATAATCTTCTGAAATAACGGAAAGGGAGACTGCAGGTATCGACTGAGAGATGTCGCGTTTGAAGGTTGTGCACGCATTAGATTAGTGTGTCAGTAGATGTCGATACGCTCATGCCGCAGGCACAAGTTCTGCTTTTTTTCCATAAGAGATGTAAATGTAAATTGGCTGAATGTTTATTTAAGTTGTTCTAATTTATTCGATCCGCTTGATTAGTACGTATAAGCCGATTGATGTACGTTCGTTAATACGATAATATGTTGTCCCCCAGTATTTACGTGCTAACCGTAATAATCGGAATAAAGCTTTTAGGTAATTAATCGTACGATTAACAATTATATCCCTACTAATTAGTGTAACTAACATATTTTAGCGAGTAACGTGTCTTGCATTAGATGTTACGTTTGTGACGTATCAAACTGCAGTGAAATTAACGTTTCAAATAAAAACGAGTTTGTGGAACAATGTTCCACGGAAAATGTGGGTTGTACCACGCAAATGAGCGGTTAGTAATCCCCAATATGCAATACGTATACGCATGTCACCGTTTAAATAACACCCGAACGCACCTCCCCTAACAAGCGAAGGCTAGCACTTTACCCAGTAGATACTAGTATTTTAGTACGCATATCTCCACTTACATACGTAATACTTACGCACCTACCCATCCATCCCCGCAATTATCTATCCCTTATCTTTATCTATCCTACGGTAGTTGGAGGCGGTAATAGTTTTTGCACGGTTAACACTAGCCTAACTATAGGATATGATATATAGATATGCAAATTGAGAGATGGATTGCGTATAATTTAATTTAATGACGTGCGCGCTGTTTCCGCCGTTTACATCAGCATGATTTGAGCCGATAAATTACAAAATTAATTCGTTCGAATTTATTTTAATCGACATATATGTACGTAGGTATTCCACGTAGTTTTCAAATTGCATACAGCGATGATGGGAATTGGATCGCACGCTCCGCTTACGCAATAGAAAATAGCAGTCTATTAGGCAATCGATTTATACGAATGTGTAGGCATGCCAGATATTTATCTATTTCGATCCTTTTGTAGGAAATACCGTCGTAACGAGGGCGTGCGAAAGATACAAAGGCTCCACATGTCGTCATTTAAATGAATACAAATATTGTTTCTGCGACACCAATTTATGCAACGGTCCTAATTATGCGCTTGAGAGCGACGACGAGGAGCTGGAAGGGGGCAGCGGTACAGTCCCGATGAAAAATGACGACGATTCATCTACCGAAGAAGAAATTGTTGGGATAATCGAACGAACGCCAAATACCGCGATCGTTACGAAATCGCTAACGCTCTTGGTATGCAACTTTATATGGTTGATGTGATCGAAATTTGTCGTCTGACGTTTGGATCAGACAAATTCTCACCGGTTTATGGCATTAAACGGTGACAGATAGAGATCGCAGGAACGGTACCAGCTTGAGACGCAGCGGAAAGTATGCTTCTTCGCGGTCTCTAGTGATATGTAATTTTGTGAATGTAATGGTGATGTGTAATTTAAATGTCTTCCTAATGCTTTACGAAACGACAAAACAAAAATGCGATACCCTTTGTGCAATTTAAATACCGCAATACTATTCGCATTTAATAGGTAGATATAGTATATTCATCTAGTATAAGCTTACGCCAATCGATTCGTCGTCGTGATACAGGCTCGTATCCAAAGCGACTTTCGCCACGGTCAAAATGTCGACCTTGATACGGTCCTGTGACGCGACGACCTAGAGAGTACACTCCACGTCAGCATGCGAAAGTATTCTATAACAAAAGGAGGGGAAGAATCTGTATTGTAAATTCCAAATCGAAAAGGAAAAAGAAAAACGAATCTAGGTGAATACCATAGGATGGAACGATAAATTCCCACCAATACAACATATGTATTGGTATAGGCAATAATAAAACATTTCACGCACTTCGCCTATGCTTGAAGCATGTATTGGGGCCCCCTTTTACTTAAAAAGCCCGAAATATTGGGTGGAGGGGCGATCAATTAATGATATATTACTCCGTGTATAAAGAAAAGTTGGAATGTCTGAACTGAAATAAAGTAGTTCTTAACCTTTACACACCGTTTTGGATACCCGTAAATACGTATATCTTCAATCGGGAAAAAAGCGTAGCTCGTGAAGTTTGACTTACCACAACTTTCAATATTGCAGTTACCACCTCACAATAACATTAATATTCCTTAATTACCAAAGTTTTATAGATATTTTTAAGTATTATAAGTGTCATAATTGACTTAAACGTTACGTCCTTACCCTCTTTTCTTTGAACAGAAGAGATTAGGTATGATCTATATTAGCACAGGATAATTTTCAAGAAAAACTATTAAAATGTAAACTCAAATTTGCGATGAACACAATGTAAAAGCAATATGGAATTAATTAAATAAATCCTAAAACTTTAAATTTATAACTGGACCTCCATCAATATTCCTAATTAGTAGAATTTGTTAAAAAGGTGGATCACTTATTATCATTAAGTACTTACTTACGTGCAAGACTATAAAGCTGATGTAATAGTACAGGTGGTTAAGGTTGTTCACCACTTACTTTGTCTTGCGACGTGTTTCATGTTGCAAAACAAAAGGTTTGTTTATATGTTGCTATCTCATTTAGTTTTTTAGAAGAAGTACATTTTTGTGGCCCAGCTTAGACAAACGAGTGAACTAAAGAATTTTTTTAATGAAAATTGAAAGACGTATTCGAGAACTGGAGCGTACCAATCTCGAATTCTTTTAAGAAAACTCAATTTAGATGCAAATCAGATTTTAAAAACGCCGTCTTTTAATGTAATTTTAGTAATTACTAAGGTCTTTGTCTCCATTTAAGTGCAAGGCATGACATTAAAATTCGGAGAAGTAAAGGGTAAGGACGTCAGTCCGGTTTACACTACTTAATGATAACATGTCATCTTTATTAATTACACTCGGACGTTTTAAAATTACGACGCCATTTTGTACCTAATGTCATCAGGAACTTAGCGCACCATCTCAATGATGGCGCTCGAAGTAGTTATAGTGTGGTTCAAGCATGAATACAGGAAATATCCGCAGATAATTATCCAACATTAGGAACTATGTCCATATTGCAATATAAAAATTGATCAATTAGAGCTTTATGCTATTGTTCGTTAGATGGCATATAGAATTTATCGAAATAAAAAAATTAAATGGTAATTTGTAATAAACTTGAATTCGTAGATCGTAGCTCGATAAATCCAGTTTCAAGTCAAGGAGGCAAACGTCGTGTGTGTGATTCGTAAAAGGATACAGATTTAGAATCTTTCGATCGTCGATCGCAGATTTATCGCTTTACCGCGGTGGGGCGTTGATTTAGGTGATGTTTTGTGGCAGGTGTAAGGTCATGAACCTTGTTCAATGCGCTCGTATTTTAATATCGACGAAAGGTCATCGCAAATATTTTCTAAAAACGAGTTCCATGTCCTATAAATTCGATCAAGTCGAGCGCCGATGCTCCTTAACGTAATAGTATCAGGACTTAAGGTGAAGCTATCCTGGAGCAACCAGATTTGGTTAGGTGTATCTAGTAGTGTTTTGATCCTAGATTCGAAAAACTCAAATTAATATGGAACAAGGTTTGAAGCCGGATATGTTAAGCGACAAAAATAGAAACAACACAAATTCTTTGTGCCTTACTGTGGAATTATGCGTCGTTTGTGGTGATAGAGCTTCTGGAAGGCATTACGGGGCCATCAGTTGTGAAGGCTGCAAAGGATTTTTCAAGAGGTCGATTAGGAAGCAGTTGGGATACCAGTGTAGAGGAAATAAAAATTGCGAGGTTACGAAACATCATAGAAATCGCTGCCAATATTGTAGACTACAGAAGTGTTTAGCTTGTGGCATGAGAAGTGACTGTAAGCATAATTATTCTCTCCTTGAGGCGGGAATATTAATTTAATAGTTTCAGCTGTACAGCATGAACGAAAACCAATAGTGGATAAAAAAGAGTATCCAAATAATACGGCACCTACTTTTAATCCCACCTCCAATAAAATATTTATAAGGAAAGATTTAGCAACTGATTCTCCAGCACTGTTACCATCATCATTTAATCCTTGCGAAATGGGATTGGGACCATTATTTACCAAACGGATAGGTAAGAAAAGCAGAAAATATGTAGGTGATATATCCTCAATTTGACAATCTTTATTCCAAGGTAGCGCCAGCGTTACGGAATTCCCCTATCATATGTCCCCCGACTCAACTTAGTTTCGAGGATGACGCATCTATGGATAGTACAAATACGGGCGCGGGGGAACTCACAGATGCCTTAAACGTAGTTCGCGATAAGCAACTCATCTCGAAAGCTTTAGATTCCATGGCGAGAGTGCAGTGTTTGAATGGCAACGATTTATCATCGTTATCCACCGATGATAATTATTACGATTACGAAGGACCAATACTTCAAGATCAACATGTTACTTTCAATCTGCAGACCCCAGGACCAGTTCCACCTTACCTAAATGCGCATTTCATATGCGAAAGCGGGTCAAGGTTGTTATTTCTTTCAATACATTGGGCTAGAAATATCCCAGCTTTTCAGTATTTAAGGTGAGTTTAAGTTTAGTTTTAGGTAATGAGGTGTGGTAAGAGACTGTTTTGACCCTGTTGCAGTTAGATCTTTTAACTCTGTAACGGCTAAGCTACATTGGTTCAAGTCACTTTTTAAAGTACATAGGTAGTCTGGGCAAACAGCGGTAATTACGAAATAAGTTACGACAGCTTGGATATACACAAAACTATTTGCTAGTACTGACTAGATAAGGGAATGGGGAGTCGGTGCCAGTCCTAACTTATTTTGTAATTGTACGCTGTTACTGCTGTTTGCCTAGTTTACATATAAGAAATATCACTCACTCTTTATCTTCCAAACTTCTATTCTTCCTTTTTGAATCATGAGTAGAGTCAGGCAAGACTGGTATTTCCACTACAATTTTTTCTGTGCTCGCTGCTCCTTGCCTTGTTGGGCATCAGGGTTTTGATGTCCTTAATTGATAATTTGTTTCCTCTATATCGTTCGGTCTATAACCATTTTTTCCATTTCCCAGTGACTTTCTTTTTCCTGTTCCCAGTTCTCAACGATTTTCCTTTTCCTTTTACTTATCCCAATTTCCAACGATTTTCCTTTTACTTATCCCAATTCTCAACGATTTTCCTTTCACTTATTCCAGTTCTTAGCGATTTTCGTTTTATTTTTCCCATTTCTCAGCGATTTTCCTTTTACTTTTCCCATCATCGCAATCTGTTCCACTTTCATGCACTGTAATTTAAAATTTTTTTAACGTAGAAGTACAAAAGAGAACAATTGTAACCTCAAAAATACCATTTAAACTTCGCGCCTAACTTCATATTCATTCTGGAATTTTTGAAATCAATACAAAATGACAAACAGCACCTCCACCTCTGAAAAATCCGTAACAACTGACCATTATAACGGCTACTCATTGGTTTTTAACGTCGAAAAACAAAAGACGATCGGATCCCGTCTTTACCGACTTCATTTTCGAGTAATTATCTCGAAAATTAGTTTTCGAATTCGAAAAACGACTGCGGATTCGAAATCTATGGCTTAAATTACGCCTATGTACGAATTTTCACCATTAATTATGAAAGAATACGTTTTTCTTTTGACAGGGACGTAGCGTAATAATGCCGGTCGCTTCGACTGATGAAAATCGGAAAATGTGCGATTTTTACTGACGATTTAGACCTATTCTTTTGATTTCCCGTTCTTTACGATATTTTTCATTATATACGCATATTTTACGAAGGTGGCCTATTAAATCTAGCGAGATATTTCTATACAAAAATACACAAAATGCGGGTTTATGGCTTCCTTTTGATATAATTGGGGGTTTGGATACCCTTTTTGTCGCATTTATACAGATTCTTATTTCATTGGTGGGTTTATATACCCCATGTTCAGTTGGGCGTGCTGGGGGCCCCTCCGTCTATTTGGACTTAACAGTGGGGTACTAGTATAAGGGATTAAGTGATATGAGCGTGGTGTTAATGATTAGGGAATATAATATATTTCAAAAAGCACATCGTTCGAGATCCCGTTCCTTTGTTCACACACCGGGTTAAGGGATAGCAATCCGCTTAGGGGCATCAGACTCGAAGTAATCGCTATATAATCATCGTATATCGATGTACAACATCAAACGTACTAGCATATATAGTGCTTGTCTGGAAATGAAAACTACTTCTCACAAAGTCGCACTGACGAGCGGTGTAACCGCGAAACGCGTCTGCGAATAGTGAAACTATTTTTCTAATTACATCGTACGGGCCACAAACCGAGCTTGGAATGCTTGGAATTTGAATCAGGTGTACCTAACCGATAGAATCCATTAGATATTGGAACGGGGCGTGGTGTTAATTAATAGTCACATTTAGTAATGATTGTATGATGATTGGAACTTATTTTCTTACAGCTCAGACGTCCAAATAGTACTCTTGAAAAGTTGCTGGGCAGAACTGTTCACCTTGGGCTTGGCACAATGCTCGCAATCCCTATCGTTAAGTACGATATTGGCCGCCCTAATAAGCCACATACACGCCTCAATAGCACAAGAGAGGATGGTGGCGGCTAAAGTGAAACAGGTTACCGATCACATCGTCAAGCTTCAAGATTACGTCGGTACGATGAATCGTTTACACGTCGACGAACGTGAATATGCCTATTTGAAGCTGATCGCCTTGTTTTCCGTCGATCAACCCGGCCTATTAATACGGAAACAGATCGAAAAGATGCAAGAGAAGTCGTTTCAGGCCCTCAGAAGCTACGTCAGTCGAAACTTTCCAGACGATACCGATCGTTTTCCGAGGTATGGATGATTGAGCGATGATCTGCCGAAATCTATGAATTGCCCCAGTTTGGTTTTTCTCTCTGTATGTTTCAGATTACTATTGCGCCTTCCACCGTTACGTGCCTTGGAACCACAGATTTTGGAAGAATTATTTTTGCGGGTTTACTGGGACAAGTACAAATAGATAGCGTCATACCGTATATATTAAGGATGGGTAACGCTTCAGCTTCGAATAACTTCAACAGGCAGGTCAAGTCGGAACAGTTGGATCAGGATTCATTTCCGTTCAAGAAGAACGTCCAACATTGATCCATGGAACGCAGATACCTTGTTTATCAGAAACCAAAGGCGATTAAACAAGACATCCGGTCTTCTCTTCTTAATCCGCCGAGGCGGAGGAAGGAGAGAACGGGAGAAATGATCCTCGTAAAATTGTACTTAGATTTATTGATCGAGCGATCGAAATTGTCATTACTACGATGCGATCGTGCGTAGTATTACGTAATTGTATTTTGACACGTGCAAAAGGAATATGTGATAAGAATTTTACTAAAGCTACTTAATTTACAACTGTAAAAGGTACATATATGTACGTGTATGTGTGTATTGCGCATGTATACCGTGTGTCCCAGATCGAGTGGGATTGCATGGCTAACTTGATATGTTTTGCGGCTTTATATGCTGATTTAAAATCTGGTTGAAAAGTGCAAAATCTTCTATTCTTCTTCTTCTATTATTATATACCACTATACAGGGTAGCAGATACCCTGTGATGAGAAATTTAAGGAAATTATCTAGGAGAGGCTTTCCTCGGGCCGCAAGTGGATCATCGGATGAAAACATATACCACCACCCAAAGGAAGGGATAAGAAAAATTGGTGTGTGTGGTTTACGCACGTCTTAAGTGCTCGCTCGCTCGCTCGCACATCATCCTCTCTCGTTTTCTTTGTCTTTCACACGAAGCAGGCGCCATGTTCCGCCCAAATTTAACGCTCTTACGCTTACGCGCGAGCTGGACCGGTGTTCCTTCTAACGGGTCTGATATTTTCCACTTTTTCAAACAGATTTTAAATCGACATATAAAGCTGCAAAACATATCTCATTTAAACAAAACCTCATCTTCAATAATATAGCTATAGTGTTATATCGACATCTGTCAAATGTGTGCAACCGCGCATGCGCGTAGTTGTAACAATCACTTCATGCTCGCCATCAGCGTATGTCTTAATTAAAATACGAGGGCGAGTCGAAGAATAAATTTCCCTTAAGCTATGCTAAGACAATAAAAAAGTAGGCTTACTTTATTTTTGTACGTAATCACCAAGGACGTAGGATGTTTGTATATATGAGAATCCACTTCAGAAATTCCCCCAAAATGTACTTAAATGCGCATTTTTGCAGCTATTTACTTCTAATTACACCAACGACGTTGATGTATTTATCATAACGCTCAAATAAGCGTCCCAGGGCTATTTTCACTTGCTCATTGATACCAAAGTGCCTTTCCTCTGAGAGTATTCTTCGATTCAGGAAAGGAATGGAAGTTCCTTGGTACTAGTGGTGGGGGAGGAGGGGAGCAACGTGCTTTGAACCGGAAGATTGCCAAAGTGCTTTCCCCTGAGAGTTTTCTTCGATGTCGGAAAGGGGTGGAAGTGCTTTAATGCCAGATCGGGACTGCAGTGGGGATAAGCAAGATAGGGGGTTGACGGTTCAGAACGCTTAATACGTCCCATGGTTGTTTTCAATTTCTCATTGATACCAAAATGCCTTCCTCTGAGACTCTTCGATGTCTGAGATGTGGGGGGCGAAGGGGAGGACCAAGGTGCTTTGAATCGAAGGTTGTTAAAGTGCCTTCTCGCCAAGGATAAGCAAGATGACAGGTTAACCGTGGCTATTGTCGCATACGGCTTCGGATTGTCATTCAAAAAGGAGTACACGAGAGGGCACTACTGCAAAGCATTGCTTCCCATGCCTGCCTCGCTCATCTGAAGGACTTGCTTTGCCCCATTTTACCAGAAAAAAATAGGAGAAAATTATTTTTGGACTTTCCCCTCGTAATTTCGTACCATATGTACCAACTGATATATACCTACTAGTTTTGTCGTGGTTTATTTACAGAGAGGGAGAGTCCGGCATTTAGTACTAGAAGACAAACCAGAGTAATTTCGTTTGTAGCAGTGCAAGTATAATTTCTATAATCCTGCATTTTTCTCTTTGTTTTGCGCTCGTCTTGAGCATGGGCGTAGCTAGGGATTTTTTCTAGGTGGGGAAACAAATTTTCTAGGGTGGGCAATGTCCATCCTTCCCCCTCACTAGCTACGCCCATGGTGTTGAGCTTAGTACGTATTCAGTATTTAATTAATTTTCTCTGGTGCGACGCACTTACTTTTACTTGTGATACTGCCTTATAGGTTTGTGCCTTCGTGAAGTCAACGATAATAAACACCAATGTATGTAAATAGTTAAACGAAAAAGAAATAATCTAATTTCGCTCTGACTCCGATGATATTACGAAAGAATCGAAGAAGTCGTAAAGGAGAAAAAGCGGATTATTATTATTATTATTAATTATTATTTTATTATTATCACTGTTATACGAAAATTGTACTTTAAGAGTTAAAATAAATATTTATAATTTTATACAGTTTTTATCTTACTTATCTCCGATAAGCTCTTATCATTTTTCGCATCGCGCTTCGTAGTTAGATAGATACACAAAAGGGGGACAGTTATGAAGTAATCTTTTTACCCGTTCGATCTCCTTTATCGTCGGATTTTAACTATTTAGGCAAACGGGTAATACCTAAAATTTCACAAAAATGCGAACGTATTTATTATATGTTTTTGTGGGCCTTACCACTTTGGTCTCTACAATTTTCGGTGAGTTGAGTGTTGTACAAACTCGGGCGTATTTTTCAAACATGTGACCTGAGCAATCTTTTGATTTATTCCGACAGGTCTGTATTATATGCTGAACGGGAAAGGAGAACAAGTTAGTTTAGGATGGTAAGTCTATTTTATAAAACTAGAATACCGTTAAACTAAACGCGATAACTACGGCGAAAAATCTCGGTTGTCATGTGATCTATAATAAGTTACCCGTTCGTTCATTTCCATTCCCTCGCTTTGTCATTCGAATTCAAAGGTCAAAAAACATCCCTTCTGTGTATGTTGGTGAAGGGACTTGAAGATTCCGATTAAATGTTTGTCGTTCATGTAGTCGTCCGTAATTTTTTTTGTAATCCAAGAAAAAACCGCGCATGCGCAACGTAAATGAGACCTTAAAGAATTTCAAAATCGTTTCTATACAGGTTCTTAGAAGAAACTTCACCGTACATGTGGGCACTGACGGGTATAGCACTTTCAGTGGCTTTGTCCGTGGTTGGAGCTGCGGGGTAATACCGAAATTTCCCGCGTTTACTTCATTTCATTAATTTTCACCCAACGTGTTATAGAGGCATCTTCACCACCGGAGTCAGCATAGTCGGAGCGGGTGTCAAAGCACCTCGTATCAAGACGAAGAACTTGATCTCCATCATCTTCTGCGAAGCCGTCGCCATCTACGGTCTTATCACGTCCATAGTTCTAGCGGGAATTCTCGGCGTACGTTTAGATCATACTTTAATTAAATATTCTTTTACATGGTTCTCGTTTATTTAGGAATTCACCGACACTTTAGTGCAGGATAACTTCACGCTCAGATCGACCAATTGGATGGGAGGATATTTAATATTCGGTGCCGGAGTTACAGTGGGATTTGTAAACCTCTTCTGCGGCCTTTGCGTAGGTATAGTTGGATCGGGCGCCGCCATCGCCGACGCGGCCAACGCATCGTTATTCGTCAAGATTCTAATCGTTGAGATTTTTGGCAGCGCCATAGGGTTATTCGGATTGATCGTCGGAATATATCTGGTATTTATTTTATATGTTTATATTCGCATTGAATTGGAACGGTATATTCTCCCCACTGTGCGATTACCTTGGTTCTGGTCATTAGCCGGGGCAAACAGCGGTAATTACGAAATAAGTTACGACAGCGTACATACACATCGATTTAGTACTCACTAGAGTAGAGAGTCGGCGATGCTGTCGTAACTTATAGCGTAATTGTACGCAGTTACCGCTGTTTGCCCAGACTAGTAGTCATTATACGCTATAGCCCAAGGTCTCGTCCAATCGCGGTCAAAGAAAGCGAAACGAAACGGCGAATGAGTCACTACAATCAGCCCAAACTTATCCCGAGTTCACGTTAAACATGTGGTAGCATGTAGTAGGTCCCAGTATAAGTAAGATTATGTTATTATTAGAGTTTGATTAGATGTTTACTGGGTAGTTGATTACGTACGAAATTAAAATAAAATGATCCGGGTGTTTACTAGAACAGTGCAATCTTGGCTGCATGTATTATTTGACCACGTGGTTTACAATCATATTGGAGGACCTGGTGTCTTATACATCCAACACAACTATAATCAATGTTTAAAATGGACTCATTCTTGTTTGCATGACAACTGCAATACCGTTTTGCCTACATGGGGTATTCCCTAGTTTAGACCAGTGGTTCTCAACATGTGCATGGGGGTTCTACAATTACAAAAACTTTGAGAACAATTGGTTTAAAGTTGGGGAGGATACCGATGCCGTTATGACCTTTCACCCGGATCGTACGTACTTAACCCAATGTTTTTCCTTTTTAGACATCCAGGGGAAGCATGGGCGATGGAAATGTTTAAGGGTGGTTGTTGGAGTATAACTTTTAAACGTGCAAATGTCACGCCGATTATTATTGTTATTAATTATCAGTTACTTAGTAATATTTATCGTGTAAATAATAGTAAATAATAAATAGTTAACGTTCCCGGGCGTTTTATATTTATTTGAACTTCACCCCCGCCAACTGTGCGTACTGTTGCATCATCGATATTTAATGATCGTAGACGATTTCTTTGTTATCGACAAGTTCAACATTGAAGTAACTGCTCCGCCTTTCACGTGATTTATTTGGCGCTGAAGGGGAAAGGTGTCAGTTGTGGACGATTTAGTCCAATAATTATTTCTTAATTACGTGAAAACCTGCGGTGTGATCATCCAAAATGAGGAAAATCCTAGCGTCGACTTTCCTGGGAACAACGGCTTCTGTGGTTACAATTTTGTGTAAGTAATGCTAGTGATTGGTGCCCCCAATCTATAATCGATATATTTCCCCGATTTACAGCCCTTTACCATGTCTTAACCGGGAAAGGAGAGAGAATAAGTGTCGGATGGTAAGCATATTCCACTAAGACGCCCTTTGCGTTAATAGGATTTTAATCGGATATGTATTTCAGGTTCCTCGAGGAAACCTCCCCTCATATGTGGGCCACCATCGGAATAGGCCTGTCCGTTGCCTTGTCTGTCGTCGGAGCCGCCCTGTAATTTTCCCGTTATTAGAGTTTACCATATCGCTCATCATTTCGTTTTTCAGAGGCATCCACACCACAGGTGTAAGCATCATCGGAGGCGGTGTCAAGGCGCCACGGATTAAAACGAAAAATTTAATCTCTGTGATTTTCTGCGAAGCCGTGGCCATTTATGGTTTAATCACAGCTATCGTATTGTCTGGATACCTAAATGTAAGTCTGTCAAATGGAGAAAACTTGATGTTTAATCAGGTTTGTATTTATAGGATTTCAATTGGAAAACCGTAACAGATTCTTATGCGCTGAAGGGTAAAATATGGATGGCTGGGTATCTCATGTTCGGTGCTGGATTGGGTGTGGGTATGGTGAATCTCTTCTGTGGTATCGCTGTTGGAATCGTCGGTTCTGGCGCTGCCCTTGCAGATGCTGCCAATTCGGCGCTATTCGTCAAGATCTTGATCGTAGAGATTTTCGGTAGTGCCATTGGTTTATTTGGATTGATCGTTGGCATTTATATGGTAAGATTTCCCTCGATTATCAAGGTCAGATGAAAGCTCGATTTGAATTAAATCGCATCAACTTCAGGTTCTTGACACTAATTAACTAATTTTGTTAGAATATTGTAAGATGTGGTTTCGATGCGTGTCATCCCGAAGCAAGGGAGCATAAAATTTCGCATTTATTATCGAGTACTTTAGGCGATAGGGGCACCCAAACTTTGTGTGTTTTGTGACCTCGAAGACTTAAATTCTGCTCTCTGTGTGCCGTTATCACGTGCGAAGCTATGACGTAACATGTCTTAAGATCTAATGCATCATTATCTTTTTTCATATTATGACACGCCAGAAGCCCGTAATATACGATCATATATTACATGTATTTTTCATGAATTTATACACAAAGTTTGACTTTAACTGGGTATTATTGCTGTTTATCTATACATAAATTTTTACTCGCAATATTTCCGATTTAGGTGAAAACCTGAAGTTGGGGCGATGTCCCGTGAGTTCCCCCGTTTTATTGACATTCTTTTCCCCTTCTAGGTGTCTAAAGTGAACATGGATGATTCCACACATTAAAACCTCTAACAGGGCATCGTTTGCATGTTATGTAAATATCGTAAAATTGTACGTCTCAGTGTCCGTTTCGTATTATCATTTGGTACACACCGTTTCTCAATATTAGTCGAGTTTCAGTATGAACGAGATGGGGTGTTACTAATTTAGTTAGATTATCGTGTAAATATAACTTAATGATAAATATTCCATTATGTTAGCCTAGTCGAATAAGTTAGATCTGATCTGTACAATTTTTATGAATAGAAAATACAAGTTAATATTTCTGTATTTATTTTATTTAAGTATAAAGTAGGAAGATAAGGTGATAAAATAGAAAATGCATGTTCCTGATCTCATTTCGATGTTGAGTGTAGAGCGCGTATGACGTTGCTGATTGTTGCGTTTAAGGCGTTTATAAAATCTTTTCCATTTTGGAGGGGATATGTTGTCACCAAAGTTCCAATGTATTCGTCTTTGATGACATAGCTGTAAAGAAAGTTATATGGTAAGACAATAACGCCCTCCTCCTTCCTCGAGAGACCAGAGGGTACAAAGCGAATCTTTCAGCAATCGAAAGGCATTCATCAGATTTGAACCTTGGTCCCTCGGCATCATAGTCGAGCTTCCGAACCGGCCAATTTCCCCAGCGTAAGAACAACAAGGTTAAATCCGATCAATTTTAAGTATAACAATGATTTACCCAATTCCGAGGCCATCCGCGACAACTGGTCCGAAACCACCAGCTCTCACCGCCGGCGAAGACAAAGTACTGGTTGATATTACGTTATTTTGCAACGATTTGTACGCAGGATCCTCGAAAATGCCCTCACGTTTCCCTAATTTATTCGCTAATAACTCCAACATGTACAAATGCCTATCAAAGCCTTGTCCCATCGCCGCTTCTTTCGTTAATCTAGTATGTATCTTCGAACATTCCGAAATTAAGCTCTTTATTTCAGTCTCCGACTTTTTTCTCCGTACATTGCGAGACTCATTGCCTGAAATTTAACGATGAAGTCACATGTATCCTTAATAATCGATAATTCCTCAAACACACCCGTTTCAAGGTCACTCGTCGCGCATGTCAAGAGAAAAATAGCAAAACGCGTAAAGTAAGAGAGATATAGCAATCGCACTTTCAGAAGTAGCGTATAATTACGAAATAAGTTACGACAGCATCGCCGATTTCCCACTCTAGTCAGTACTAAATCGATGCTGTGTGCGCGCAGTTCTGTGTATATGTAGGATGTCGTAACTTATTTCGTAATTACCGCTGTTTGCCCAGACAACTTATTTACCTATCTATTGCGCTTTTAACGTTAAGATCTCGAGGTAGGATAGAGTTAGGGCTTAGCCATTCATTCGTGAGGAATGGGGATGGTCACTGCGCACGGTGCGATGGCATTGAAAGAGCGAGAACGAAATAGAGTACAGAGATCCATATGGGGAGGTAAGCTGCATTTTTACTACATTGTACATATCCGCTTTTTCTTAAATTGGATTTGATGCCCATCACTTCACGAGATTTGTTAATCTACCGCGCATGCGACCTTGAAACGTTAACTTGTACTGGACAATCTGTACTTACTTTCGTTGCTATTGTGCAAGGTCGTATCGTTTCCGTTCTGCCATGTTTAAAGGCAGCCGTGCTACAGGATTCATACGACTGAACAAATTTTCCATGTATTTTATAATACGCAGCCTGCAAATAAAAATGATTTACAACTCAATTAATACCCTAAATTCAGGGAGGGCAGACCGACCTGGAAACTCATTGCATGACAGCGTCCGGACTAACGCTGTACTTCTTACAAACCATTTTCCCAATTCCCTCCAGTTCGGTGAAATTAACATCTAGAGAACGGCACGTTTCACGATACTCCGATATAGCACCGGTAATTTGAGCTTTTAACGAATCACTCAGGCGTATATCTGTAAAATATCCAACGAGATATCTTCCGAAATTGGAAATGGCGTGGAGTTATTTACCCAATCTTTGTATCTTATCGTTGTCATCGCGGTGAGGCTTCGTATCGGGATGAACGAATGGATTGCCCGTGCTGTCCGCGTAGACGTCCTGAAAATATCTTAATACTGCTACGCCGTCACCCCATGAATGTTCGAAATTGACGCCGGCTACGCCGTCTTTCGTTAATATCAACGAAAAGGATTTATCGAACCACCTGTTCGAGCCATCGCCATGTAAAAAGACCCGGGATAACTTGTATAAATCCCCGCTAATTTCATCGTCGTCCAAACAAATGTTAAATAAGGCACTATCGATGCTTTTCAAACTATCCTCGTTTCCGCAGGACTGCAACTCACGTCTAAGCATCGCCCATTTGTTTCGGTCCAACGTAGTTAGGGCACCTAGCGGATAATCAGTGGGCGCAACGTCATCGTCTAAAATATCCTTCAAACATGCCAGTATCCTATCGGGTGACAAGATATTTCCGGTTTCATCGAGAACGTTAAAGGTGTAAAAACGCCCTTTCCGCTGAACTAAAATGTGTCTCGTATCGGGACTTGTGAAGACCCTATCTTTATCGATTTCGGGTATTCTCGTGCTATTAAACAAGCCGAGATACTGGCTCATATCCAGCGGATACGCCTTCATTAAGTAAGCGCCGTACCACGAGAACGAGGAAGGTATTAAGGAACAAACCTTACGGAACGTGCTATTATTACTTTTACTCGGATTCAGGTGGAAAACCTCAGGTTCCAAGATTCCCGCTTTGAGTGACTTGTAAAATCTTAACGAGCTAATCAATAAATTGGCGGTCCGTACGAGTTGATCATTGTATTCTATCCTTTTATCGCTCTGGAAGACAATTGCAGGGTTAAAATTCAAAGGTAATGGCTTTCGTATCCTCAAATACATATCAAACCACGGTTCGGATATGTAACTAGTGTGTTTATTCCTTTTATCGTTCTCTTCCAGTAACTTTTGCAATTCGAGGCCGGTACCATCCCTAAATCGATTTACGTTCGTTTCCGTTTCCTTATAGGATTTTTCGATCAATAGGGGCCGCTGCGCGGCCAAATATCTCTGACACGTTAACTCTAACTTCGGAATTGGAAGGCGAGGTAGTGACGGTTGGAAATGCAACGTTGGTATCTCGCTTCTCTGGATAAATTGATAGTCACGTTGCTGTTGGTGGTAATTCCTTTCGATGTTGTACAGGACGTTCCGATTTACGGCTTTAATACGCATTGTCAGGCCCTATCGAAGGGTAATCGCAGTAATATGTACTATTAAAACATTACATTCATAATACGAAGCTTAATTTGTTAATTAGTTGTAGCATTAACACTTCTCAGATACCTCATGTCCAATCTTCGTACCTTCAATTTAAGGTGTATTCGATTAAAAACTTTTTGTCTCTTTAGTATCTGCAGATTCAATTCCAAGAAAAGTGGTTTGTCGATGTTATCTGAAATTGAGATAGAAAAGGAAATTAATTCAAAATTACAATCTACGGGAACTTCTTAAACCACCCATCAAACACAGATCCGTGCCATAAAACTTTATACCTTGCAAGGCAAGGACTTGTATATGCACAAGTACGAGTCAAAAGCTGTTGAGAACTGTTAACAATTTCCTAGGCACAACAATATTGATATGGATGCTACGACAGGATTATAGGTCCCCATTTTTCAGACCAGAACCATTCGATGGCGTAATCAACAGCCACGTTGTGGGAAAGAATGAAAAAATGAGGGACTAACCGTTTCTCCCAGGAAAAAATATCTAAAACTAGTTTACAGATCTTTTGATTAGTCACTGCCACTTGAGATGCTATCACAAGGGCAAAATTGTATGCGATAAGTTTTGTAATTATGATGATGACTCTAAGGCATACAGGAACTAACAATTTTGTGTAACAGTGCAACGGGAAACAGTGACCTACATACTATGCTCAAGGATACGATCTCTTGAAAATCATTAATCATTGAGTTTGTCAAAGTGGGCTGTGTGGCCTTTGCTAAAGGCCTTGAGACTTGGGGTTGATTACAGATTGGGATTACATCGTAAAAGATCCATAGGTCATTAGTAATTGAGGGCACAGCTTGTTGAATAACCCAATTAGAACTCAAGGATCTACCTGGAATACTACGATCACTTTGGGGGACGTTATATGAACTCTTCTTCCTCTTGTACTTCCGTATACCCTATCAAGCCGTCCGGGTTATAAAAATTTGAAATCAAAATGAATGTATTTCTTAACGATATAAATAAAAGCGATACTCACCGTGTTAATCTGTAAATACTGCTACGATAAATTCGAATTTATTACATACTTCCACCTACGTCGCTCACCGATTAAAACAATTTGAAATAAATACATGCAATTGCCCCGGAATGTGAGGTGAAAGTCCATGGATAAAACCATAACCAATATGGAAATTTTATGTATCAACTTTAAACGTCAAATTGACGTTTAGTTGACAGATGGCAATGATCCATCTATACAGTATGACCCAAACTATGCTATAAAAGCGCTAAATTCAATTAGACTTGCATTTATAAGAGCCAACCATTTAGTAGTGTTTAACCAAATACCTTCTACTTTTCAAAGATCTATTGGTTTTATCACATACAAATGGATTCTAATCATCTCCGTTTACTTTAAGAATGTAGTATGGGGATAAATATAAAATCTTAGGGTCCGATTGATTAATAACAATGCCCAATTTACACACGACAAAGAGTATGTAACATGTCATTTTCTGAGTCGAGATCGTTAACAATTTATATATAGTCTGTTTTTGAAGTGAATACTTCTTAAGGCACACCGGACCAGCCCCAACGTAAACGTAAGGGCATTAAATTTGGGCGGAGCCAGGCGCTCGCTTTATGTGAACGACAAAAAAGCAAGAGATAAAGTAATTAGGATTGTTTCTTCGAAGTTTCGGAAACATAAATTTACCTGCTCAAGATATTTGTACTATTCTAAGTTGATATTGGCTTTACACCCATGGAGCATTTAAGCGAAGTTGATAAACTTGTTCTCGAACCAATGTAAAGACATAAGTGGCGGGATTTCTATCTTAAAAAAAAACTAAAACACTTGAGTTTTTGCACGTAAAATATTTTATTTAAAAAAATTAAACATGACACAAAATGACCCTCAAAGATGATCCTTCCTTTATTATAGCTACGATTTCTAAATAATGTTCGATTTTATTTTAGATTGGTAGTTGAGCAAATTATAAAATAGTCTGACAATGAACAGAATCTGCGGCCGCTTATTTAATGATAAATAAAATAGATCGATTTGGATACTTCGAAACGCGTATGGAACAAAGAAGATGTAATCGAGCGATGCGAACGTGCTGGAACCGCATTTATATCCGCTCCGTCATCCCTCATTCGGATACCTTCTGACTAACATGGACCAATCAGGCGTTGTGTCTTTGTTCAAATAAGCCAATCAGCGCTTAACGCGCCAATTTCTCCTCCCGGGAGGATATAAGTGAATGTTGACGTTCTCAAACGGCGGATATAATTGCGGTTCCAGTGTACGGGATAAGCGTCCATCCCGTACTTAATATGCATTTTCAGTACTCGCTAATTATATTAAGTACGCCTTTAAATTCAGATTCATTCAATGACTAATCCGCGGATATCGCGCGTTCAAAGCCGGTAGGTGGAGGGAGGGAGATTTTGAACGCGTAAGTAATATACAGACGGATTAGTTCAAAGTAATATACATAACACAACTATATTAGGTATGCTCATTGGTCCTTTTTACCAAAATAGGATTTTTCTATGCGCATTCATCTATGCGTGTTATCAGTGATAACACGCTATCGTATCAGCTGGTATAACTTTAGGTTCGTTCCAACATACCACAAGACGAGTTTGTGAATCGAGGGGTACACTCGCAAAGCAAAGTTGTTCTGCGCATACACCCGACGATCCACAAACTGGTTTCGTGCTGTGTTGGATCGAATCTTGCATTAGAATTTTGCGCACGAGGATACCTTCTGTAGTTGTACCATGGTAATATACACATATATATATATCTACGAAAAAAAATATTTGAGTGAACAGTCAATTTATTCTTAAAAGTCCAAAGTTAAAACTATGACAGACGTTTCGAGGCTATGTTCTCCTCAGTTTCAATGTCGAATTGCCGTAATAAACCGAGATATTTCATTTATTTTTCGGTTTATTACCATGTGATTCCGATCGAACATGTTTTCATGCGAACATTCAACAGAAATTTTATTGTAGTTAATTTTTTTACCCGTTCCTTGGGAAGTTGGAGTAGTGACGTGGGTGATAACGGAAATTTTCCTTTCACGTCGTTGGAATTAACGGCATTTTGACATTGAAAATGGTGAGACCATAGCCTCGAAACTTTGGACTTGTAACAATAAATTGACTGTTCAGTCAGAGATTGTTTTTTGCACATTTCTCCGTGGTCAAGAATCTTCATTATCATATACATATACATGTATATATAATATTTTATCCTTTCTACTTTCCAGGGTAGGGTTCGGAGCTACCGCATCGTATACATACGTATACCGTACCGCTTCTGGCCCGCTCAGTGGCATTTCCTTACTTTTGCGCATCATATTAGAGGTAACAGGTAACCCTCTTTTTGTAGGATTTTAAACTACTACGCTCCGCCGCGGCCAGGTTTCGAACGCCGGACCTTCTCATTGTGAAGCGCATGTTTCACCACGCAGCCACTAAGCGGGTTGCTGAAATTAATAGAATTTTCTAAACAGTAATCGAACACGACAAAAAAACGACGAAAACGCACGCACACTGAAGATATATAACACATGCTTTCTTTTTATAAACATTTAAACATTAAACGCAGACAAGTCTTACATCAATGTAGAAGTGGGGGTGGAGGTTAGGGGGTAAGGGAGGAGGGGTATTCCAATATATCGCAGGCATACACACGTATTTACATTTATATACAGACGAATAGATAGTCGGGCGTATTTAAAAAGACGATTTTTGAATAAATCCATGAATGAAATCTTACGAATTTTATTCCTAGAGTACGCCAACGTGTAAATATGCAAAATACATAAATAAGAACCTTAAACGAAGTTTATCTTCTTAAATTAATTGTCTTTTAACTTACGTCTAGACGTTATAAAACCTATTTAGAATTGTTATAAGTTGGTGATGATTGCAACAATGATAATTATGTACTTGCCTCGTATAAATCCGCCTTATTTCTACCATATATATTACGAAGGTGTAAAGTATGAACGACACACGCACATACGTCAAGCGTTAAGACGACGGTCGGCCTGGTCGTTATTAAATTAAAAAATTTGCCCCGCTTTCCGCACTTTTCCGACACGAACGAACGACTGCTCCAGATATAAATATTAGGTATTAAGTGTGAATCTACCCATTCATATAAGTCTATAAATTTCTCAATTTCCGATTTCAATTTGGAACAATACGTCCTACATATACTGTACATTGATATACATGTAACATCGTACAAATTTGAAATGATGTAAGTTATATACAGACCATTTCACATATAACAGATTCACATATCTTTATATAATAAATAGAGATGCGAGATTTGAGAAAGAGAGAGAGGGCGGGGGAGTGAAAGAAAGATGTAAAAGACCACCCCTTTTTTAACTAACGGTCACTTAGCGTCCGAATATTCATTCCAATCCTCACCGTTAATATTTTCGGGTGTACTTTACGTAAAAAGGGTAAGTACGCCGGTATAATTTATCGAGGGCTAACAAACGGTTAGCGATTACTTTTAACTCTATCATCAATCAATAATCGGTGAAGAATCCGTTCGCTACGGGGATCGTTTTGATTTTTTTTTTTTTTGGATGAGCCTTTCAGCGATTAAAGGGACAAGGAAAACGAACGATGAGAAAACTTGATACGAGAAAAGGGTGAATCGCTGACCTGCGCGGTGGCGACTTTCGAAAGAATAGTTAACGCCGCCATTATATCGCCTCACTTCGCAGATTGTCGGTGGTTTCTAAGGGAAAAACAACGTCCGTACAACGCTCCGTTTCCAGGCTGGTGGAGGTGACGCACTGGTGCTAGCAAGTAGTCTCGAGTACCGGACATCGACAGATGCTCAAGCATACCGAAGAAAGGCCATTGCACGACGGCAATGATCTCGTCTTCGACGGAGCGTGGAGTTTGGAACGCGGCGAATTTTGCACGCTACTGCATTGACGCTCGGCTCTAGCTAGGATGCTCGATAGGGCCCGCAACGTGTTATGGGGCGAGGCTGCGGGCCGGTTCGAGACCAGACCCGCAGCCCCGTGCTAGAGTAGTTTCTCGCCCGTCGAACTCGAAGTTCCGGAACTTATCGTACAATCGTCGACGCCCAGCAATTGTCAGTTGACCAATTCGACGTTTACGAATTGTTTCAGTCGTTCCAAATACGCCGTGTACAATTCCACGTCGTTGTGGCCTGCACCCTACGAAACAAGAAAAATTCTTATCATAAAAATCGATACTAGAACGCAATTTTCCCGTTTCCGTTTTGATTACGGCGAACACGAACAAAGCCGGCCGGGATCTTTATCAGAATCTTATCTTATCGGCGAATTTTAATGAAATGACAAACGCGATTATTCACTATTTCTTATCAAAGGCTTACCTCTACCCACAAGGGTTCCACAGCCTTCGGACACCTCTCAAAAATCGTCAGGCCGTGAGAAAAGTCTATAACTTCATCGTGGGTGCCATGAATGACAAGCGTAGGAGAAGTAACTTTTGGCACCTTATCAATACTGAAACAATAAAAAATGACTATGCCTTCTTTCTTTCGCAACAACATTCTTACCTCGGAAACGCATCGAAAAACCACGTCCTTTTCGTATTTGGAAAGGCCACTCTCATTCCGGACATTAATGGAGAATGCAATATAACAGCCCCTACCTCGTATCTGGCGGCAAGATCCACTGTGGGTACAGTACCAATGCTCTGTCCGTACAATATAATATTCTCGGGGCTAATTCCGTATCGTGTCCTTAACGCAAGCCACGCGGCGTCTATATCTGCGTATAAATTCTTCTCTGAAGGTTTTCCGGCACTAACACCGTAACCAGAATAATCATAACTGAATATGTTGCAATTGATGCGGGAACCTAGTCCCAAGTAGAAACTACTCATTTGTCCTAAATCGACGGCGTTGCCGTGTGAGAAAAGTATAGTGAACCTGGCAGTGTTACTACATCGCACATACAAACAACCTATTTTATTTCCACGATTAGTTCTTGTGTAAAAACCTTCCACCTTTTCTTTGTCTTGTTCCGTGTATTGCCACTCGGCTCTTTCTGTTAGAGTTAGAACGTATTTGCCAGTTCCGTCGGCGTGAAAGTCGTATGTCGGTTCTGGTGGTAAGAATGCCAATTTAGCCGCGATTCTGCTCGGACAAGGCGGACAGCAGAATAAACAACAGAACTCGCTTAAACTTAAACCGTTCATTTTTACGTAAACATAAAGGGCTACCTTATTAAACGTCTAAAATAAATATACTTTCGCACAACAGTAAAAAGATAGGATTTGACGTGCATTGTTGACAACGCTATATATATGTACGTCCGAGATCACCATACATTAATCAGGATGGACAACTTTACGAAAATTAAGAAGAATCCTCCCTGTATACAATTGGAAAGCAAAGCGCGCGAAGTTTGTCTTTGATCTCATTAAAAGATTGCAATTAATTAGAGATGATAAATTGAAATTCTAAAGCACGAAATTGTTTGAAACCGAAATGTCAGGTACAAAGATGACAACTCGTTAGTAACAGTCGAAACCCAAATGATTATGCGCATGCGTGTAGCATACAATACCTATCATTCTATTAAAAATGTATGAAATTAAGTAGAGGTTGTTTCCTTAAAGAAGAGCACATTAAATTTGGTGTTCGGTATACGTATACACGTTAGCATGGCCACCGACTAGCGAAAGTCAGTGAAGTAGATAGAGCATACATACATACTACATCATTAAAACAAACTCTATAAGTGTGCGCGGATTTTGTCAAGGCATCGATACAGAAACACATTTTCGATTGAGTTTGAGGGAGCGAGATATAGGTGTTAAATCCGGTGATCTTGCAGGCCATCTTCCCATAACTAATAACACGATCATTATAAAATTGTAGTAGGTATTCCAATGTATTGAATGCAGTATGACTTGTTGCTCCCTATTGCGGACAATATACTTCCGTTAATTTATTATTGTGTAGCTATTTGATAAATGGGTGTAAAATATTATTACTGCTTCAGAATGCGTCTTGTAACCGAAAATAATTATTTTTATTTTATGCTATATGACATTCTACTTAGCTTACCTTACGCAGAAATGCTGTACTGAAAAGTAGTTCTCTTGCTTTAAATGTATGACGAAAATAATGGATTGAAAACGTAGAGACCGACAGCAAACATTGTGAATAACGATTGTACGCCTTTGTCAAATGCTAGTGTGATTCTAGTGATATGCAAATGTCATAAACCTATAAACACAGAAGTCCCCAGATTTGGTGGACAATCATTCTCGATAAGTGCGCGATATAAATCGCAATTTATACGGGTGTAAGTTAATGGAATATAAACGAATTTGACCGGGTATAAACGCGATATGCATTCTTAACTTTAACGTGATATGAATAAAAATCGTTGCTCCTTTTCAATACTTTATTCGAAAACTGAACCTTACAATATACTAGCTTTTATCAATTAATATCCATATAGGAACAAAAACTAGAGTATATAAAACATTTTTAACTCTGATCCATCATGAAGCAGTCGTGGTGGCTACCTAAAGAATCTTTTTGTATGGAGTCGAAAATCGCTTGTAGATCGCTCGAATTCTTTATTTGCGTTATAAATTCACTGAGATGAAGATTCTTGTCGGCGTCGGGTATACTCAATAAGGCGGAGGCTGCTCTCATAGCGGAGCGTTTTAGTTCATCTTGTTTCTCGTACTCCTGTTTTACGGAATGTGCCTTTACTTTCATCGTACAGGTAACGCGTAGCGGCTCGACGAGCCTGTCCAATCCTGAAACGAATAATTCATATACATACATACATGGAAATTTTGTTTAAGATACTCACTTTGGAGCACAGCACCGGGACAAATTTGAGCCAGTCTCGCGGCCATTAAATACGTCAGCATCTTAATATCATAATGGTCTTTCAGGCCGCCTTCCACGTGATTGAGAAATTCGAATATGTCGATTCTATCCAAACAGGAATCGAGTAAGGTATACATGCATTCGAAAGCTGCTTTTCGAATATCCAAACCGTCATCAACCGTATGTTTGAACGGGCCCATTTCAACTTCGCGTATCAGATCTCTCTACGATCACACGTAAGTTATACGATGCAAACGCACGAATTAACGATTTACTTACTTTCACCCGTGTTTCGCTGTAAAGTTGTGGCAAAATCGAATCGAGTAAATCCCTGATGAGGGAGGGTTTGTTGTGGGCGGCCGAATTAAAAGCGACCAACGCCACGCGCCTTACGTTCAAGTCAGGATCCTGCAGCGTGTTCAAAAACTGACCAATACACTGACGGAGAAGCGGATCGATTTTCTGCGGTTGATCGGAAATGGTGAACTTGACCGCGGTCACCACGGTCGTTCGCATCAATGGAGAGGGGGATGACAACGATTCTTGAAGTTTAGGGAGTAAATTGGCGGGATCGATCAGTGTTAATTTCCCCAGACATTCCGCCACTACGTTTCTAGTTCCTTCCTCGCTGCATTCGCAATGTAGGAAAAGCTGTTGCCAGATCGCCGGAACGAAAGGTAGAAGCACTCGAATACCATCCGGCGTTGAAGACAAACAAGTTATGATCTAGAAAAACAACATAAATAGTAAAATGACGATAAAGTAATCGATATGTACCTCTTTTAGCGAATGCAGCAGTAGATACTGCCGTTTCGGCTGGTTTTGGATTTCGTTGAGGATAAACGGCAAGTAATAAGGGAGGTTCCCGATGCATATACTTCCCAAAGCGTAGCTGGCGGCCGATTTGATTTCCTCCGACACGGCCGAGAATGATTGTATTATGTCCTGTTCGAGCTTGCCGACAGAGGTTAAGTCTCTACAAGATTGTTCATATGGATTTAATACGATAAAGTAGTAAACATTTAAAAACACTGAAACACGCGTATTATCTGACAGTAATATACCAACGGTGACTATGTTTTTTATTTCTTTTAATACTACCACTAACCCCCTAGTGGCCTGTAGTGCTGATATATATATATATATATATATATATATATATATATATATATATATATATATATTTATATGGCGAATGAAAACTACTTCTCACAAAGTCGCACTGACGAGCGGTATAACCGCGAACGCGTCGGTGAATGGTGAACAATATGACAACTACTTCCAACATACGGCCCCATGGAAACACAGGTTTCATCAACATATTTGCAACAAACACAGCGATCGTATACTTACATTTTCCGACCGATTTCACCGATAATCAACAATCCGAAGATGTGCTGGGCATCGCACCTAGCATTCTGTATGTCGTATATGAACTGATGAATCACGGGCAGAGCCCTGTCAGAGCACTTGACCGTGATGGCGGCCACGCACTTGGCCAGCGAATAATACGCTTGCTTGTGAAGCGTCTGGTTGTTTACCAGATTCGTTATGGGGAAACGAGCATGTTCAGTAGTTCGTTGTATCCCAAATCGGGTATGCGACATACAACCAGAGCTTGGAAGAATTCCAGCATAGAATTTAACGCGGCACCTGGAAATGAAACGCGTACATACGACGGTAACTACGAAATGAGTTACGACAGAACCACTCGCATACAGCGTGTACTGACTAGAGTGGGGAGTTGGCCATGCTGTCGTAACTTATTTCGTAATTGTACCCAGACTAGTGATGGTACCTTGTAATAGGGGAGACTTGACCAAGGTCATTATTTCGGGCAATATGTATTTGGTCATATTCTTCCTAACGAGTGCCCTCGGGTGAACCTCGGCGATCGATTTTAGAATCACCAACGTCCATTGGGCGATGTGCAGGTCCGATTCGTCCAATAACGGCGGTATTTCAGTGATGACGTGTTGTAGGAGGTCGGCGTTCAGCGATTGGCTATAATTCTTGATTAAGCAGTCCAATAGCAACAACGTGCTCAATTTTAAAGCTCTTTGGTTTTTACGTAAGAATGAACCTAATATAGGTACGGCGTCCTTCTACGAATGAAAATAGTGCCGATTCAATTAGGAAGGGAGCGCTAACGATTTGTTACGTCACTAGAGTTAGGCCGTCGCCATTTTCTGCTTCACCAATAATAGTGGGAATCAAATTCACAGCATTTCGATGGCAAGCGTCTAACTCTATACACCTATACAAAATACTTACTATTATTGATAAATGAATACCTAATGGTGAAGCGGCAATTTTCGTTAACGCCTTGACGGTCGTTAACCTGGTTATTTCGTTCCTCAATCTATCCAAGAATAACGGCAAACAGACGGACAATTCGCCGCTCAAATAATCGCCTAGATTACACACGATTTGCCCCATCGTGGAAATCGCCCTTTCCTTAACCTCCTGATCGATATCGGATGCCCTCAACCTTATCAAGGTACACATGTATATATCGTTGACGAAAGGAGTGAAATCGAAGCTCGACGGGCTGTTGAGAGGTCTGATGACCTTGACGAGCTCCTGGAGGACGTTAAGGGCCTCGGCAGTGATTTTGTAAAAATTATCCCCCACGGCGTTGATCACCGGCGGGAGAATGACCTGAATAAACGGATGAAATACCTCCGGGGAGTGTGACGTTAAAAGGCAGTATATAAACGAGAGGGCGTCGATCTTCATATTACTGCTGGAATTCTTTTCACCCAAAGAATATTGTATACCGGGAATTAGTTCGCCGACGTGTCCAGCTAACGCCCCAGGCAAAACACTGCATAGTTCCTTGAGTAGGTGGAAACAATCCTGGCGCGTTTTGATGCTTTTCTCTCGCATTTGGGAATGAACGCCCTTGACGATGTACGGTACTTGCTGCTGAAGCAAGTAAAGTGGAGTTTCTTGCTCCATCGAATCGGGATCTATATTGGCGCTGACTGAGGCTCTCGTTTGCTTTAAAAGCGCTATATACGCGTAGAATATGTCCGATTTTACGTTTTCTTCCCTTTCTTTAAATCTAGCGATTAAAGCCGAGGAAAGGGTCTTGTAGAAATCGGAGAGGAATTCTAATCGGCTGGATATAACTGCCTCCAAGCATTTCGCAGCCGCTCTCCTCACCTTCCAACTCATATCGTCATCGTCGCTGTACTCATCGTTCTCCTCCTCGTCGTCGTCCTCCCCCTCGATACTCTCCATACAACGATCGTCGTTATCTTCATCCTCATCGTCATAATTATAGTTGGGATCATAAGTCATATATTGCAGGCACAATTCGACTATCTACGGAAACGAACTGGTATTAACCTACAGCGATGAGTTGAACATGCAACTTACCGATGGAATATACTTGGTTATTTCCTTCGGGCACCGGTTAACGAAGGACTCGAAAGCTTGCAAACAAAATTCCCTCAACTCATCATCTTCTTCCCCGCTATACTCGTTGATTTTCTCCACGAAATTTTCGATATGTTCGCCGAACCTGTGGCCCGATTGTCGGCAAACGGCGGCTACGCATTGTATGTAGGTGCGCTTCTGTGTATTACTCGCCTTATCATTCAAACCGCGATATAAGTGATTAATCAAGCTGCAATAGCATGTATTGTTGCAAGATAACACCAAATTACTGCACGCTGCTATGGTCCGTTTCCGAACCGCTTGCCGTTGGGAGCAAAGCTGTGGTAAGAGAGCGTTCAAGATATTAGTGTGGTAAGTCGACAGTACGTTCCCGAATCTCGCTAATAAATCGGCGACAATATCCAAAGCCTCCAATTGGACGGACACGTCCTCTTGCTGAAACAAATCGAATTACTTCCACGTCTAAAAGAGGTGAGATCATACCCTTTCGATAAGCGGTAGTCAATCTCCCGTTATAGTCTTGCAAATGCTTCCCGATAATCCACCTGGCGCCTGCGGTAGTTCCGAAATCACCGTTTTCAAACCAATACTTGAAATATCACGTAGTTGCTCCTTTTCCGAAATCATATTAGAGCAAAGAGATTCCACGATAGTTTCCACTTGGTATTCCTTAACTTTGTTCACGAGTGGTCCCAAACTATCGAAACGTTAGTTAGTAAGGTTTGGAAATAAACGTTAAACTTACCATTTCACTGCCAAGTTTTGCACTTCCCCATTTTTGTCCTCGAGCAGTTTGAGTAACATCTTCACAACTTTCCTTTCGGAATCGTCATCGAGTTTGATACTATCCTTCTGTAGCTCCGTCATTAAGTCATTGGTTGCCATAAATCGAAAATCCTTATCGTTAGATTGCATCTACGAATTGCATGCACATATATTACAGACCTTATTTTAGATATGAACGGGGATAAGAAACAAACCTTCTCCAGAAGATTAGCAATTTGATAGGATACACTTGCCATTTCGTCTTGTATTTTCCGTATTACACTCTATACTAATACGTGTTTCGTATATTACTAAATGGGTAACCTCTATTAAGCATAATACATTAAGAATTGAACACCACAACAAAGTCAGCCATCATAGAGTTCAACTCCTAACCGTACAGATAAATCGCTACTTCCTCGTGTTCCTTCCCAATCCAGCACTGGACGATTTCGCGAAAATTATGGACGAGAGAATGCCGTATCTGTTAGTGGTATCTGACGTAGCTATTTTCTAAACTCAAATCGTCCTTTAGGGTATTTTTTGACTAGTCACTCGAATGGAGTAAACGCCAGTAAACGCACCGTACTATTTTTGAAACTGGTAGCGGCGCACATACTTAACAAGAAAGCTTTATTCAAATATAAAATGTAAATTACTTCTCACAAACGACAATATCTTTTGAAATTCTAATGCCTTCGCACAATGACCAAGAACTGCCAAGAACGACAGTATAAATTTAGACATATAACTTTCGTTACAGATTTCTGTAATTTAGCTATAACGCAGATTTCCCCAGTTGATAATTACAAAATTTTGAGCCTGTTTCAAAAACTAGAATTGAAAACTACTTAAATTTCTAGAACCTAACGTTACAATGTATATTGCAGTATTATTAAAGTATACAGTTAAATGCCAGATTATTTCAAGTCAGCGCGATAGAAGCGCCACCTTCGAGGTAGTAAAATAAGTTCTGGATGATTTAAATACACAATAATAATAATTATTGCAAAGAACCAGGCAGAAGTTTACGTCATCTTAATTCGGGCTTAAACACCAACATGTATGCTAAGATGAATCTTCGAATTCTAGGCAGTGGCGCTACAAGTGGTAATACGGCAAACTACTACACAAGTAGATCTGTAATGGATGTAATGATTCTCTTGAAGTCTGCTACCATTGTCGTGTAGGTGGCACGGTAGTTTAAATTGAATTTCCAATTATTTTTATTTACACTTTAATTTGAGTGTAATAAAATGTATAATCACTAATCAGTCTAGTATAATAATGAATTAATTATAATATCTTTCTTTATTTAAGGTCACTTATTTCTACTTAAAACTTGAATGTATTATCTCTTGAGTTTGTTAAAAAGGTGGATGACGTATCATCATTAAGTAGTGTAAATCGGACTGACGCTGTTACTCCTTTGAAGTTTATTATTCAATGAAAACTTATCGTGCCACAGCGTCAGTCCGATTTACACTACTTAATAATAACACGTCATCCACCTTTTCAACAAACTCTATTTATTAGCAAAGATCTTCTTAGATGGAATAAAACAGTTTTCCCCTTACCGCACCCTTATTGAGGAAATTCAAATACCTATTCAACAGCTTAGTTGTCATCTTCAGTGGAAGAACTGAACGAACTAAAGTGGCACATGGCGCCAATTGACACGCCATAAACACCGCACAATGATTTAAAAAGAGCACCACACAATGAGTACATGCACAGCACACATCTATTCACAACCAGAATGTGAATATCGCTCTGATTGTGGTTATAAGTTAGGTGTACGGATGTTCATTGCGCGGTGATCCTTCCAAAATCGTGCAGTGTTCAGTTTTTCAGTACTGCATGAACACCGCACTATTTTAATGAAACATCAGGTGTTAGACATCACCACAATACATATGTAAGCACAGTTAGAATGTCAATATCGATCTGATTGTGCTTACAAGTAAGCTGTGCGGGTGTAAACGAACAAATGAATACCTTCTCAGTAAACATTTTTTACATAGTTGAAGTTGGTAGTTCCGGCAATAGTGAACAATTCACATGCAGCGTGCTTAGAAATTGTCGAGTATGTCCACTATTGCCGGATATTCCAACTTAAACTGTGCGCAAAATTTAAAAATGTTTACTGGGAAGGTGTTCATTTGTTAGGTGTCATGTGAACACCACACCATTTTAGGGAATCCCCGTATAATGGTGTCATGTGTAACGTTTTATTTCTTTAGTGTTTCTATTGATGATAACGACTCAGTTGTCGAAATACGTATATTTTTGAATTTGTGATTGAGTATTTATTTATCAAAAACCCAGACTCCCAATTACCAGCTGTTATTACCATCATGTTTAGTGGAAACCGGTTTTCGAGAAGTTAAGGAAACCAGTTTTCCTCACCAGCATTAGTGTCAATGGGAATAAATGTAAATTGAATATTATTCAGTTGCATATTTTCTAATTAATTTTTAGGCTATCAACGAGATGGAAATGTGTGTATTGCGTTTACGACATAGACGACTCTTATCCCTGAAAATGCTGAGGATACAACGCCATTTCATATTTTGCGTTCTTTTCCTGAAGATGTTGTGCTAATTGTCGAAATAGGTAACTATTTCTAATGGTCCAAATTGACGCGATAACGCTCAATATATAAATTTCTAAAATAAACTAAATTCATCACAACTATTATTTTAACGACGTATGCACCCCTAAATTTTTGGGGTAACTCTTCGGAAATAAATGAGGAAATACGTACTTTACAACATCAATGGGAGAGTGTGAACGACAAATAGATAAAGAAGGGTAGCATCAATGAGATCGAACCCGCCCTTCCGAACACAGTTTATTAGTTGCTTACGCCCTTTGTATAAACCCACACCTTCGGCATTCAAAAGCGACCTATTTGTCAAGGCAGAGTTGTAAATAAGCCGCGTTATCTGTATTTAGACCCGACATGTAACGTACACGCATCCCCTTTGTCGCCTCCTTTTCTCAGTTGGCTAGTTGTAATCTTCTGATCAAATCAATTTGCAAACTTCACTGGAGGAAGCGTCATTTATAATTACTATAATTAGGAATGAGTTGTCATCGCCGTCGGCGAAAATTCCTTTTGCGTATATTTCAACATTTTTATCTATACTCCTAAGATATGTGTGCTCAGTCAAATTATTTCCTGGATTGAATCACGACGGTTCATCGGGGCGCTAGCGTAAACTTGCGTCATCCCATAAACCATCCGTTCTCTAGTGATGACGTATTGTTAGTGATAATTAGAGTTAGTCAATTTGCGCCAATAGTACTACAACTATCTGAAATGACTGCACTAGAATAGTAACATTGTGCTATACGAATACATGTTATGGCTTCATATTATACATTCATACAGTTGACCTCCCAGGAATAAATCCATGTTGGAAAGGTGACAGACGCTGTCTTATGTTGGTTAAAATATTCCAGTATATGAAGTGCTCAAACACTAGCAAAATTTGAAAGTATCGACACAGGCCTATAATTTTTCAGTTCTTCAAGGATATACACGGAAATTCGACGCTGGAAAGTGTATAGTACCGTTGAGTGAATTTATATGTTTCGCTTCCCCAAGTTTTGTTGTTCTAACGTTGCTTTTTCTCTCCATTGGAGGTGAGTCCTTCTTTTTTTGTTAATTACAATGTCGTTATCGTATCTTTCACCTTGTTGTAGGGAATTAGTAAAGGCTGGTATAACTAGTGCAGGTTAGTAAACTAGTGCGAGCTAGTGTAGGCTAGGATAACTAGTATATTAAGTTTTATTTTTGAGAACATCTGCGAACTATCGATTTAGTCTTCAGGTTGCTGGTTTCCCGACATTCTAACATCAACTGCGAGGAAACCCGCCATTTTGGGCAACTTCCGTCCCGATACCGAATACCACGCCGTACGGATTTATTTGATTTTATATATATATATTTGTTTGACGCGTTAGTAGTAGTTATGTACCATTATCAAAGAATAAAATATACTAAAGTAAAGTAGGATTGTGCTGATATTTACAAGGTGTGTCATTATGACAAATTAATTGCTGTATCTAGTAGTAGGGAGGAACGCAAATCTTATCTCTTTCTATGTTGAAACCATTTTCACCTTCAATACGTACTAATGGGTTGCAATTAATCAAAAATACAATACATAGGAGAAAATGGTGGTCATGTAGAACATTTATAATATAACTGTTTGTTTCAAGCTATATATGTTTCATTGGCAACATCTAACAAGATAGTTAAAATTAACTTTTTTTCTCAAATATTGATCACCTACATTCTTAGTACAAGTTTAATAAAATTATAATACAAAATTTTTTATGGCGGTGGACACAAAGACATAAGTAATGATTTTGAGAGGAAACAAATTCATAATCGTCCCAGTTTATTGTTGACAGTAAATAATTTCAATGATTTGTTCACTTTTAGTTGCTTTTGTTTTGCTTTTTATCGCGATTGCTATTTCTGTTGTTGTTGAAGTTACAATTTTGATATCCTGTATAAATTAGGATATTTTTTAATTATGGTCTTTATAAACATACACCATGCTGTCAAAAGAGATTTAAAAAATATATATTAGTTTGGGAGGTACTGTCCGACGCGCTAGTCGTGAAGCACCCTGTAGTATGAAGCCATCTAATACATCCTAATACAGTCGTTTCAGATAGTTGTAGTGCTATTGGCGGAAACTGAGCAACTCTGGTGATAATTATAGTAATTGTTCCTAGTCCGCAAATATTTTTACTGCTAATTTCGACCGAAGTGGATCAGTTTATTATGTTTTCGCCTTGCCGGAAATGAGGAGAAAATTTCCTGAAAACAAGGTCTCGACGTAGACAATAGTTTCTGACATAAATAAGTTCTCCGTGCTGTAATACCCCGTCACATATGTGGGAATTACGGAGTATTAAGTCCTGATAATGGAGACGCGATCGCACGGCTTAAGTATGAGCTTAAACGAGAAATGCTGAAAGCTCGACGAACCGAAAACGCAACAAAAGCTCCGCGTAACGTATTAGGTTCATTATGCGAAGGTGACGATGTGTGCAACGTCCTGGGATCCCTGGGATCTTCGCAGGTGTGACCCTCGTTGCGTTTCCACCTTACGCATCCTCTAATAAGCTCGCGATTTCGTTTGAAAGGTATACAAAATAAGTAATATATTAAATGAGTTGATGATTTTTCAAAGATAGCACGAAGAGACGTCGATTGTACGTAGTAGAAACTCGAGTCTTAACTAAATAAACTGCAATAGAAGTTCTTTGTTACGAACGGCTATACCTCATCGTAAAAGGAGAACAAATAGTTTCCATCCCTTCTATTCAACGTAACAGTTTACTTATATGATTACACCCTGAATAACCTACGAGAACTTGAAGAATCTCAATTCCCTTAAGCCCGTCCAAGTCCAACCCGGTGAACATCCGGTATTATGAGCTCTCAATGCGAAAGTTTCTATTCCTTCGTTTCGAGGGCCGTTGCGAATAAACTAAAAGTTAATTCCGCCGGGAAATAATTTTAATATTACTAAATCGACCCTTCGGATCAATTACCGACCGTAACGGGGAAGTAACCCTTATTTAATATCGCGATTATCTCTAGTATAGGTGGCCGCGTTATCAACGGCATTTTAAGAATGCCCCGGCAATAACCGGTACTCGAGAGCGAAACGTAGGCATATTGATTTTTCAGCCTTATTTCGAGGGTTCGTACGAAAAATCGCGCTAAATAGATTTTAATCTGATTACGAAGATAAGACACGTGTAGATCGAGGGTCCCCCGTACGAGTCGCGCATGTGGAAACAAAGAAAAAAACGGATAGGTTCAAATCGATGCTTCTTCTTCTACTTCTTTACTTTTCTTGGAGAGGGCCAATTTGAAAAGACAACGACTCACTTCCTCTATTTTATGTAATAGGTACGCTCGCCTACCTACCTGTCAAGACGAATTTGTCCCAAAACGACATTCCACTCGGGAAACCCTCGCGGCACACAGAAGCGGGCGGGTCAAGCCGTTTAAAGCGATCATTGAAAAACATCAAAACATAAAGGCCATTAAGGATCCCGCTCCCAAAGAAAGCAAAGGGGGCTATCGTACGCAAGATGTAATCTGCTTAGATATATTAAAGGCCGGTCCGTTGTGACTGACCGTTCGACGGGAAAAAACATCGGTAATCCCGTATATTTCCACGCATACCACATGCGGTGGTGGTTGTAACTACGAACGGTGCCCTTTTCCTACTTCACTCGGCTATACGGTTTTTATCCTCATCATTCTCGATTCGTTCGTACCTTCGGGCGATATTTCGACATTCATAGGGGATCGCGGATGTAACACGTGAAAACCGCAAAATAACGAAGAGAATTCGACAATATAATATCCTCTTAAAGCTCACAAGGTTTCCTTCATTTTCATATTCTTTTCCGTACCATTTTCGATTGAAACATACAGAATTGTATCCGGAAAGGTACCTATCGTGTAACATTTTAAAATTTAAAATTGAGAAACACTTTTTAGTAACAAGGCGCCACTCTCCAATTATATAACTAAATCACATCTACGTATCTGGAGTCAGAGAGACCTTCCAGCTTCTTTAATAGGTGAAACGAAGTTATCCGAACCGTCTACGTTCTAGATCAGCAAAATTACTTAAAATTTAAATCCTCTGAGCGACAAACTTTTTTACTCGAAAACAAATCCGAATCCCCCCTTCCCCCTCCCCCCTCCCGCTCTAAAATAATTAAATGTTTACAAAGAAGTAAGAAAATCCCTGTTTACTCGCACACAAATCCCCAAATTCCTAACTCTAAATGAACTATATGATTCTAGGGAATTTTTGCCACAACTCAACGCGTCCAGAAAAATAAAAAATAAAATCAAATAAAAGCGGGATAATTTGTTTAAATTGGCTCGTGATTTTTACGTCTTTTTTAGATTACTTGATGTGAATGATTCCCTTTTGCTCTTCCATTTCATCTTGAAGCTGCATTCCTTTATATAAAATATTTTTGTTAACTTACCATCAATGAGATTATTTTCGCTTGTCATGTCTTCCACTCAGAAATTTAAAGCTTTTTCGACTTTGACTAACACATTATCACGTATTGTAGCTATAACCTGCGCAGTTTGGGGCGCAGTGAAAAACTTGCTGCAATATTTTCGTTCTTTTTCAACACTTCAGGTATCGAAGTTTCGTTTTTATTATAGATTATATATAATGGTTACAGTAAACTCTTTTTCTATTGTAAATCATATCAATAATTTTTAATTTTTCACTGCAAGCAAGTAAATTGCAAAGTATTTTACAGTGGTTTCTAAACCGAAAAGAAAACGTGAAGTATATTTTACAATTTACTTGCTTGTATTTAAACAAATTTATTAAATATGATAAATCTCTTGAAAATTTTAAAATGGGATAACTACTTACATTGCTGCCTTCTTAGAAAGTATGCGACTCGCAACGTCGCAGCTAACCATAGCGGAAGCACTTGGCCTCAAAAACAATCGATAAACGCATTGGCCCGCAGAAAATCATATACAGTACGTTCTGGTAGTAGGGCCTCTATCAATAAGGCCGCTTTCCCTAATTCTTGCTCGAGCGCTATCCCCACTACTAGCTCTCCTTGGGTTTCATATTCGTCTCTGTCAATAGGGCCGCACGCTACGCAACGGTTGTGGTATAGTATTGCTGGAACTCTATAATGATAGCAAAACGCGTGTCCCCGGATTTAATTAAATAATTGTGTGGTGAAGAGTTGACGCGTTTATGTGTCATGAAAGCTGGAAATGCCATCTTACTAGCACACACGAGAATCTGCAGGAAATGACTGCAATTTCTAAATTCTAAATGATTATAGAGGAATATTTGAAACGAAAGGAAACAACAGAATTTGATTGCGTAACATTTATACTCTATACTTTTCTTATAACTTTGTACATATCATATATCCTAAAATTAATAATACAGTCCTTTAATTTTAAACGGCGATGTAATTTGAAGCTCGTATTTATATTGCACATTTAATCGGAGATCGAAACTTAGTAAAGTCGACGTGCCCCTTAATGATTACGTTACTATATTAACACAGATTCACGAAGCGTCCACATTTAGGTATATTGCGATAATTTTCAACTTTTACCTTGTTAGAAGAGCGATTAGTAAGAGCCGGGGAAGGGTCATAACAGCTTTTCGGAGTACATAGGGACAGGTGCTCTGGAGGTTGGAGGAGGAATTAGGAATGGACTGATGAAGTGATGGAGGTCACGATCTCTGCCGTAAGTCGAATTCGATGGACTGCCCATGAATTCGGGCTCGGAAGTTCCGTTATTCTCGTGCAGTTTCCTCATGTGCTTCTTAAGATCGAAATTGCGGCAAAATCCCTTCCCGCAGACTTGACAGGTGAAAGGTTTCTTATCGTTGTGGGTGTGCATGTGGAAGGTGAGATTGTAGACCTGGTGGAAGGCTTTCGAGCAGACGCTGCATTTGTAAGCTTTTTCTCCGCTGTGCGTCAATTTGTGATTTTTATAATTGCCTTTCTGATGGAAGCCTTTTCCGCAATATTCGCAAACGAAAGGTTTGTACCCGGCGTGTATCCTGGCGTGGGTGTTCAAGGTCGACGATCTGTTAAACGCCTTCCCGCAGGTGTGACACTTGTGCGGTTTTTCGGAGGTGTGAATTATTTTATGTCTGCATAACGTCGACGCCTGCCGGAATCCTTTTCCGCATATTTTGCAAACGAACGGTCTGGCTCCGGTGTGAACCGGCATGTGACGTGTTAAATTGTAATGTGCGTTAAAAACCTTCCCGCATTCGCCGCATTCAAAGCTTTTCTGCTTCGTGGAGCTAGTCGGCGTATTCAGAGTGCTCTTCGAATCGATTCCTTGCCCCATTGTACGCTTCATGTGGCAAGACTTATTGTAATGTTCAGGCAGCGATGCCGTTGAATTGACTACGGAAATTCCCGTCGGACCGCTTCCCGTCGTTCCGCCCTCCGAAGACACCGAGTACACAGAAACCGAGGTGGTTGCCACGCACATCAATTGGCTCGGGTAGTAAACTAAGGGGTATTGGTGTATAAGTTCTGACGGCGATCTCAAAACGTTCGGCACATACTTTTTGAATGCCGATTCTAATTGCGAGGGGTAATTTGGATTTTTCGGTTCCAAATCCGTCGGGTTCTTTTTCACGCACTTTTTATCCGGCTCCATTATTTTGGCGATCGAGAAATTTAAACTCCTCGACGCATTGCTCGATGACCTCAAAGGCGAGCTGTCTGTTACGATATTGGTCGAAGTTTCCGACGACATTTTTCAGTATTTGTTTGATAGTTGCACCCTCCTAATTCGAATTTTCTTCCTTACATATCTGAAAAAGAGAAAAGAACAAAAATGCTATAATTGAATAAACGATGTATAAAGAAAAGGCATTTCATTTCGAAACCGATGGTAAATAAGTTAAGTTGAATTTGAAGCAAATTCGAGTCCGAATAATAACAGCGCCATCTGATGGGGAGGGGGGACATGCGTGTGTATGTGTGCGAGCGAGAAAGAACTAATGAAAGAAGAAAGATAAAAGAAAAGCGTCTATCTGACGATTTCAAGCGTCTTACTTTTTCCTAGTTAACTCTCGTCGCAGAATCTGCCTAAAAGATAATTAATTGATGCGGGAATCCGTAGTTCATAGCAAATGGGGCAGAATTTGTGCAGATTTTAAGATTCCTATAAATCCATATTTAAATAAAGAACACTACCCACTACCAAATCCAAAAGACCGTGTGTCCTAGATCGAGTGGGATTACATAGGTAACTTTCTTATTATTGAAAATGAAGCTTTATATGCTGATTTAAAAACTGTTTGAAAATGTCTCAGTTTCGAACGTGTCAGAAGTTATTTAAAAGAAAAGACAGAAAATGGTCATTTTCTTTTATATCAAATATCTTCGTAAATATAAGAGATACGAAAAAAGATTTTCATATGAAAGTGAAACTGTTTTCGATAACACCAATTTAAAATTAATGTCGAACAAAAATTCAAGCTGGCTGCCTTTGAAGTACTCGTATCAACTTCCGTAAGTTCAATAGCCGCCGTATTGGCTTTTTAATTCCCTTTTCAACAATGTAAAAATACCAGTAAAATTAAAATTTTTTACATTTCAATCAAATAGGCTTACATAAATCCAAACACACGGTTAATAACAAAGATATAAGAAAACGATAATAAAACTTTACTCATCATTGATTGATGTTATAAATATATATTTATCTAGAAATGATTTATTATTTCGATAACGGTTTAAAGAAATACTATAATATAATGTGGTTGAAATGGATTAATTATAACTGGTTACTGTAAATACCGATATACTAAAACTCCATTTCTCCAGTCACATCTACAGTAAATGTATGTATATCTGGAACACTTGAAATTATTAATTATTTCGATAACGTTTCCAAGAAATACTATAATATAATCTGATGGCTGATTGATAAAACTTTTGGTAATTAGGGCAATTTACAATCAAGGTTTAACAGAGAAAAGAAAAATGGCGACTTTTTGTAAATCTGTCTACAATGAAAAACAAATCGAGCGGCGACATGTGACGATTTAATTAAAGTTCGATTGGTTCAAGCATCCTGCAATCATCGACGATGTCGACACACGAAAATATTATTAACGTTCAATCAGAACTACGGTTGCAGTTCTTGTGGGATTAACGCAGTTCGCTTTTGGAGGGGAGGATGGGAATTACTAATAACGCAACGTGTTATTATTATCGAAATGGGCGAGACAAGCTTCGAACGATCTGCGAACGGCATCCTTACCGTCACAACCACAAATAAAAATCGGTGTGCGCTCTGACATCCGAATCGGTCGGCGTTGAGCAGGAGTCCTTTTAACAATGACATCAGCAGATCACGTTCAAAACCAGATAACTCTCAGCCCGTTAATTGTGTGTGATTAGCCGCGCGTCCCTTTTTCACCCCCGCTGACACTCACCCTTCGTGATCCGACGTTCATCCCCCGAACGTCGAACGTATTATCCCTGGATGTTCTATTAACTGATCGAAATATCTCCAACTCGCCGCTAATAATAGGCATTGTCAGTTATTATAGCGATTAAATGGGGGCGTTAACAAATTGATTTTTCCGTCGACGATTTCCTTGTTTGTATCTCACCACTCTCCCCTGCCCTTCGTAAAGGATTCATCCCGAAGGATTTATTAATATGTACGATTCCGTCGTGGAAATATCGCATTTCGTCGTTGCAATATCGAAAACGCGCGTACGTAAGTTACCTTCCTGTGCTTTCCCGGTAATAATAGGAAGTGATGGCGGAAATACGATTCTTTCAATTCACAGGGGCACGTGTAAGGACGTGAATATACATACTTACGCCATACCTACGAGATCCCGTCGACCTATTCATTTTCTAAAGTTGCACGTGCTGCTCGCGCCGAGCCAACAGCCATTGTACGAACTGTTTTTTATTTTCAATTACACCGTTTCGAAAAAGAAAAAACCCCCTATAAAGACCATTAAGTACGCTATACACAGTGAGTACGAAATTTTCATAACACATCAATCTTCGGATTAAGTTCAGAAGCAAAATCTTTTGCAAAGTTCTGCAAGTGCACCGACAGTCTTTGCCTGACGCATTTTTGCGTCCACACTACCGAGTAGAGTGGGGAGGCATACTTGGTTGGTTTATTATCAGGAGAATTTGCTGGTTAGTGCATCCCTTCGATTCCCGGTTGATCAAATCAGTTATCTACAATGCGAATTCGATGTGGATGGGCATTATCTTCCATAACAGCCAATTGCTCCAACATAGAGAAGAACTATCAGGGAACAGGATTTTATCAAGGTACCTTTGAGACCATCCAAAATCCCCGTCACTTACTCCAAGTCATACTACGACATTTTCACCTTCGTATTGTGGCCGTTTTCGAACAAATTGTGGGTTATTTTCGGTTCCAGACTCACACCAAGTCAAAACTCCCCTGCTGCTTTCTATTTGAGGAATGAGAGTTAAACACTGAATAATGCCTGACTCCAGTTATTACGTTTTCAGTTGCTATGCTGCTCTGCCTGTCTCTAGTTTGCACTAAATTGAAGACCCACCATTGGTCTCCGTGCGTCATGAAATTTTTAAAACGAGAAAAATATGCATGACTTTGAACAGCTGAAACGGTCCATGGTATCCACCTATATAGGATGAAATTAGGGGTATACTTGGGCGCTTTTTATTTAAACTTTATCAAATAATAATGATCGGGAATTACATGAATAAAAAGTTGATAATTTTAGATCGGAACATGGACATGATGCGAGAGTCATTTTATCGGTTTGTCGAAGGACGTTAGAAACTACCACCGCGACCGACCGTTATACGACCAGCCCCTCGACCAATTTGTAATTTAAATATTGGATAACTCTGTTTGGTCGGAATATTATTACCGACTCCCCAATCTTAAACGTAAGTGTTTGCCTAAATCTCGGTTTGTTATTATGGAATTTGATCTAAGTTCCGCTCCTCCCGGTCTCCTTTAATAAAAACTTCCCCACCCCCTTCGCTCCGACTGCCGCCGAATAAAAACACAATGAAGGAGGTGAAGACTGCATCTGTCCCGCGTTTCCGTCACTCTTTTGTTATATCGGGGGCCACGCGCGCGTTATTCGATCTTAAGGAACGACTTCCGTTTTATTCTTATCGTCAGATCGCATTGCGACATCTGGACGATATTTTAATTGGCTTTAACTATCTCGAAAGGAGTGTGCCTGAATATCAACTCACCCGAAAATAAAACGCAAAGATTCTTCAGATATTTTAGACCCCAATCAAAACTCGAGAAGTCTCAACAATTCGCGGTAAAATCCAACAGATAAAGGGTTGTTTTTAGTATTGGGCATTGACTACGAAAAAGCAGATAACGAGTGACAAAAGTGCTTAAATTATTGTGCAAAACAGTCGTCAACTCGCAATATGGGGATTAAAATTCTGACTTAGGTACTCCAAAATAAACCATTTTATTTTGGGCCGAATTTCATGCCTTCAAAATGTCCTTACCGGGCCTTATGTAATGCGCGAGACTAAAATTGGGGGTTGATACCTTGACGTTTATGACTTTCGCGTTACCGAGATATTTTGAAAATCATTAAAATCTTTGCAAAACCAGGGGATTCGACGCCTAAAAAAATTGCGTTGTTCTTATAGGTAAAGGTACTCTTTCAGTCCGTACAGTTTCATCGAAATCAGAATTTCTCAGTTGCCGGTGTTCACTTGTTAGGAATAGTGCAGCGGAAATTCATCGAAGAAAATGAGTCGGGGATATGGAGACAACTTTATGAGCGATGGTGTTGTTCGTGAATGGTGTCGTAAGTTTAAAGATGGCCGAACTTGATGTGCTCAAGGACGCAAGTCTGTCGTTACAGACGAGCTTTTTCAACAAGTTGACCAAGTGGTTCAGGAAAATCGAAGATTTACCATGAGTGAATTATCGATGAAATTTCCAGAAGTTTCAAGATCTTACTGAACAGTTGCTGAAGTACTGAAGATGTTAACTGACAACCACAAAACTCGCCGAATTGCTGAACCTTTGGCGTTCTTGACCGTGACAATACTGATGGAGATTTTCTGAAATTCATTGTGACAGGTGATGAGTATGGGTGCAATGTGATACGATCGAAAGGAAACGATAATTCTCCAAAGACACGCACAAAATTCAAACGAACCTTCAACAAACGTAAGGTTCTGGTAACTGTTTCTTTGGGGACCAAAAAAGGAGTGTTGCTTGTGGAGTTTATGCAACCGGTAACAATAATTACCGCAGATTCATATTGTGAAACTTAGCGACGCTTACGGAGAGCTATTCAAAACAAAAGAAGTGGCTTGGGGGCATATATTTATTGTACCTATAATGCTAATTCCCTATCCTGACAATGAGTGAGAAACGTGACCAACAATACGAGAGCTATATATCACTCTGTCCTTTTCTTACGGGTGAACTGTATTTATTGGATATGCGCTACCGAAAGAAGTTGGCGGTTTAAATTTGAAGAAAGTAACCAATTATTAATCTAATATAACAAAGTTTAGTGAATGTATTAATATTTACATCGCAAATTTTGAAGTACAATTGAATGTGGAATTGATTATACATGTTTGTTACTAAGTTTGTATTGTAATTACTGAAAATGGTTCATAATAATAAATGTATGATAGGCAGTGATAAATTTTCGATATAGTTTCTGGTTCGGATGATGATAATAACATTAAAGTTACTTTGATATAGATTATAATCGGTTAATACAACTGCGGCCTCTTAAATTCAATCTTTGTGATTTTTTAATATTAAATAAATATTCTTGTATCGATTTTGAAAGGTAATTTTTACATATATTTGTTTGTTGTATTTGACTAACAATATTACACTTATGTAATTATGGACCAGTGTTCTTAGAAAAAGGTGTAAATCAAAATGTAACATATCTTGCTCATGTGCATTAACTTTAGAGCTTTCACATAGAAAACATATCCATTTCGGTTTTAGATGTCTTTTTCTAGCATTCATTTTGTAAATTAAGCAAGCACACCTTTGTCAGGCACACTAATTTATAGGCGCCGACAAACGCTAATCACTGCGGTAATTGCTAATAACTTTAATACTTTAATCGCGCATGATTCGATTAACATTTGACTGCCAATTTTCATAATGGCTATCATTGTTGGGCTAAGTTCACACACGTGGTGCATGCGCATTTTAGCGAAATCACCCATTAAAGTGAGATGGTTAGATATTCCGCTCTCATATTGTTGCTCACGATTTTCTCTTTCAGTAAGCAATATAGGTATAATAAATATATGTTTGGGAGGAGGGGAGGGGAGGCCAGCAGCGAAAGAAACCGTCACAACTCATTTCAAATCATTGGCCGCAACATTTTATGAAGAGGGTATTGTAAAGCTCGTTCGCAGATATGACAAATGCCTCAACCGTCAAAGTGATTATGTCTTTCCTTTATAACAGCCCTCGTATTTATGCTGCGATCTTAAGACATTAATAACAAAAAACGTAGAATAATAATGCAAAATAGAATGGAGGATTGTAGTGTGTTTATTGTCACTATATCACATCAGTTTTCCTCGGGTCTTCCACCTCGGCGATTATCGCTATCTGCGTCGTTCTTCGGAAATAAAGAGAGCGCGAATGATTACCTTTTATTACGTACGGGTGGGATTAGACGTGGAAATCGTGAAATTGAAATTATAACTTATCGCTGTATTAGTAGGAGGTCAACGAGCTGTTGACCTAGAGGGAAAACAGCCACCGCTTAATTTAACCCTCCCAACGGTCAGATAAATTGATAACTTCCTCATATATGCACCAATTAAATTAAGCATGCGAGCTTGTCCGCCTCCTTAATTAAATTTAATTCATTTTTAATCAAAATCGGACTAATTGAATTTAAATAATATTCAACCGAGAGAGGCGGAGGAAATATTCCAGGGTATTTCGTGAAAATCTGTCAGTCCCACGTAATTATTTCGTCGCCTACATCAAACACACTTCCAGACGAATTCGGGTGACGATCGAAATGAATTTACCGTCCTTACTCCGCCTTCGTCCGGGCCGGCGGCGGTCGAAATAGTACATTTTAACTACTCCAAAATCATTTTTCGATTGAGATGTATGTAGTATATAAAACGGGATGGAACGTTGGGCCGCCGGATATATTTATAATCGCGCACGTTTTCCGGAAACACCTATTGTCGACCATCCCCGCGATCGCAGATTCTATAGAATTCTATTTCAGCACGTACAAAAAGGGCCTCGCCGTGCTGGATGCTGCCCTTCTAGTTATTGCACTATAATTTTCAATGCGGAACAATCATTCATTGTGCATACGGGCGAGCCGAATGGGCTCCCCTGCGGTTTTTCTTTAATTTTTAAGCATATGCCGCATCGCTTTTGCTCGATTAATTCTTTACGTACATCTGTCTGCGAATTTCGTTTGTCGATATTAAGAGGAAGAAGTCGAAATGTCGAAAACTCATCATCGACCCCGCGAAAACGGAGACGATAACGAATTATTGCGGGTGACTTCCTCGTCACGTCGTCGTAGACTATAAGTGGTGATGGGGATGGAGAGAGCGGATCTCGCGAAGGCTGGAACCATTTCAATAGATTTGACGTGTTAGGGTCCTTTCTTCTATATACGTACGAAGATTAGATATGGCGATGACGTTTCGATATGATTGTAACTCGTTCATTAAGCATCCGTATAATACGCGAAATTATGTATAAATATTAAACCGATTTAAAGAACATTTGAACAAACAAGGATTCGGGCGTTAACCGTCGCGTAGCGTACATGTTAGGTTGTACCAGAGGGATTACCGATCGCAAACCCCAACAGTTGCAATTGACTAAACCCCTGAGACTTAGTAGTTGCTCGGATCCGCCTCCTAGGCGCGCCTGTAATTATTTCTGTCAAATATTTACCATGCATTTACCTTTTAACTACCCCCTTACCAGGCCTATGCTATAGGACCCAACGGATATATCTCGTTTTTAATTTCAATCCAATAATTTTTTCTTTTGCAGAAAAATTTACTCAACATAATTTACCAAAAGAACGTCCACGTAAACCGATTCAATCACAGTTTAGCAACTAGGTAAAAGTTCCCTATAAAAAAACTCCAACACCCAACCAAGTTACAGCGATAAGAACAATTTCATAATCGCGGACAAATTACACTGGTAAACAATGCTTTCGTTTCTTGGGCGCTGAGTATTGTTCGTCGGAAATCGTCCATCAGGCACCAGTTTGGGGGAATCCGCATTTTCCATTGTTGCGAGTTAGCCTTTGCTCCTCGACCATTACGAATGGTTCAGTATGAAAGACATGCCTGACACCTTTGCGAAGATTTGGAAGATTATTGCCTTCGTACCCGGTCTTCAACTAGGATATACCAAATGTTTGCTGTTTCATGTCAAAATACCTTTTGAACTGCCATTACTATCTATGCTTTAAGTTACGTTGATATACGTTCTTCAAAATTTTGAACGCGTGTTACTCAAAAACAATGCGCGACGCACAAATTTGGAAAGCAGATTCAGAATCAGTGGAAAACTACTGTAGGATTGATCATATTTGATCAAAGAAACACACAAAACGTGAAACAGTAAACGTCGGGAACAGTAAACTCAAGAGAGACAGAGATGACCTGGCCGTTGTGGTCAGAAACGAAAACGAACTCAAAGAAATAGCACAGAAATTAATAGAGGAGGCATGGCAGCTAGGCCTGCAGATAAATGAAAAGGAAGGTAAGGTTATGGAAGTAGGAAGAGTTAGGAAAGAAGGAAAAGAGTTCAAAGTATGTACACGTTTGGGACGAATGAATTTTGAGGAGATGGATCAGTTTGTGTACTTCGGAGTACGGATAACGAACAAGAACTTGAGGCAAGACTAAGGCTAATAGAATTTCTGGAATTATGAATACCCATCAAGAGCAAAACAGCTGTTGGCGATCACAAAATTTAGGCTATACGAAATCGTAATAAATTCAACGGTATTATGCAGGTGCGAGACATGGGTTTGGAACCAATCTACATAGGAGATAGGAAAAGGATAGGAAAGAAAAATATTTCGATGGATAATAGGAGGGAAAAAGACCGAAGATGTCTATGTAAGAAGAACCGATAAAGAAATCTACGAGGCCCAAAAAGAACCACAGCAGAAGATTTGATCATTAAAGCAAGAAGATTACAGTGGCAAGATCACATGGAGAGGGTGGACGAAAATATAACGGTAGCATGGAAAACACCAGGACATAAGAAAAAGGGAGGACGACCGAAGAAAGGATGACGAGAGGCGGTGCTAGAAGACCTGGAGGATAAGGGAATATCAAAAGGCTACGGACAGAAAAAATTGGAAACGTGCAATAAAGCTTTGGGCCTAAAGGGCCTGCAAAAAAGCTTAAGTATATACATATTCCTGGTGCAAAAAACGGAAGAAAATTATGTCAAAATATCTTTTGAACTACCATTACTATTGAAGAACTTAAGCGTTGGCAGAAATTAATGGGGATTGCATCCAACGATAAAATGGGAAATAAAAGACTCTTTTGGTAACTCTAAGAGTTATTTCTCATCTTATCCTTGGCTGCAATCCCCATTCATTTCTGCCAAAACATGAGATGTTTCATCGGGATTTAAATAAATCGATGGGCCTCCCTTTGGATGCTCAAAGAGTGTTTGCCACGTTTAACTAACAATAAGTTTTAAGACATCATTTTCGCGTTGGAGTTTCGCACAAAGCGGCCGAGCTTACGGTCAGTTCCGTGGATTTCGACGATCAAAATCTCCGCTGCGCGGTCGAGGTCGACTTCAACGGTATTACGGGGGAAACGCGACAAATCTTTCGAAAAGGTCTCCTTCGTCGTTATCATTTTCTATTCTTTTGCGTTACGTTAGTGACCATAGCAGTAAGCTGCTGTCCAAAACGGTCGAAGTTGGTAACCAACCACCCGCCACCATACAATCATTGACCATTTCTAATTTGGTCTAGATCGCAATATTTTAGAATCAACAACGTATTATTATTAGAAAATATTTTTCGTGGGGAAGAAAACGGAGGATATAACCAGCCTCTCGGACGCTAGAGCAATTTATTCGGTGCGTTCTAGGAAGTGATAAGGTTGTACGAGTATAATGAGGAGTAAAGGAAGACAGCGGACAAAACTTCACTTCACTGGGCGTGTAGTGAACGTTTAATTAAGACGAACAAAGAGGACATCGGTAGGGATAATGAGGTGATTAATAACGAAGGACCAGTATACTCCGAGTATGTACTGTAAGAACTGTGATAAGCATAAAGCAGGAAAAGCCAACCTAACGGTAAAAACTACGATCGCCCAAGAAAGAAAAATGTTTATATGTATGAACTATCATGCAAATAAATAAGTCAATTTAGGTGTGATAAAATACAGATCAGATCGATATAGAATAAGTTAATATACAAAGGCTACTAGGAAAGTTTTGCAATATGACGCAACCATGTGTAGCAGGAATACTTTTGTTGGTGTACATGTTGAGACATGTTCATACTTGCACAGCAACCGCTGCGCCAAGTTACTACATAGTATAAAGTGAGCTATGGACAGTGAGGACTGGAGTCGAGATGTACTTGGAGGAACAAGAAAAAGAAAAAGCGAAATAATAAATAGAACGCCTCAAAAGCGGACGAAAAGTACTGAATAAAGTGGAACCAGAGAGAATATCAGCAAGAACTAAAAATACGAGAGAGGACAACAAAGCACCAAGAGAGAAGAAAATGAAAAAAATGAAAGAGAAAATGGAGTCAAAAGCGGAGAGATTGGAGAAGGATCAAATAAAAAGAACTTAATTCCCGAAAATATTCCCCACATTTCTTCACAATGCGACACCCGGTGGCTTCTATAATCATGAGAAAATCGTTCCCAAAGCAAAATAAAGCAATGTACGGTCTTTGTATTTCCATACCCCTTCTTTCCGCTTTCTGAAAAAGTTGCATTTTTGTCCATTTTCACGCACACGGAAATAAACATCAATCCGTCGCTTGGATATTTTTTAAGGTGAGGAAAATACAATATTTCTTGCAATTCTTGTGGGAAAATAAGACGAGACTTTCATGAAATACACTATAATGTATTACTCTTGTCAATAATCCTCTTAATATGTTCCCCACATGTATTGGTGTGCGTTTTCCCACCCGGTATACATTACCAATCATATTGATATAAAAAATGGGGGAATCGGTGGCGTTGTCGCTTTATTATGTGCGTACCTTAGATTAATAAGTTGAATTTAATAATTTCAGGACGTATTTCTGTCGGAACCATCAAAAGAATATGACACGGGTGAAGGGGGACGAGGGGAAAGGGGCAAAATAATTTTGTTGTAATATTGAGGTGGCGACGAATGTTATGTTCGTGTAGTGCTCATTCGAGGGGTCTCACATTAGAATGTTCTGTTCATGTCAATAGCCGCCTTAATATGCTCCCCGCATGTTACGGTGTGCGTTTTCCCACCCGGTATACGTTACTAATCATATTGATATGAAAGTGGGGGAATCGGTGGCGTTGTCGCTTAACTACATATGTGCGTAGCTTAGATTAATAACTTGAATTTAATAATTCTAAAACGTATTTCTTCAATTCCTAGGGATGAAACCGGCTTCATATCTTGGAGGAATTACAAAATTTATCCCCATACATAAGTCAAAACGATTCGATTTTTATGGAACTACCATTATTACCGGACACACGCAATCCCCGACGGTTACACTTCGATAACGTATTCCATGTCGGACAGTTCATCGCAAGATGGCCATCGTAAGTTCGCATTTATCTTGTAGATAGACTGACAGCAATGTTCAGCTAGCTGGCCCGCGTTCACGCTATCTGCCCATATGTCTTAGTTTGCATATTAAACAACTCGGATTTATCAATACGCTGCCATAGATATATAGGGTCTTAAAGGTGAGTCGTGTGCGTATGTCCGTACGTTACCTGCATGAATCACGGTCCCGAATTTCCAAACAAATAGTAATTTGTGGAGACTTTGAAATTTCACACAGTTAAGTAGCGATCTTAGTTCCAAAACTATTTGGAAAATTGTATATCTGACCGTTAAAAGTAGTGTGTATAACGACAAAATACTAGTTTTACAATGTTAAGAGCTTGTACAGCTTTAATTTGTTTTTCAATGATAAGTGAAGAACCAGAAAGTTTACGGGCTCGGAATTTTGCATACCGACTATTCGTTACGATGGCTACGCCCTATCGGCGAGCTTTTTGTAAATTCCTTGTGTGTTGTTGAATTTAACCCCAATTAAGGAATAGAAAAATGGCCATGAGCTTACCATCGTTTTTGGACTGCAGGAAAGCAATGATAACAAAGGAATTTACAAAAATGATCTTTGATAAGTCGTAGCTACCGTATCGAATGTCTGCTATTTAAAATTTCAGACCTGCAAACCTACTGGTTCTTTACTTATTATTGAAAAACGATTAGACCTGCTTGCGCTCTTAAAATTGTAAACAATTAGCTAACAAGCCCGACCAAAAAACTTTAACTTTAAACGATCTTGAAAATAAATATCGAACACCCTTGAAGACCGTCTCCACTTTAGGAAGGGGCAGAGGGGGAAAGGGGGTTTAAATCAATTTTAATTTTGAAAAAGAGATTCACACCGAAAAAATTGTAGAGGTCGAATGTCATCATTGCGATACTAGAAACCGTCGAAATAAAAAAAAAAGTTGAATGATAAATGCACCCGGCCCTATTGGAATCGTCGGATCAGATATCAAATTCCAATCCATTCGTGCGATCGGAATTTGACATTGATGTCCGGTAATGGACCGTAGCTTTTATGTAAACTATAATAAAGCTATGCAAAAGCCAACAAACCGATCGCGATGGGGGTGTGCGTTCAGCACAAGGGTTTTCCAATGCAATTATCCGAATATTACCCATATAGGGCCCGGTTTCGCATCGTCTATATACGTGCTTTCGCGTGCTCAAAAATGATCGTTTCGAATAGTAACGTTTCCGGTATATAAAAACTTAATTGGGGGAGGGCGATTAACTAGGTGATTCCCCGGAAACGTATCTCCTCGTTAAAATAGGACAGTACGCATATATAACTGTCAACCGTCGTATTTGTAAATATTTTGTTTTAATTACGCCGGCACGTGTTATATAATCGGCAGTAACACATTTTCCCACAACTAATATAATAAAGTTAGCAAATAGGGATCACGCGAACTGAGAAATGTGTATACGCGTGTTTTAAGCCATAAAATTAACCGTGTGAGGGTGCGCAAATCGAACCGCGAGCATGGGTAAGTATCTGGGGGAGGGTAGTTAAAGTTAACTGGTTAGTTTGGAATTCGATTAAAGGGTGCATAGCGTGCACTGTCTCTAGATTATCTGAGGTGAATTGAACACTCATCGCGAGTGCTTTACCTAACTGCACTTAAACACGGAACATCCCTAATCATATGCGGTGTTACTCTAAATTTATTCCATTAGGAATATACTATTTATTTAACTTATTAGCACATCATAGGCTTTGCCGGTTCGGAAAATTAATTGCTTTAATTTATTCAGCGAGCAACCGGCGGCGCGAAAATTCGAGGAAGTAAAGTTGAACGAACCCCATCCGACCCTATCGAAAGGTTTATCTGATAAGTAAGATTATCAGAAGAAAATGGTGGAAATTGATACGAAACCTTCGAATAGAATCGTTCGAAATTCGATGAAACTTTGGGAAAAATATTTTCCAATCGTATCAGCAACTAGAATAGCGTGTTGTTCCATGCCCAAAACTAACAAGTTGAAAATTTGGACATTCCAACTCATCTTGAAAGTGTTCTAATAGTAAACGTACCATAAAAATACCTTGATCAACATTTGGACGGAAGGCCAAATTGGAAACACCACGTCACAAAGTCCGTGACATTTATTGGGTGATCGGAAGAAAATCCAAGCTCAGCATCAAATAAAAAAATTGATCCACCACTCCGTGGGCATTCAGCTTTGGGGGTGTACCAAAGAATCTAACAGACGTATAATCCAACGAAGTCAAAATAAATATCTTCGATTGCTTAGTAAGTAACCAACGATGAACTGCACAACGACTTAGCCTTATCAAATGGGTAGATGAAGTATTTCAAGACTACGCCATCAAGCATGAAGGAAGACTACTCCGTCATACTAACGTGGAAGCCATTCAGCTTATAGACAATAGTCAAGACATAAGAAGGCTAAAACGAACTAAACTTTAGGAACTCATCCTAGTTCTACTTTAACGCTAGTTGTCTGCTTTTGGGACCTGCGCACTGGTGCAGCAACCAACACCCATCTTACATAAGAACAGTGTTATCAATAGTAATCACTTAAGATTGTACTAACCACGTCCAATAACGAGGATGTTTAAAAAAACTTCATTACAAAGACCGCCGTCGGAAGTGAAGAGGACGACGAGCACAAACGTGAAGATCCAAGATGAGTTAAAAATTTATAGCAAAAGATGGAACCAAATAAAAGTCTTCTAGCGGAAAATTGAACACGATGGGGCATTTTTGTGGATCTAAGGATACGAAGGGTATCCTTTTAGCATTGCAGATAGTCTCGTTGAAGGCTCCACGGATGAAACGCCAAACCCCAAAGATAAACTGGAATATTTAGTTAACCTAAAGCTAAGGACATTTAACCAGACTTACATGTCAACAAAGGGTGGTTACTATTTGCTTCAAGAAACTAATCCAGAACGACGAATCATTCTCCATCAAGAAAATGATAGTTACCGTCTTGAGTTTTCTTTCGAATTATTCATAGTATCCATAATATCGTTCTCCGTACAGTTGATCTCTTACGTTCCCGAGGAACAGAAATACATCAAACGATGCGCCTTGACGAACTAATTCCAACGGTATATGATTTGTTTAGATTATTCCAAATAGCTGCCGAGAAAATGCAAAAATACGCAGAAAATCGCTAGAAATCACTAAAATCGCATACGCGTCTCAGCTCCCACAGGACTTAGGAAGTCCAATCCTACACCAATCGACGCGTCTTGGCGGACCGAACTCAACGACATACGATTCTTTTAGATTACTCCAAGGGTTACCGAGGAAATCGCCAAAAACCGCGAAAAAGACGCAAACACTTGCTAAATTGGATTTCTTTTAAGAGTTACGAGGTTCCTTCCTACGACATTCGAAAATGCTCATGTTTCTGATTCAGAGTCACCCTCCCCCTCCCCGCACCGAACCAGCTTTATTTTTTCTAAGATAAATCTAATTAATTGGAGAAGCTAATAATAATGTAATTGGAAATAGGTGGGAATAGTGAAGTTGCAGATAAATAGGAGACTAACTGGGTCTACTAGGATTCGTTAGATATGACTATAGTTTATTCCACCTGGAGTCATAAGAATATTATGGGCTGTGAAAATACATAAAACTACCCTCGCCCAGCCTAAGATTGGTCACTACGGTTTACACCGAAGGTCATACTGTCGATTTAAATAAATTCCTCCCATCGATGATGAGGAAAGTGTCAACCGTAACCGAGGATTCCATGTGGAATAAGCTATAGTATACCAAATCAGTTGTTTATAACGGGATTTATCAAGATACAAAATAAAATCAATTGTTGATGTAAGAACAAATAAAAATTACAAAGACTAATAATTTCTAAACCTATAAACAACATACTGTGCCTTAACTGTCGAATTTATACAGTATGAACCAGCCACCTAATCGTATTAATATCGTTTATTATACCGTTTGCGATCAATATTTTGGTATAATTGTAATACCCCAAACTACACGCATGTTTGTTTATTTATTAAACAATACTCTCTTGAATTTCTGTATGTATAACGTGTACAAATATTGATTGATTCACAATACTTAAGTGGTCTGTCTGTTGGGGTAGAAACAGCCCTACCCTGCCATTGTTTTAGTACTGGAGGACTTTTACCAGATGAAAGCGTACTTTATAGCATAAGCGCAAATAAAAAGGCCCGTATATATTCGTATGACGAACGACCCGAAGGAATCGCCGCTTTATTATTCGATCATTCCGTTTTTTTTTTCAAACTTAACGCTAAATAGTTTTCCTAATATGTATGTGTGACGTATCCGTCTAATTAAAAATACACAATTTGATATGCATCGTCGGCCGAGTTACCCTTATTCGAGCTTGCGTGTAGTTCGTCGCCCCGACACCCCCAACCTCGAGATACGACGCGTTTTAAAAATTTGACGGATTAAGTATACGCGTTTACAACGTGATGATATGTATTATGACATATTACCTGCTTATATTTTAGAAGCACGCGACTCCCCGGATCTTATCGCAAACGCCCGAGTATAATAAATATTAATTTTTCAACTATAATCTCCCACGTTTAGGAAATTTATGTGATATACGTTGAAGGCATTTGTTTAACTAAACGTTTAGTCCTCGTAGATGAACATGATAGGAATTTTAAATTAATAATTTCTGATTAAATCTGCCGATTTTATGTGTTTAAGGATTTTTGTTTTTAATCAGGTACGTTTATGAAATTTACGTGATATACGTTCAAGGGATTTGTTTAAGTAAACGTTTAGTCCTCGTAGATGAACACGATAAGAATATTAAATTAATAATTTCTGATAAAATCTGGCGAATTTATGTGTTTAAGGATTTTTTCTTTTATAATCAGACACATTCGTAAAATTTACGTGACATACGTTTGACATTTGTTTAACTAAACATTTACTCCTCGTAGATCAACACGATAGTAATTTTAAATTAGTAATTTCTGATAATATCTGGCGATTTTATGTGTTTACGGATTGATTTTTTTAATGAGGCAGGTTTATGAAATTTACGTGATGTACACTTCGTCTATTTAGAGTTTTTACCTACGTCATCAATTTTTGTCCATAGATCTTTATCTGTGGGACAAACGCAAATCGTGCTTCTTTTTTCACTGACAGCACTCAAGAAAAATAGTCAAACTAATAAATTGTCTTTACTCCTAAGACAAAACAATGACGTAGGTAAAGATTCTAAATAGACAAAGTGTACCTTCAAGGGATTTGTTTAACTGAACGTTTAGTCCTCGTAGATCAACACGATATGAATTTCAAATTAATAATTTTTGGATAAAATCCAGCTATTGAATGTATTTGAACTCTCAAAAGTTAATGAAAAATTTCTTAAATGCAACACATCTATGAAATTTACGTGACATACACTTCGTCTATTTAGAGTTTTTGCCTACGTCATCAATTTTTGTCCATAGATCAGCAAATCGCGCTTCTTTTTTCACCGATAGTACTGGAGAAAGATAGTCAAACTAATAGATTGTCTTTACTCCTACGACAAAACAATGACGTAGGTAAAAATTCTAAATAGACAAAGTGTACATTCAAGGGGTTTGTTTAACTAGACGTTTAGGCCTTGTAGGTAACCAGGATAGGAATTTCAGATGAATAATTTTTGATCAAATCTGGCGATTTTACGCGTTTTGATTCTCAAACGGTAAAGATTATCAGGCACGTTAATGAAATTTAGGTGATATATTTTCAAGGTATTCATTTAACTAAATGTTTAGTCCTCGTAGATCAACATGATAGGAATTTTAAATTAATTATTTCTGATAAAATCTGGCGATTATTGGATTCCCGAATGGTAAGGAAAAATGTTTTAAATAGGCCAGGGGGAAAACAGTTAAGGAAACTGTAGTCATTAGTTCTTTGGTATTACATTAAGCAAAGCAATGAAATTTGTATTGTATTTTGTTTAATTGTTTGTTGTAATAAAATGGAATCTTGCTTGAAGTTCTCATTTTCCTTATCCTCGCCAGGGCGAAGAATTCGACAACTTTCGAATAAAATCGTCTCGAAAGCAGACAACTTTATTAAATAAGCAAAGTTTCGATATTACCGGTAATTTTGTTCTTCTTCAAAAACAACGATAAAATCATTCTTTTTGGGCAATTCCTGTGCATATCGCGAAGCACAATCTACACGAAATTTCCGATTAAACCTAAATCCCATCAATTATACAAAAAAACTGTAAAATCCTTCGGATTGCACTTAAATAAATAGCTTTGACTCTTACTACGGTGATTTTGAAAACGACCATATTTCATAAACTATACAAATAGAAAATATAAAAAACGTCCTTTGTTTAAAAATTAATTTATTTAAGTTTTGACTCTGTGATGAATTCGGATTATGATTTTATCATCGTTCTAAATTGCAATTCGACGGAGCCGTTCGCACGCAAAAGAAATTTTGATGAAAAAGTTTTAACGTACCTACCCTAACAATTTCCGATTTAAACGAAATAAATGAAAATATTTCGAAAGAGAGACATCAGCTTAGAGGAAAAAAACAATATGTCTTTGTCACGAGATTTCCTCTAATCGCATTGTAGTGATGCAATTTTGCCTAGAATTTTAATTCCGTCGCCAAACGAATTTTTCAAAATTCTATTCTGTTCGAAATAGAATTTTCCAGGGATTCGTAATTTACGGGAAAGTTTTTACTTGCTCCGTACTAACAATGAAAATTTTTTCCGATCGAAACAATAGGTCCACGCGTTAATTCTGCATTTTTCCCGGCGATCTTCCAGGTTTTAATTTACAGGACTTTACGAGGTTATCACCTCTATCAAAAGGATAAAGGATTTTCCAATTGTTTTTTTTTTTTTTGGTAAAACGGTAGGTGAGTATTCCTCGTTCTCCCCGTGATTTTTCCGATTGTAATTTACAAGATTTTTTGGCATTATCAGGTATGGCAATAATAAAGAATTTTCAGATCGCCTATTTGGGTAAAACGATAGGCATTTGCGAGTATTCTCCGTTTTCCTCGGTTTGCAATCTACAGGATATTTCTGGGTTATCAGTTATGGCAATGAAAAAGGGATTTTCAGATGGTTTTTTGATTGAATTGTAGGTGTTTGTTGGTATTCTTCACCTTCCCCGTGATTTCCCCGGTTGCAATTTTCACGTTTTTTTTTTTGGCATTATCAGCTACGACAATAAGAAAGGATTTTCAGGTCGCCTTTTTGGGTAAACGATAAGTGTTTGCGAGTATTCATCATTTTCCCCGGTTTAAATTTACAGGATTTTTGGCATTATCACCTACGGGAATAATAAAGGATTTTCAGGTCGCCTTTTGGGTAAAACGATAGGTATTTGCAAGTATTCTTAATTTTCCTCGGTTACAATTTACAGGATTTTTTGGCATTATCAGCTACGGCAATAATAAAGGATTTTCAGATCGCCTTTTTGGGTAAAACGATAGGTATTTGCGAGTATTCTTCATTTTCCTCGGTTACAATTTACAGGATCTTTTTGGCATTATCAGCTACGGCAATAATAAAGGATTTTCAGGTCGCTTTTTTGGGTAAAACGATAGGTATTTGTGAGTACTCTCCATTTTCCCCGGTTTGCAATTTACAGGATATTTCCCGGTTATCAGTTATGGCAATAAAAAAGGATTTTTAGATTGTTTTTTGATGAAGCTGTAGGTGTATTCTTCGTCTTCCCCGTAATTTTCCCGGTTGCAATTTACAGGACTTTCTTGGCATTATCAGGTATGGCAATAATAAGGGATTTTCAGATGGTTTTTTGATGGAACAACATGTGTTTGTTGGTATTCTTCGTCTTCCCCGTGATTTTCCCGGTTGCAATTTACAGGACTTTCTTGGCATTATCAGGTATGGCAATAATAAGGGATTTTCAGATCGGTTTTTGATGGAACAATATGTGTTTGTTGGTATTCTTCACTTTCCCCGTGATTTCCCCGATTTCAATTGACATGATCTTTTTGGCATTAGCGGCTATGGGTTAAATGAAGGATTTTCAGATAGTTTTTGGTAATACAGACGAAACTGCGTAAAATCTACATAAGTGATATTTCCCGGATGAAAATTACCGTCTCAGCTTTTGGTGTTGGTCATTTCTGATCAAAATGCGAGACGCTCCAAGATGTTTTTTTGTTCTATTCTACTTATGCAAGTTCTAATTTTACCGGAAGTTATAAATTCGGTTAAGAGCAATCTATATATTTCTTTATTGAAGCTTGAATTTGAGAAAGCAAAGCATTTGGATAATAAAACTTACCAAAAATCATGTTAAAATTGGCAAGGAACGGTGACCATTTGGAAACTATCAATAAACATGTTTGACGCACTCTACAACATTAACTGCCACCACATGGATGCATATATCTGTGTGTATGCATATATATTTAGATGTTCTAAAATTGCTGAAAAGGGCCAACTAGTCCACAGTGGAGCATCCAGTAGGTTGACGGTGAACTTTTGGCCCTTGCTAGCCCCCCACTCGATTTGCAAAAGCGCAAACCACCACCGCTCCGACATATACAACTGATTTAACGTAGGGCTAGAAGGTAAGCGATATATTTCCGCAAATATCCTAGGCTGCAGCTTGGTCAGATGTCGCAGGGCAGCATGGCTTGAATTTAGAGGATGCGCCAATCATCATCGGCAAAGGATGTGCTCATTTAGGGTTCGATATAGACGCTCCAATCCTGAACGGGCTCACTGATCCCTTTCAGGAGAAGGCCGGCTAGGGAGTGGCACGCCGTACTACTCGGGCTAACATCGCCTCCCAGGGGATAGACTGCAGCTGTTCGTTTCTCGACTTTTTGAATGTGCGCTTGCCCCACTGGATGCCACTTCTACACCTGCCGCCATATATTCGCTATACACAGATTACCAAATCTTAATCTATACAGAGATGGTCAAAATTCTAAGTGACACAAATCGGCTGGGAACTCCAGGATAAATTATACGTGAGATTTTGGCGAGATATTTTTCCGATTTAGAAAGAAATTTCTTTTTCCTTGTACAGCATGCAAATCCATTCCCCCAAATTAACGAAACGTTATATTCTACTGCTCCATAAATCATAGTACTGAAATTTACGTGTAATACGCAGAGTGACATAAATATTTGGTACGTAAGTGAAGTTGTAACGCAGCCTGTATACGATTGAATTTTATAGGAAGGTAGGAAAAATAAAGATTTCTATTCCGCATATCGCAGACATGAGAGCACTCGTGACGATTCCGATGGATCCGGTTATATAATTGGAGGTCGGGGCTTAGGTGCATGCATCATATGAAACAATAATTGAAAAAGGTATCGATGCTTACGCAAAACCAGGGCCGGACCGCTCTATAGTACTTTCAGCAAAGGACGATATAAAAGATTCACCCTGTATCGAGAATAAATTCTTGTCGTCTACCGCAAATTTGTTGCTTTTGATTCCTGGAATATTTTTTTAAATAATCCCTTATTTAGAAGCACTTTTTCATTCCATAAAACAAAATTGCTAAAAATTTGTATTTCTAAAAAATAACTCCATTTTTGAGCGTGAGCACTAAACTTTCTTGCAATCAATCAATCCTTTTACGGAAAGTGGTAAATAATTGTTGTATTACAGTAAAGCTTCGTTTAACCAACCTTCCGCCTTAAAAAATACAATTCGAATAAATCAGCAATGAGAAAATTGTACCCGTGACTCATGTGTGTGTTTGTTTTTCCTGCTAATTTGTCGTAAAACCTGATTTTTAAGTACTTAATTTCTAAGATTATAAAACTTTGTTTGACGTGGAATAGGCTTCTTCTTAAGTCTCCCGTACTCTCCGACATTTCGCTTATCTGAAGTCCCACCGGTCCGTTTATGTCGGATAAACGATATTCTACTGTATTACTAAAACATTATGTATACCTGCACGTTTCGTAAGCGCTCATCTTCTCGATTTCTTTCAGATTTTCTTTAACATGTATCGAAATTGCCTTCGACTAAAATATTCAAGTTTTTCATAGTTTAGATTGATCGTATTGAGTAAACTATGCGAAAGCCTTCTATCGAGGAACCCCTAACTTTAAGAAAATCGACCTTCGATGAAATAAGTACTTAAACACTTTCCAAACGTAAGGAAATACAGAAGATTTCAAAAAAATCTCGTTACGTTTTCAAAGAAATAATAAAAATACGACAATTTTTGGAGACGAAGGGATATGAAATGAGTTCGTTAGAAAAGAGATGGATTATGTCGATTTTGACGTCGAAATCATTTCGTAGATCCTCGAAATCAACTTTTACACATCGTCTCCGACCAGTTCGCGATTTCTGGTGGGACAAAGCTATTACCATTCAGGTCGTATTTAGAGGGCAGGGGTCAGAAGTATATATTACGTCGTCTGCGCAATAGACGCAATTGCGTCGGGCGAGTCTACTTTAGCCCGCCATCTTAATTTGAGGGGGAGTCAACTTGGCAGTAGCGTCGATTGTGGGTTATCCATGTTCATAGACGAGACTCAGAATCTTGTCGTTTGATTTTTGTTTTCAGCTGTAACCAGGTGTAGCAGTCACACTTTCAGAAGTACATATTACGTCTTCGACGGAATAGACCAAATTGCATATTTCTTTGTTCATTTCGTTCGCGCAGGTTGGCATGACGTAATATGTACTTCTGAAAGCGTGACTGCTCTACATATGTTTATATAAGTAGTTATATGCCTTTTCTCGAAACAGTTGATTCTTGTTGATTATCACATTGTATTTGTTACATTATCTACACCTATGCCAAACTTCGCGCAAGTTGACATGACGTAATACGTACTTCTGGAAGTGGTGGCTGTTATATAATCGAGGAAACGTAATAAAATATAAACAAATTTCAATGTGGCTAACTGAAGAACGTTAAAGTTTTCTTTATCTCGGGATATTTTTTCCTCGAACTAGTTAAATTTGTTCATTCTGTATATTATCTCGGAATATTGAATAATAATATACGATATGAAACAGATAATTAGTAGATGTAAGAAGAATTTCTTTAATACGTACCTGTCCTCTTTGATGTAATATTTTCCGCCGTGGATTATCATATCGAGTGTTCCTCCAATCTAAACATAAAAATAACGACGCCGTCACAAATCAAAAGTTCCGACATCTAAGTGCTTAACTCTTGAACCATATACAAAGGAATTCAAATTTTTCGAGCGTGGTCGCCGAATTAGGGGCGGCGTTCACGCTTACATGAATTTATCAAAGCGCCAGGTTAAAAACTGCCTAGGATCTTCTTTCTTTTATTATTTATTCCATTGACGTTCTGCTGGAAACAAAATAATTCGAATATATTTTTAACGACGAGTGCATTGTTAATTAATTAAGTAATTTGTTTACGTATTTACAAGCCGAGGGAGGAGGGTGGCGGTCGATAACGCCCGCCGCTCGTAATATTTAGGGAAGAAGATAATGCGAATGTTTTTATTGGATTTCATCTTTGACGGCCGATTTAATTTGACGATATTATCTGCCTGGATGAACGCAGGTAAATTATAATTTAGTTTAGACTTTATTACGGGGAAGCTCGAGGGTCATTTTCGAAATTGCTATCTCTATTTGTTTTTTACTCGTATTTCGATACCGGAAACGAAATAATATAACAGGCTATATTCGAGGGAACGCGCGCGTATACGTTGCTTGTCGTCCTTTTGTTTTAATTTCTTAGTTTTAATCGAATGAAGTATATGGTTACTCTCGCTTAGAAACGACGCTTCGTAATTAGTTCTATTTAGACGTCGTTGCAAATCGATATCTTTTTACCTACGAGTGCCCCGAATTGAAAAACAGCAGATCATGGACAAAACTTTAAATTACATAAATGCCATTGACAGCGACGAATGTCCACTCTCCTCCAAGGTAAAGCTTTAATTAGCGCATAATTAGAATTCGTGAATAACAAGAGAGCCCACCGATTTGCTTGTATAGATTCCCCGTTGGAAATGGATCACGCGTATCAGGTCAAAGGGAGAGGTGTGATTTTATCACGATGTACTTCGTTTGATCCGTTCGACCAAAGAGATGCACGTATTCAACAGGAAGATCGAAATAGAATCCTATTGAATTAAATTTAATCTTTTAGAATTTAATTAATCACGGAAACTGATGACTTATTTAATCATTTAATTAATCGTTTTAAAATATTCGAATTACTAATTAAAACGCGGAAATACTTTCGTCATTAGTCTTAATTACGCAACGAGTTACGACAGCGTACATAGACACAGAACTACTCGCATACTGTATCGATTCAGTACTGATTAGATAAGGGAATGTCGTAACTTACTACGCTGTTACTGCTGTTTGCCCAGACTTCATCATTTCCGAATCACAAATTAATTTAATTTGAAAAAATCAACGAGGTATACGCACGCCGTCGCCCTCTATGAATTGCGGCTATAACTCACCTCTTACTGATCGATTCGATTCCCGGTAACAACGGTACCACGTGATCTAAGCGGAAACTACGTTCATCTCGTTCCAGTTCCCTACGTGGATAGGGAACGTAATCGGTTACTTTCGGAACACGCAGCGTATATTTCGGTTCGGTATCTACGAGGGTCGTCCTTTTAGTGCCCCATACGATTTAGGCCTAGGCGTCGAGCTGAGATTTCCAGTACTGGTAAGGCGAGGAGCTTAGGATTCAAAAGGTGAAAAATCAGAATAGAAACAGAGGTTAATGAAACAGTTCGATTGAAAGTATATACTTTTGTTTTTATTTGAATTACTACACGCACGGACAACTTATCTAAAACATCGTCTCAATTCCTTATTATCGATGAAGTGTGTTTATGATTGATGTAATTCTATATTTATAAGGACGCAAATTAACCGACGATCGCTAAAATATCTCTGTTTTTGTTCCTAAATGTAGCGTGTTTAACTATTGTTAGTACACTAAAGGCGTTAATAACAGTCGTTATATATATATATATATATATATATATATATATATATATATATAAAGGACACAACCTGAAACTATTAACGGATGCACGACGAATAACGGAGATAATAGTTAAAACGATTGACCTGAATTTTCAGTCATTTCTTAGTGGTGAACAATCTGCAAAGTGTGAATACCGGTGATGGACTACTTCGTTAGGAAATATCCGTTAATTATTTTCAGCGGTGTACTAAAATTAAACTTTATATTTCTCTCAACTAGTTTCATGCAGTTTTTTTTTAACTTGAACGCGAACACTAAAGACCGATCCCCGCTGGAGCAGCGCTTCGCAGCGCCTTTTTCAGTAAATATACTTTCTGCAACAGCTAACAACAAAAACAATCATTATCGTTCGTGTCTTGCGCTAATATTTACGGATGATAGAAAAGATTTCACGTCATCTTTGGGATGATCCTAGCGGCTATACCGGTTCGGTCAGGGCTTAACTTGGATTTGTGGAATCTGTTGGATGTGTTTTCCTTTCCTAGTTGTATGAACACCTCAGCAACCTAGTGTAGATATAGATGAAATCCTATATAGTCATCGTGTGACAATTTTTCTTTGTCACAGTTTTTATTGTTACTACGTGTAAATTACAACTGACCTTAATTAACAAGAGGGTTTTATTATAAACAACTGAATCAGGGGAGTGCGAGCGATAACGAAAAAATAACACTATCGTGATAATGGGAGCGAATAAGACAGATAGGGCGAGGGGTGTCTCTACACGCCTTACGCTTTATCTTATTCCATCCATTCCATTTCTTAGTAGGTGCTCGTTATTCGTCCTCGCTCGCACTCGTTCACATCGATTCCAGACCCACGTTAAGCGATGGCCCAACCCGTATACCATCGATATGACAAAAAAAACAATATAATTTCTAAGGGTATCACTGTAAAGATACTGTTTATTACCCGTATCACACCGTTCGTGCTGCGCTGCGCGCTGTTTAAGTCATTTAATAATACGAAAAACAATTAGAAGCGGCATTTCGAAGCGAAGTGTTTCCCCAGTAAGAATCGGCCTTAAATCTTAAACTATGTATTCAGTGAAATGTAATGCACGATTCTACATTTTAAATTCATTAAACGAGACATTTACTATTTACCACTGATTTATTTTCAATCTATGAACTATATAATCTCTTACGCTAATATTCTTTGACTACTTTGCTGTAACAGATGCTATTTATTTTGTGTTATTCGACATTTTCACATAGTATTATCACCGACGATCTTTATTGATTACTTTTCTTTCTTTCCCTGTTATTAATACATCATTTTTTAATCTACATGCCTTATATCACCAGATGACTCCTTAGATTATACAATGATCTACATTATATACACGTAACTACTGATGTGTTTCTCCTTGTTTTTATTATTATTATTATTATTATTATTATTATTATTACTAATTTACGTTATAATATCTCTAATGTTAAATTAAAACACGATTCGCGCGAAAAGTACATCGCGATTAGATCTTTAAAGGATAAAGATGATAAATATATTGAATTAAAATCATCATCATGAGGTAATGCAATACAAAGAACACGTTAACGGCGTACGAAACGAACGAATATTTTAACGTGAATCGACAATTCCGCAAGACACACCTGCAAATATCAAATAATATAACGACACATAATTATTGCAGCTCAGAGTCACGTAAACGTTCGAATTTATTTTTTTTTTTTTTTGGGACTCTTATACGCGCGATATCCGATTGTAAATATTCTATATATTTAAAATATCTTATATTGTTCTTCTTTTATTAAGATCCGAGAAATTCCTACGAAATCGAGTAAACAACAACTTCATTCTTCAGTAAAGCGCGAAAGCACGAGATTTCCTTTTACATCTAGCAGCGAAAATCATAGAAAAGTGCATAGAAAGTAAAGAAGTCATTTTGATGTTATTATTAACGTTATCACAATTTATTTAATATAAATTTAGTGTAGTTATTTAATATCACACAGTTAATAGTACTACCAATCGTCGATCTCTAAAACGAAAATTAAATAAATATACAGATCGAGACCTTGCCGCCAGAAGGAAAGAAAAAAAAACAAACGCGACCGAAAGATGATGATTTACTGATTGGTAGACTTTGAAAGACATTTTGCAAGTACCCCAGGTACTTGGAAAGGTTACTTTGGTAGAAAATAAACGACGCACTAAATCAGATTCTAGAGAAGATGACGTGCATATATATTGCTTACGAAATATGTTAAGATACTGACGTATTGTACAGTCGAGATCAATCGAAAATTTATCGTCGAACCGCTTCCTAATTAGCCACTACGTACGTACAGTCCGAACCATTTGCCGCTGCATTGCGTTGTGATTGGCTGTGAATTGACCATGCCCAGTACGATAAGTGACGTATACAGGTTAAATTGTTATAGTGGACAGCGTTACTTTATGTTTCGGCACAGAATATTGGTGGTTACAACCACCACAGAATATATTATATTCTGCGGTTTGACGTTGACCTTTTAGACATGTCGTTAATTATTATTTAAAATTTCCCGCGGAATTTTGATGATTTTCCAGCGTCACGGTGAATGGTCCGGACACTACACGCATAAACAATACTAACAAGATAAATATTTCGCCGGCGTATCGTCAAACTTGTCGGTATTACTTATATCGCTAGAACGGTTTTTTGTTTAAATACTAATATTCAATACTTTTTTAGCAATCTTCGTATGTTTCGTAAATTAGATGTTTAATTCAAGACGTAGCGAAGTATTACATTACCGTCTATTATTATTTTCGCATTTAAACGACCGCAAAATAGCTAAATATAAATTATCTATCAACTGATTATTGCAAAACAGGATGTCAGAGCGACTAGTACAGGGTTAGATTTGTCGGATATGCCGCAATTCGTTTGTAAAACATCGCCGTTTAGTGTTAAAATAGCAACTGATTGGAATATCGAACTTATTCGTTGGCAACTTGCTCTAGTAACATCATATATGTATATATATACGAAAATAGTGCGATGGTACTGTCCGGACCATTCCCCGTGGCGCTGAATTGCATATAATTTAAACCTCGAAATTCCGAAACGTTCGAGAAACAGCGCTGCCAAAAGTTATCTTTTGTTTCGGTCAATCGCATGCGTCGATTCAGTACCACGGTAAATGACGCGGACTGTACATTCGTATATTGTCCCGACCATTTGGCGTGCACGTTGTGGCCTGACCACGCCTATACTCTGTCCATTCAACAGATATAGTGAAGCCACTCCCTGCATTAGGACGCAATATTTGAGTAAAATGTTTCTATTGGTCGTATGTATAAAAACCCGTATCAGACTGCTGTGTACACTTCTGCGATGGTGAGCTGGCCAATGTCAAAGGCCGCTTCGTTTCGAGGTTTTGACAGTAAGAATTTCAAATTTCATATGGTTATTTCAAATCGGCAGAGCTGTTGCTAATTTGCAGCATGTCAAACTATTTATTGCACTCGTTGGTATCAATTTGAGGGGGAGGGGGGCTTAACTATATCTGTTGAATGAACAGAGTACAGTATGATAGGGTACGTATTCATACCAATCGTTATCGTGGACTGTCCTAGTCCCCGGTTTCACGTTGTCATCGTGGCTAGAAACGATGATATCGCCCTCTTCTGGGGGCGTGTTTTAAAGTTTAATATCATCGCGCACCCTACGATAATTAAATCCGCAAAATCATATGGTTGATTACATAAATGCATATATGACGTGACAGTTCTTAAAACCTATTCCTCCGTTTAATCCGGATTATAAATCCTTTTTCTTTTATGGCAGTGGTTTGAACAAACTGTTATTCTGCCCGATTATCGATTGCGATTGAACTTTTACTCTTCGATGCTTTTGGAATGTTAAAGACAGATTGTGCAGTCTTAATATATATATTATGTATGTATTATAGATTATGTCTTTTAAGGGTTACTACTATTAACGAGGTAAGTTTCGTATTCGGAGTAAAATTCCAATTTCAAGATTTAATCGTCGAATCTATTACGATTACGATTTGTCACGAGCAACACAACTTACGAAAGGTGATGGAAACATTTCTGTAGTACTAAGATTGATAAAAGACAGATATCTTAAAATGCACTTCCTTTCGCTACGTCTACACAACTATTTTCGTATTTCTCTCTCTCTCTTTCTTTCTCTATCGGAGTCGTTGCTAATAGTCGATTTTCATTGTTTATTAGATGGACGAAATTAATTAACGATACTACAGGACCGTAACCGGAAACGGAAAGTATTGTCCCGAAAATTATTGTTTAATTATTCTATGATCATTTCCCCGTCGATTACGGACCTGTATAATTGAATAGTTTTGATTTTATAATTCTATGACGTTTTGATTTGTGCGTATTTCATTTAAAATATTGTCCCTGGATACGCCGGCGAGGGAGAGTTTCGAACGCCGGTGTGTATTTCAAAGCGAAATTCGCCTGTAAGGATTGCAATTTAGGATACCCGAAAGTGAAAATAACAAACGAATAAAAGTTATAAGTATTGTCGATTATATGAGAGTGCTACGATCTAACATCTATCATCTATGTAATGGTTTCTTTTTGCTGAAAACGACACAATGGAACGAATCCCTTTGACCGATGTCTGAAACAAGATATTTCTGTAACACTACCCGTTTGACTTCGTTCAACGGAATCTATTTACAATTCACCTTTTTTTCGATCCGTTAAGGAACTCCTTGTACATGTCCGATCTAAGATACCTGGAATAGCTGTCGCTCTTCATCAGGTGATACACGTGGGCCTGTAAAAATGTTAAATCGCGATTAATTAAAATGTAACATCGACATTTCTTATTCTAAACCGTCACCGACGCGGACTTTGAGGAGGCGTTGTGCAAATTACAAGCAAAGAAATCTACCATCACCTAGGATGTTTATCTCCCTTTTTTCTATATAAAATACTTACGCTAAAAAAGCAAACGTACATTGTCTAACAAATCTAAGATAGGGGATATCGTCTGTTCGCATAAACTTCCGCGAAAACCTGTAAAATTATAGGAAAGAATGTTCATACAGCACCGATCGATATCTGAGAACGTCGTTATTCCCGGAAGGAAATTTCGCCGCGGCCAGTTCACCAGATAGTAGGCAACCGGCCACGACGAAATACCGCAATTTTTTTATTTTTAAAATACTGTACCGCGGCACAATCGAAACTCCACCGGTCCGGATTTTCCATATTTTTCTTCGTTATCTCGTAAGACCTCGAATCCACGTTAATCGGACAACTCGCATCCGAAGCTAAGAACTCGCCCCATACCTCGTTGCCTTTCTCTTGAACCTGACTTTGCGGCAACGTTTTCAACACTTGCACGGCTTCCCAGAACCTTAAAAAGTAAAACCTTACGTTTATTTCACGTCTATACTTTTGGTAAGGGCACGGTGCAAATATACGGGGTGAGCAAATTCAATATAAGCTACATAGTTGGTAGTAAAAATCCCCAGATAGAAAAACTTTCACGCCTCTCAGTTATTAACAATTTACGTCTGTTCACATCTATCGTCTATCGAGTCATTCTTTCAGTTTAGTACTTTGCGTTTTCTTCAATAAATTTGATAAATTGTTGTTATCTTTACAAAAATACCACTACTACCAATACATCAGTGTTCCCAACTTATTTTTCTTTTGGTAACGCAGCTTTCAATTGAATTTGCCCACTCAGTAGAAGACGTTTGGGTGGTATCATCCTTCACATACATACGCAGTTCAATGTGCGAAAAATTACGATTTTCGACACCTTGTATATATACAGAGATATCCAATATCTTTGTTTAAAAATGCTGGTTTCCGCAAAATATTTATTTCCAAAATTCTGCTGATAGCAACTGATTATATTTTAGTAATATCACCGAATATTTTGACATTTTTCCTTAATATTTGACATATATATATATATATATATATATATGAACTCTCACCCTTTAGGTTGCGATGGTTTTGACCACCAATTACTTGAAGTTTAGCTTAATTCTATATTTGGGCAAATAAAGTAATAATTTTCGTTGCTTTTTTCTTTCTTTAAAGGTTTTAATTCGCGGTTTTTAAGAATTTGGTATAAATTTTGTTTTAAAATTCAATAATGTAATACATTGAGTGACAAAAAATGGATTGTCGGGACGCCTATGGAATTTATCGTTAAACGCATGCATGTGAAGAGGCAACTGACATATTAGTATAGAGCAGCACACGTCAATCATTCTGGATCACCGTGTATATAACAGATTTACTTCAGATTTTCCCCGCTAAATTCCTTATCGAGAAATTTAACGAAATGCTCCCTTCCTATAGGATCTTGCAGTAATTCCTTCAAGCTGAAGGCCCAGCGTTTAACCCGTCGCGCCGATATATCTTTAGCTTGCTTTTCTTGCTCCCAAAATTCCTGATTATCGGATATCCAGGGATTGGGATATTCGGGCGCCACGAAAAAGGCATCATATTCCAAATACTGCTCGAAATATGCTACGAACCTGCAACGAATTTTTCGTTAGTATTCTTTTTGTATTTTGAATTTCACACAAACGTACGCGTCAGCGGCTTTTGATACTTTAATGTTCCTCCGTTCCAATCGCGCTTTTAACAAACAGATTTGTTTTTTGAGATTCTCAGTTGTTACTTTACTTCCAACATCGGAGGTCGAAGGAGACATTTTGATTCCTTGCCCGGTAGCAGCTTGCGCGCCTTTAACGCCGTAAATCGGCTTATTCATCTGGCAAGCTTTCTTAATATCGATTTCCGTTGTGTTAACACAGCCTGGCTATGGGACAAGCGATATATTTAGGGGACATCCCTTTAAAATCTTTTGGGGTACTTACCATCGGTCGATGGACATCCCAGAAGGCTCTCTCCTGGCTATCCAAAACTTTACGCTCCAACTTATCTCGTTTCTTGTCCACTTTACTTTGAGCCTCAGCCTGCATAAATATAAACTCCCATTTCCTCGAAAACATCTTCTGCAATCTAGCCAAGTTTTCAGCTTCATAATCAGCCAGCTCTAGTCGCGTTTTGTTCTGCATCGTTCGTTTGCATAAGTACACAGCTAAAATGTTATGATTTAATCGAAATAAAAACGTTGAATATTCCTATCTTACCGTAGTCTGTGTTTTCCGGTTCCCAACAATTAGAGGGCCAGAAATACGGCGTTTGGAATCTATAAAACGTATTATCATTCTTTACGGTGAGTATATGGTCATCAATGGGGAAAAAGTAACCATGCGCTGCAATTAGATGAGCTAAATGTAATGCTTCGACCTGATCTTCTACATCTAAATTTTTGATCATCCATAGAATCAGATCGGAACCCGTAAAAACCGATGGTATCTTGGACATGAAGCTTTTGACTGTCCTGACAGGTACCCCTGTCGTTTCATCTTGCATTTTTTCAACTATTTTCTCCATCTGGGGTGCATTTCAATGGTTCAGATAAGTATTAGGTTTACAATGGTTACGTACCTTTTTGTACAGGAGAAGATTGGGTGAATCTTCTGAATTTCCTGCTTGATACGAAGCAATTGTCGTTTCATCATTACTGCTTCCTGCGCACCCTGTTATATTGGCATCTGGTTTACGCTTTGCAGTAATTTTATCAGAATTCATCGTTACCATATCACTAAACGTGGAGGCTCGTAGTCCTCCACCTGCTGTAAGTTCTTTTCGGTTAGAATTCCATTGTTTAGAGTTAAAACTATCAGACTCACTCCATTAGATGCTGTGTTTGATAAATATCCTTTGAATCTTATTCGAGTACGCGTTCATCTTTGTAATTTTCTCGATGTGATTTTATTTGATTATCATCGATTTTCTCGTAAAGGTTTCATGTTGTACAACACCGTGTTTCCTTCGAATTTCCTAGAATTTATCACATTTATTGATACAGTAATAGACTCTGAAGTTCTCCACAAACTTGTGCTCATCGTCCTTGAAAGCCCTGTAAACAGAGTTACCACACGCAAATTTAAACTCGAGCTTAATTATTATCCATTCTCCTTTGTTATTGTCATTCGGGGTTGTAATTACAAATAAAAACTCGACCCTCCCGTTCCATTATCATCCTCATAATAGGATTTCAGCGAAAAGCAATTAGGCGAGCTCTATTATCTGATTCAGCCCTATTGTAATTAATAATGAACAAGCTTTGTTAGTAAATTATTAATTACAATATTTACACATTCGTCTATGTTTTAAACGCGTTATCGTTGAATTTAATAAATTTTATATTTAGCGACAAAGTTGATTGTAACAAATTACAATATATTGTTACTAGCTTTTAAAGCTTTTATTAAAACGAGACTAACAAAGGAAGATTCGGTTCGGAACAGGGCGGATAACCCATCACGTTGGTAAAGAGGAGGGCGATCCAGGCCGTGCTACCCCAGTGAAAACGGTGTAGGTTAAGGTTGTGAAAAATATTAGCAAGGCGCCACTCTCCAATTGGGTAACTGGGTCACCTTTAATTGTCTGCAGTCGGAGAAATCGTCCGTAGTATATGATAGAAAGTTATCGAGGTGTCTATATAGAAAATAATTACTATTTGAGATTAAGCACCACCAAAAAAATCTAACAGTAATCATATATTAAAATTACTTCTTTGGGGCCTAGGACGGTAGAGGTGTGATTACTGATAAAGTAATCAGCAATTACTGATCACTCAAACACAGTAGTACAACATAAAGTCGTTTAGCGAAATTAAACGATAATTATTGGGACGATTCTTTGATTCTTTACCCTCCCTCTGATGATGATAGTAAACCTTCATCTACTATTGCGCCTGATTAATCACACACATCTGTTGCTCGAGAACCGAAAAAAATAATTTTAATTGGTTCCAGTAAAGTTAACCAGTAAAGAAATTGATAGGTCACAAAATATGCCCCTAATAACCTCCTAATAATTGTCGTATCATATTATTACTCCTGCTAGTCTGATACCTTACGACATTAGGCAACCAAATGTATACCAACCAGTTCACGCTCACAATAAATTATGAACGCCTAAAAATGTCGGAGGTATGCAACCAAATTTACACCAAAACTGCACCTTCTAATAGTTGCCGTTTACCTTCTATTACTCCTGCTACCCTGATACCAGGAGGAAAAATTTCGTCAAAATCGCTTAAAATTTCTGCGTTTCGTAAAACTTTTGCATCATAATACTGGAGTTATACTTCCTCTTATACACATTTTGCGATAAAATTAAGGGAAACTAACTTTAAAGTTATCCTAATACTTCTTATATACCTCCTGTTTTATTTGAATTTTACCGCCATTTACATAATAGCCCAGTCGGTAATGTAGGTAGGTTGATTGTTATGTATGGTAAGAGGAGGTATATTTACTGTAGGTTTGGTTGCCTGGTTTTAGAAACATCAGGCGGTTTAAGTATTTAGTAATTCCTTATTTTAGAATCTGCTTATTTGGTTATTCCGCGTCGATATTGTTAGAAATTTTAACTAATTTGGAATTAAGTAACTTCAATTTATGCAGTGGGCAAAATTGGATATTACTGAGAACTATTTGGAATAGTTCGAACTGTTATTGAAGAAGAAGTGTAAGGTGCCTGTGGACGTGTAAAATAATACAAGATATTACAACCGAGCGTTTATTAATTAAAATAAAGTACACCATCGTAATGCTTAGAGTATTTCATTCATTGTGAAGATTTTATTTGTACGTTTGTGTGTCATTCGTTAAATTTCTTGGATCGGCGGTTCCAAAGATGTATAGGGCTCCTTTTTGGATCCGTTTGTCTTTCTCTAGCACTCCTCCTCTGAAGTCTCTAGAAGTGCTGCTTGTGAGAGTTTTCGGATGAATCAACTCCGAAAATGTGTTAAATCAACAGGGTGAGCTTCCCTGAAAAGTAAAAATAAAGAGCATAACAATATGAGAGGAATCTCATCTTACCTTCCGTTGAAGGGTGATGTGGTGGAAAGTGACTGCGGTGGGGACACCCACTGGTTGCAATACTTCCATTGCCTCTCTTCTCTCTACGGTTAATGTAACTGGTGGGTTGAGTACCGGAAAAGGCCACTTGCATCCCCTGTCGATACGCGTGTGTAGGTTGACATATCCCTTGTCGTCACAAGGGTGTATGTTTATATATTCCTTATTGTTTTTGTACCTGAGAATTAGTAGCAGTTTTTGGCGTCATCGTCGCTTCTGATCGAGCTCTCTCCCCAGGGAATGGTTTCTTACCGGTGGCGACAGAGTGAGACATTATCCATTAAATAGATTTGTTAAAATATAACGAGACTGCATGCTAGGAAGAAAGGAATTACGAACACGGTTAGTCGTGATAAAAGCTTCGATTATTGTGAATGCCTTACACAGAATCAGGGTGTTTCCGCCTATCTGGAAAGCGTTTTGTAATGCATCATTCGTTCGCTTTTTACCATTATACGTATTTCCCTATTTCCAATAATACTGTTTTAGAGTCTATTATTATATCTCACGGAGAGGGTATGATGTTCAATGGAGAGTAGAGTAACCCAGAGCTGTAATTAGTTGGGCTAAATGTAACGTTTCAACTTCGTCCTTGTCATCCAAATTTGTTAATCATCTATAACATCAGATCGGACCCCATGAAACCAGATGGTATCTTGGACATGAAGCTCTTGATTGATCTGGCAAGCACCTCTATCGTTTGATCTCGTATTTCCTCCATCTGACTCGTATTTCTAGGGATCAGATAATTAGCGAGATTAAAAGGATAACATACACACCTTACACAGAAGATTAGGTAAATTCTAGTCATTTCCTACTTGATATGAGACTCACCTCACATGGGGTGCAGGAGAATGTAGGAGGAGAACAAGAACATACGAGGCAACCGCTGTTGGATAATTTCTGCCTTTGCCGCATCCAGTTACATCGGTATTTGATCTCTGCCTTGCAGTAACTTGTGAGAATTCATTGCTACCATATCACTAAACGTGGAGGTTCGTAGTTTATCGCCTGCTGTAAGTTTGTTACGGCTAAAATTCAATTGCTTAGAGTTAAAACTAACAGACTCGCTTCGTTAAACATTCTGATTGATGAGCATCCTTTGTTCCTTAGTCTAGCTCGCGTTCACCCGTATTTCTCTCGAATTTCTTGGTATATATCAAATTCATTAATGAGATAATGGACTCTGAAATTCTTTCCAAACTAGTGTTCATCTGTACGCCTCAACTTCTGTAAACACAAACAGAGATACAACACACAAATTTAACTTCGAGCTTAATTATTGTTAATTTCTATTTTATTACCATTCCGCTGCTCTTGTATTTGTAAATCAAGAACTCGGGCCTTCCTTGTCGTCATCATCATCGTCATAAGAACTCAACGAAGAGCAATTAGATGAGTTCTATTATTCTATTATTATTGATATGGCCCTGTTCTAATCTATAACGACCGAGCTTGGTTAGAAAATTGTTACTAACAACATTTACACGTTCGTCTATGTTTTAAAAGTATTATCGTTTGTTATTTTGAAAGAAAATCGACAGAAACTAACCTCAAAATGATCCTAATGCTTGTCATATACCTCCTGTTACACTCCCATGAACCCCTGCAAATAACAAAGATAGGCAACCAGAATACACCCTATTCATCTCCTAATACATATATACCTCCTATTACTCCTGCTACCCTGATACCAGGAGGAAAAATTTCGTCAAAATCGCTTAAAATTTCTACTTTTCGTAAAACTTTTGCTCATAATATTTTAGTTATACTTCCTCTTATACACATTTTACGAAAACTAACGTGCAAGCACTCCTAATATTTATTAATATACCTCCTGTTTTATTTGAATTTCAATATTTTCCCGCCATTTACACGATAGCTCAGTCGGTAATGTAGGTAGCATATTTGATGATGTTATGGTATCAGGAGGAATATCCCAGTATTAGGAGGTATATTTTGTGTAAATATGGTTGCCTAGTTTCAGAAACATAAGGCGATTTAAGTATTTAATAATTCCCTATTTTAGGAGCTTGTAATTGCTGCGTATTTGGCTACCTGCCGTTGTTACTTTTTGAGGTTTTAACAAATTTGAAATAAAGGGACTTCAATTCAAGCTGATAGGCACAATTAGATATTACAGAGAACTTCTTGGGATAGTTCGATCTGTTATTGAGGCAGAATTATATAGCGCTTGTGGACGTATAAAATAAAATAATATAAAACAGCCCAACGTTTATTGAATAATAATAAAGTACACTATTGGTATGCTCAGAATATTTCATTCGTTGTGAAGTTTTTATTTGTACGTTTGTGTGGCATACGTTAAATTTCTTGTATCAGCTGTTCTAAAAATGTATCGGGCACCTTTTTTGACTCGTTTGTCTTTCTCTAGTGCTTCCCATCTGCGGTCTCTGAAAGTGCAGCCTGTGATAGTTTTCAGATGAACCAACCCCGACTTCGTCTCTACAGCACTCAAAATTGCCATAAGACGATTTGGAACAGCAGGCTGAGCCTCCCTGAAGAGTAAAAATAAACAGCAAAACAGAGATGAAAGGAATTTTATCCTACCTTCAGTTGAAGGGTGAAGAGTAGGGAAGTGTCAGCGGTGGCGTCACTCACTGGTTGCGATACCTTCACTGTCCCTCTTCTCTCTGTGGTTAATGTAGCAGCTGAGTTGAGTACCAGAGAAGGCGACTTGCATTCCCTGTCGACACGACTGTGTAGGTTGATATATCCTTTGTCTTCACACGGGTATAGGTTTACATATCCCTTGTTGTTTTTGTACCTGAGAATTAGCGGCAGTTCCGTTGGTGTCGTTCGTCTCTTATCGTCGAGCTTTCTCCCCAGGAAATAATTTCTTACCGGTGGCGACGGAGGGAGACATTATGCATTAAATCCATTTGTTAAAAAATAAAAAGACTGCGTGCCAGGGAGAAAGGAATGACGAACACGGTTAGTCTTGATAAAATTTTTGATTATTGTGAATGTCCTACTCAGAATCAGGGTGTGTCTACCTATCTGGAAAGTAGTTTGTTACGCATCGTTGGTTCACTTCTTACCAATAATACTGCTTTTGGAAACTCTAGACTAGAGCGTATTATTATATTTCACGGAGGGGATAGGATGTTCACTAGAGAGTAGAGTAACCCAGCGCTGTAATTAGTTAGGTTAAATGTAACGCTTCAACTTGGTCCTCATCATCAAAATTTGTTAATCATCCAGAACGTCAGATCGGACCCCATGAAAACAGATTGTACCTTCGACAGGAAGTTCTCGATTGCTCTGACACGCAGCTACATCGTTTGATTTCTATATGGTTTGATCTAGTATTTCGGCCAGCTGAGTAGCATTTCTAGGATTCAGATAATTAGCGAGATTAAAATAATAGCATACACACCTTACACAGAAGATTAGGTAAATTCTAATCGTTTCCTACTTGATATGAGACACACCTCACATGGGGTACAAGAGAATGTAGAAGACGAAGAAGAACATACGAGACAACCGCTGTTGGATAATTCCTGTCCTTGGCGCACCTAGTTGCATCGCTATCTGATTTCTGCTTTGCTGTAATTTACTAGAATTGATAGCTATCATATAACTAAACGTGGAGGCCCGTAGTCTATCCCTGCTGTAAGTGTGTTACGGTTAAAATTTCATTGTTTACAGTTAAAACTATCAGACTCACTCTGTTAAATACTGCTTTTGATAAGTATTCTTCCTAGCTTATTCTAGCCCGCGTTCACCCGTATTCCTCTCGAATTTCCTACTATACATCAAATGTATTGATGAGATAATGGACTCTGATGTTCTTCCCAAACGTGTGTTCATCTCCCAACATCTGTACATACAACCAGAGATACCATACGCAAATTTAACCTCGAGCTTAATTATTATCAATTTCTCCTTTATTACCATTCCATTGCTCTTGTATTTGTCGTATTTGTAAATAAAAAGTCGGTCCTTCCTTATGATCATCATCATCATCATCATCATGATAAGATCTCAACGACGAGAAATTAGGCGAGCTGTATTACTTGATTTGGCCCTGTTCTAATCTATAACGGATAAATTTGGTTAGAAAATTACGACTAACAACATTTACACGTTCGTCTATGTTTTAAACGAATTATCGTTCGTTCTTTCCAAACAAAATCGACAAAAACTAACCTCAAAATGCTCCTCATGCTTGTCATATACCTCCTGTTACACTCCCATGAACCCCTGCAAATAACAAAGATAGGCAACCAAAATACACATAATTCACCTCCTAATACATATATACCTCCTATTACTCCTGCTACCCTGATACCAGGAGGAAAAATTTCGTCAAAATCGCTTAAAATTTCTGCGTTTCGTAAAACTTTTGCATCATAATACTGGAGTTATACTTCCTCTTATACACATTTTGCGATAAAATTAAGGGAAACTAACTTTAAAGTTATCCTAATACTTCTTATATACCTCCTGTTTTATTTGAATTTTACCGCCATTTACATAATAGCCCAGTCGGTAATGTAGGTAGGTTGATTGTTATGTATGGTAAGAGGAGGTATATTTACTGTAGGTTTGGTTGCCTGGTTTTAGAAACATCAGGCGGTTTAAGTATTTAGTAATTCCTTATTTTAGAATCTGCTTATTTGGTTATTCCGCGTCGATATTGTTAGAAATTTTAACTAATTTGGAATTAAGTAACTTCAATTTATGCAGTGGGCAAAATTGGATATTACTGAGAACTATTTGGAATAGTTCGAACTGTTATTGAAGAAGAAGTGTAAGGTGCCTGTGGACGTGTAAAATAATACAAGATATTACAACCGAGCGTTTATTAATTAAAATAAAGTACACCATCGTAATGCTTAGAGTATTTCATTCATTGTGAAGATTTTATTTGTACGTTTGTGTGTCATTCGTTAAATTTCTTGGATCGGCGGTTCCAAAGATGTATAGGGCTCCTTTTTGGATCCGTTTGTCTTTCTCTAGCACTCCTCCTCTGAAGTCTCTAGAAGTGCTGCTTGTGAGAGTTTTCGGATGAATCAACTCCGAAAATGTGTTAAATCAACAGGGTGAGCTTCCCTGAAAAGTAAAAATAAAGAGCATAACAATATGAGAGGAATCTCATCTTACCTTCCGTTGAAGGGTGATGTGGTGGAAAGTGACTGCGGTGGGGACACCCACTGGTTGCAATACTTCCATTGCCTCTCTTCTCTCTACGGTTAATGTAACTGGTGGGTTGAGTACCGGAAAAGGCCACTTGCATCCCCTGTCGATACGCGTGTGTAGGTTGACATATCCCTTGTCGTCACAAGGGTGTATGTTTATATATTCCTTATTGTTTTTGTACCTGAGAATTAGTAGCAGTTTTTGGCGTCATCGTCGCTTCTGATCGAGCTCTCTCCCCAGGGAATGGTTTCTTACCGGTGGCGACAGAGTGAGACATTATCCATTAAATAGATTTGTTAAAATATAACGAGACTGCATGCTAGGAAGAAAGGAATTACGAACACGGTTAGTCGTGATAAAAGCTTCGATTATTGTGAATGCCTTACACAGAATCAGGGTGTTTCCGCCTATCTGGAAAGCGTTTTGTAATGCATCATTCGTTCGCTTTTTACCATTATACGTATTTCCCTATTTCCAATAATACTGTTTTAGAGTCTATTATTATATCTCACGGAGAGGGTATGATGTTCAATGGAGAGTAGAGTAACCCAGAGCTGTAATTAGTTGGGCTAAATGTAACGTTTCAACTTCGTCCTTGTCATCCAAATTTGTTAATCATCTATAACATCAGATCGGACCCCATGAAACCAGATGGTATCTTGGACATGAAGCTCTTGATTGATCTGGCAAGCACCTCTATCGTTTGATCTCGTACTTCCTCCATCTGACTCGTATTTCTAGGGATCAGATAATTAGCGAGATTAAAAGGATAACATACACACCTTACACAGAAGATTAGGTAAATTCTAGTCATTTCCTACTTGATATGAGACTCACCTCACATGGGGTGCAGGAGAATGTAGGAGGAGAACAAGAACATACGAGGCAACCGCTGTTGGATAATTTCTGCCTTTGCCGCATCCAGTTACATCGGTATTTGATCTCTGCCTTGCAGTAACTTGTGAGAATTCATTGCTACCATATCACTAAACGTGGAGGTTCGTAGTTTATCGCCTGCTGTAAGTTTGTTACGGCTAAAATTCAATTGCTTAGAGTTAAAACTAACAGACTCGCTTCGTTAAACATTCTGATTGATGAGCATCCTTTGTTCCTTAGTCTAGCTCGCGTTCACCCGTATTTCTCTCGAATTTCTTGGTATATATCAAATTCATTAATGAGATAATGGACTCTGAAATTCTTTCCAAACTAGTGTTCATCTGTACGCCTCAACTTCTGTAAACACAAACAGAGATACAACACACAAATTTAACTTCGAGCTTAATTATTGTTAATTTCTATTTTATTACCATTCCGCTGCTCTTGTATTTGTAAATCAAGAACTCGGGCCTTCCTTGTCGTCATCATCATCGTCATAAGAACTCAACGAAGAGCAATTAGATGAGTTCTATTATTCTATTATTATTGATATGGCCCTGTTCTAATCTATAACGACCGAGCTTGGTTAGAAAATTGTTACTAACAACATTTACACGTTCGTCTATGTTTTAAAAGTATTATCGTTTGTTATTTTGAAAGAAAATCGACAGAAACTAACCTCAAAATGATCCTAATGCTTGTCATATACCTCCTGTTACACTCCCATGAACCCCTGCAAATAACAAAGATAGGCAACCAGAATACACCCTATTCATCTCCTAATACATATATACCTCCTATTACTCCTGCTACCCTGATACCAGGAGGAAAAATTTCGTCAAAATCGCTTAAAATTTCTACTTTTCGTAAAACTTTTGCTCATAATATTTTAGTTATACTTCCTCTTATACACATTTTACGAAAACTAACGTGCAAGCACTCCTAATATTTATTAATATACCTCCTGTTTTATTTGAATTTCAATATTTTCCCGCCATTTACACGATAGCTCAGTCGGTAATGTAGGTAGCATATTTGATGATGTTATGGTATCAGGAGGAATATCCCAGTATTAGGAGGTATATTTTGTGTAAATATGGTTGCCTAGTTTCAGAAACATAAGGCGATTTAAGTATTTAATAATTCCCTATTTTAGGAGCTTGTAATTGCTGCGTATTTGGCTACCTGCCGTTGTTACTTTTTGAGGTTTTAACAAATTTGAAATAAAGGGACTTCAATTCAAGCTGATAGGCACAATTAGATATTACAGAGAACTTCTTGGGATAGTTCGATCTGTTATTGAGGCAGAATTATATAGCGCTTGTGGACGTATAAAATAAAATAATATAAAACAGCCCAACGTTTATTGAATAATAATAAAGTACACTATTGGTATGCTCAGAATATTTCATTCGTTGTGAAGTTTTTATTTGTACGTTTGTGTGGCATACGTTAAATTTCTTGTATCAGCTGTTCTAAAAATGTATCGGGCACCTTTTTTGACTCGTTTGTCTTTCTCTAGTGCTTCCCATCTGCGGTCTCTGAAAGTGCAGCCTGTGATAGTTTTCAGATGAACCAACCCCGACTTCGTCTCTACAGCACTCAAAATTGCCATAAGACGATTTGGAACAGCAGGCTGAGCCTCCCTGAAGAGTAAAAATAAACAGCAAAACAGAGATGAAAGGAATTTTATCCTACCTTCAGTTGAAGGGTGAAGAGTAGGGAAGTGTCAGCGGTGGCGTCACTCACTGGTTGCGATACCTTCACTGTCCCTCTTCTCTCTGTGGTTAATGTAGCAGCTGAGTTGAGTACCAGAGAAGGCGACTTGCATTCCCTGTCGACACGACTGTGTAGGTTGATATATCCTTTGTCTTCACACGGGTATAGGTTTACATATCCCTTGTTGTTTTTGTACCTGAGAATTAGCGGCAGTTCCGTTGGTGTCGTTCGTCTCTTATCGTCGAGCTTTCTCCCCAGGAAATAATTTCTTACCGGTGGCGACGGAGGGAGACATTATGCATTAAATCCATTTGTTAAAAAATAAAAAGACTGCGTGCCAGGGAGAAAGGAATGACGAACACGGTTAGTCTTGATAAAATTTTTGATTATTGTGAATGTCCTACTCAGAATCAGGGTGTGTCTACCTATCTGGAAAGTAGTTTGTTACGCATCGTTGGTTCACTTCTTACCAATAATACTGCTTTTGGAAACTCTAGACTAGAGCGTATTATTATATTTCACGGAGGGGATAGGATGTTCACTAGAGAGTAGAGTAACCCAGCGCTGTAATTAGTTAGGTTAAATGTAACGCTTCAACTTGGTCCTCATCATCAAAATTTGTTAATCATCCAGAACGTCAGATCGGACCCCATGAAAACAGATTGTACCTTCGACAGGAAGTTCTCGATTGCTCTGACACGCAGCTACATCGTTTGATTTCTATATGGTTTGATCTAGTATTTCGGCCAGCTGAGTAGCATTTCTAGGATTCAGATAATTAGCGAGATTAAAATAATAGCATACACACCTTACACAGAAGATTAGGTAAATTCTAATCGTTTCCTACTTGATATGAGACACACCTCACATGGGGTACAAGAGAATGTAGAAGACGAAGAAGAACATACGAGACAACCGCTGTTGGATAATTCCTGTCCTTGGCGCACCTAGTTGCATCGCTATCTGATTTCTGCTTTGCTGTAATTTACTAGAATTGATAGCTATCATATAACTAAACGTGGAGGCCCGTAGTCTATCCCTGCTGTAAGTGTGTTACGGTTAAAATTTCATTGTTTACAGTTAAAACTATCAGACTCACTCTGTTAAATACTGCTTTTGATAAGTATTCTTCCTAGCTTATTCTAGCCCGCGTTCACCCGTATTCCTCTCGAATTTCCTACTATACATCAAATGTATTGATGAGATAATGGACTCTGATGTTCTTCCCAAACGTGTGTTCATCTCCCAACATCTGTACATACAACCAGAGATACCATACGCAAATTTAACCTCGAGCTTAATTATTATCAATTTCTCCTTTATTACCATTCCATTGCTCTTGTATTTGTCGTATTTGTAAATAAAAAGTCGGTCCTTCCTTATGATCATCATCATCATCATCATCATGATAAGATCTCAACGACGAGAAATTAGGCGAGCTGTATTACTTGATTTGGCCCTGTTCTAATCTATAACGGATAAATTTGGTTAGAAAATTACGACTAACAACATTTACACGTTCGTCTATGTTTTAAACGAATTATCGTTCGTTCTTTCCAAACAAAATCGACAAAAACTAACCTCAAAATGCTCCTCATGCTTGTCATATACCTCCTGTTACACTCCCATGAACCCCTGCAAATAACAAAGATAGGCAACCAAAATACACATAATTCACCTCCTAATACATATATACCTCCTATTACTCCTGCTACCCTGATACCAGGAGGAAAAATTTCGTCAAAATCGCTTAAAATTTCTGCGTTTCGTAAAACTTTTGCATCATAATACTGGAGTTATACTTCCTCTTATACACATTTTGCGATAAAATTAAGGGAAACTAACTTTAAAGTTATCCTAATACTTCTTATATACCTCCTGTTTTATTTGAATTTTACCGCCATTTACATAATAGCCCAGTCGGTAATGTAGGTAGGTTGATTGTTATGTATGGTAAGAGGAGGTATATTTACTGTAGGTTTGGTTGCCTGGTTTTAGAAACATCAGGCGGTTTAAGTATTTAGTAATTCCTTATTTTAGAATCTGCTTATTTGGTTATTCCGCGTCGATATTGTTAGAAATTTTAACTAATTTGGAATTAAGTAACTTCAATTTATGCAGTGGGCAAAATTGGATATTACTGAGAACTATTTGGAATAGTTCGAACTGTTATTGAAGAAGAAGTGTAAGGTGCCTGTGGACGTGTAAAATAATACAAGATATTACAACCGAGCGTTTATTAATTAAAATAAAGTACACCATCGTAATGCTTAGAGTATTTCATTCATTGTGAAGATTTTATTTGTACGTTTGTGTGTCATTCGTTAAATTTCTTGGATCGGCGGTTCCAAAGATGTATAGGGCTCCTTTTTGGATCCGTTTGTCTTTCTCTAGCACTCCTCCTCTGAAGTCTCTAGAAGTGCTGCTTGTGAGAGTTTTCGGATGAATCAACTCCGAAAATGTGTTAAATCAACAGGGTGAGCTTCCCTGAAAAGTAAAAATAAAGAGCATAACAATATGAGAGGAATCTCATCTTACCTTCCGTTGAAGGGTGATGTGGTGGAAAGTGACTGCGGTGGGGACACCCACTGGTTGCAATACTTCCATTGCCTCTCTTCTCTCTACGGTTAATGTAACTGGTGGGTTGAGTACCGGAAAAGGCCACTTGCATCCCCTGTCGATACGCGTGTGTAGGTTGACATATCCCTTGTCGTCACAAGGGTGTATGTTTATATATTCCTTATTGTTTTTGTACCTGAGAATTAGTAGCAGTTTTTTTGGCGTCATCGTCGCTTCTGATCGAGCTCTCTCCCCAGGGAATGGTTTCTTACCGGTGGCGACAGAGTGAGACATTATCCATTAAATAGATTTGTTAAAATATAACGAGACTGCATGCTAGGAAGAAAGGAATTACGAACACGGTTAGTCGTGATAAAAGCTTCGATTATTGTGAATGCCTTACACAGAATCAGGGTGTTTCCGCCTATCTGGAAAGCGTTTTGTAATGCATCATTCGTTCGCTTTTTACCATTATACGTATTTCCCTATTTCCAATAATACTGTTTTAGAGTCTATTATTATATCTCACGGAGAGGGTATGATGTTCAATGGAGAGTAGAGTAACCCAGAGCTGTAATTAGTTGGGCTAAATGTAACGTTTCAACTTCGTCCTTGTCATCCAAATTTGTTAATCATCTATAACATCAGATCGGACCCCATGAAACCAGATGGTATCTTGGACATGAAGCTCTTGATTGATCTGGCAAGCACCTCTATCGTTTGATCTCGTATTTCCTCCATCTGACTCGTATTTCTAGGGATCAGATAATTAGCGAGATTAAAAGGATAACATACACACCTTACACAGAAGATTAGGTAAATTCTAGTCATTTCCTACTTGATATGAGACTCACCTCACATGGGGTGCAGGAGAATGTAGGAGGAGAACAAGAACATACGAGGCAACCGCTGTTGGATAATTTCTGCCTTTGCCGCATCCAGTTACATCGGTATTTGATCTCTGCCTTGCAGTAACTTGTGAGAATTCATTGCTACCATATCACTAAACGTGGAGGTTCGTAGTTTATCGCCTGCTGTAAGTTTGTTACGGCTAAAATTCAATTGCTTAGAGTTAAAACTAACAGACTCGCTTCGTTAAACATTCTGATTGATGAGCATCCTTTGTTCCTTAGTCTAGCTCGCGTTCACCCGTATTTCTCTCGAATTTCTTGGTATATATCAAATTCATTAATGAGATAATGGACTCTGAAATTCTTTCCAAACTAGTGTTCATCTGTACGCCTCAACTTCTGTAAACACAAACAGAGATACAACACACAAATTTAACTTCGAGCTTAATTATTGTTAATTTCTATTTTATTACCATTCCGCTGCTCTTGTATTTGTAAATCAAGAACTCGGGCCTTCCTTGTCGTCATCATCATCGTCATAAGAACTCAACGAAGAGCAATTAGATGAGTTCTATTATTCTATTATTATTGATATGGCCCTGTTCTAATCTATAACGACCGAGCTTGGTTAGAAAATTGTTACTAACAACATTTACACGTTCGTCTATGTTTTAAAAGTATTATCGTTTGTTATTTTGAAAGAAAATCGACAGAAACTAACCTCAAAATGATCCTAATGCTTGTCATATACCTCCTGTTACACTCCCATGAACCCCTGCAAATAACAAAGATAGGCAACCAGAATACACCCTATTCATCTCCTAATACATATATACCTCCTATTACTCCTGCTACCCTGATACCAGGAGGAAAAATTTCGTCAAAATCGCTTAAAATTTCTACTTTTCGTAAAACTTTTGCTCATAATATTTTAGTTATACTTCCTCTTATACACATTTTACGAAAACTAACGTGCAAGCACTCCTAATATTTATTAATATACCTCCTGTTTTATTTGAATTTCAATATTTTCCCGCCATTTACACGATAGCTCAGTCGGTAATGTAGGTAGCATATTTGATGATGTTATGGTATCAGGAGGAATATCCCAGTATTAGGAGGTATATTTTGTGTAAATATGGTTGCCTAGTTTCAGAAACATAAGGCGATTTAAGTATTTAATAATTCCCTATTTTAGGAGCTTGTAATTGCTGCGTATTTGGCTACCTGCCGTTGTTACTTTTTGAGGTTTTAACAAATTTGAAATAAAGGGACTTCAATTCAAGCTGATAGGCACAATTAGATATTACAGAGAACTTCTTGGGATAGTTCGATCTGTTATTGAGGCAGAATTATATAGCGCTTGTGGACGTATAAAATAAAATAATATAAAACAGCCCAACGTTTATTGAATAATAATAAAGTACACTATTGGTATGCTCAGAATATTTCATTCGTTGTGAAGTTTTTATTTGTACGTTTGTGTGGCATACGTTAAATTTCTTGTATCAGCTGTTCTAAAAATGTATCGGGCACCTTTTTTGACTCGTTTGTCTTTCTCTAGTGCTTCCCATCTGCGGTCTCTGAAAGTGCAGCCTGTGATAGTTTTCAGATGAACCAACCCCGACTTCGTCTCTACAGCACTCAAAATTGCCATAAGACGATTTGGAACAGCAGGCTGAGCCTCCCTGAAGAGTAAAAATAAACAGCAAAACAGAGATGAAAGGAATTTTATCCTACCTTCAGTTGAAGGGTGAAGAGTAGGGAAGTGTCAGCGGTGGCGTCACTCACTGGTTGCGATACCTTCACTGTCCCTCTTCTCTCTGTGGTTAATGTAGCAGCTGAGTTGAGTACCAGAGAAGGCGACTTGCATTCCCTGTCGACACGACTGTGTAGGTTGATATATCCTTTGTCTTCACACGGGTATAGGTTTACATATCCCTTGTTGTTTTTGTACCTGAGAATTAGCGGCAGTTCCGTTGGTGTCGTTCGTCTCTTATCGTCGAGCTTTCTCCCCAGGAAATAATTTCTTACCGGTGGCGACGGAGGGAGACATTATGCATTAAATCCATTTGTTAAAAAATAAAAAGACTGCGTGCCAGGGAGAAAGGAATGACGAACACGGTTAGTCTTGATAAAATTTTTGATTATTGTGAATGTCCTACTCAGAATCAGGGTGTGTCTACCTATCTGGAAAGTAGTTTGTTACGCATCGTTGGTTCACTTCTTACCAATAATACTGCTTTTGGAAACTCTAGACTAGAGCGTATTATTATATTTCACGGAGGGGATAGGATGTTCACTAGAGAGTAGAGTAACCCAGCGCTGTAATTAGTTAGGTTAAATGTAACGCTTCAACTTGGTCCTCATCATCAAAATTTGTTAATCATCCAGAACGTCAGATCGGACCCCATGAAAACAGATTGTACCTTCGACAGGAAGTTCTCGATTGCTCTGACACGCAGCTACATCGTTTGATTTCTATATGGTTTGATCTAGTATTTCGGCCAGCTGAGTAGCATTTCTAGGATTCAGATAATTAGCGAGATTAAAATAATAGCATACACACCTTACACAGAAGATTAGGTAAATTCTAATCGTTTCCTACTTGATATGAGACACACCTCACATGGGGTACAAGAGAATGTAGAAGACGAAGAAGAACATACGAGACAACCGCTGTTGGATAATTCCTGTCCTTGGCGCACCTAGTTGCATCGCTATCTGATTTCTGCTTTGCTGTAATTTACTAGAATTGATAGCTATCATATAACTAAACGTGGAGGCCCGTAGTCTATCCCTGCTGTAAGTGTGTTACGGTTAAAATTTCATTGTTTACAGTTAAAACTATCAGACTCACTCTGTTAAATACTGCTTTTGATAAGTATTCTTCCTAGCTTATTCTAGCCCGCGTTCACCCGTATTCCTCTCGAATTTCCTACTATACATCAAATGTATTGATGAGATAATGGACTCTGATGTTCTTCCCAAACGTGTGTTCATCTCCCAACATCTGTACATACAACCAGAGATACCATACGCAAATTTAACCTCGAGCTTAATTATTATCAATTTCTCCTTTATTACCATTCCATTGCTCTTGTATTTGTCGTATTTGTAAATAAAAAAGTCGGTCCTTCCTTATGATCATCATCATCATCATCATCATGATAAGATCTCAACGACGAGAAATTAGGCGAGCTGTATTACTTGATTTGGCCCTGTTCTAATCTATAACGGATAAATTTGGTTAGAAAATTACGACTAACAACATTTACACGTTCGTCTATGTTTTAAACGAATTATCGTTCGTTCTTTCCAAACAAAATCGACAAAAACTAACCTCAAAATGCTTCTCATGCTTGTCATATACCTCCTGTTACACTCCCATGAACCCCTGCAAATAACAAAGATAGGCAACCAAAATACACCCTATTCATCTCCTAATACATATATACCTCCTATTACTCCTGCTACCCTGATACCAGGAGGAAAAATTTCGTAAAAATCGCTTAAAATTTCTACTTTTCGTAAAACTTTTGCTCATAATACTTTAGTTATACTTCCTCTTATACACATTTTACGATAAAATTAAGGGAAACTAACGTGCAAGCACTCCTAATATTTATTAATATACCTCCTGTTTTATTTGAATTTCAATATTTTCCCGCCATTTACACGATAGCTCAATCGGTAATGTAGGTAGCATATTTGATGATGTTATGGTATCAGGAGGAATATCCCAGTATTAGGAGGTATATTTTGTGTAAATATGGTTGCCTAGTTTTAGAAACATAAGGCGATTTAAGTATTTAATAATTCCCTATTTCAGGAGCCGCTAATGACTGCTTATTTGGTTATCCACGTTGTACTTTTTAGAAGTGGTAGCAAATTTTATATTAAGGAACTTTAATTTAAGCCGTGGACAAAATTAGATATTACTGAGACCCATTTGGGATAGTTCGAACTGTTATTGAGGAAGAAGTGTATGGTGGCTGTGGACGTATAAAATAATACAAGATATTACAACCGAGCATTTATTAATTAAAATAAAGTACATTATTGAAATGCTCAGAGTATTTCATTCATTGTGAAGATTTTATTTGTACGTTTCGGTGTCATTCGTTTAATTTCTTGGATCGGCGGTTTGTCTTTCTCTAGTACTCCTTCTCCTTGAGATGGTGCAAATAATGAAATTCGAATACAAGTCAAGTTTTTGTTCCTGAATATATCACACACTTACTAAGTTAATTAGTTGCTGAAGCATTATTTTGGCTCGATGTTTCCAAAGATGAAAACAAACGCTTTACTGAGACGTCTCTCTCTCTGTCTCTCTCCCTCAGTTCTATAACACGATCCCTCAGACGGTGTCAAAGGTTGCAGTTTATACATAATAAAGAAAATAATGAAAATTCTGGAAAAAGTATTTAAATTACTCTCTTTAAAACGAGTTAATTTCATTAACGTTGTGAGGCAGCTCTCCAAGGAAGTTGTGCAATAGCCTAAACATTGCGACATCTTCAGTGATTATCTCCAATTAGAATTTACGAGTCGGAAATCGTAGTATAAGTGCGCAAAGTTTTTATACTTCAATATGTAACTGGGTGCTGTCATAATGCTTGCTGGTTCTTAGCTTTAATTTATTTAGTTATGTTGATAACAAGTAATTCGTTTTTTCCGTTTTAATACTTTCGATTCTCTTTACTCCTTTTTTGTTTAAGTACAAAATGACAGACCCAAGTTTAGAAAAGTCAGGTAAAGGAATCACAATAAAATGTGATGATAGAGATATGGCTATATCAAGTAATAATGTGCACCAAGAAGGTGTAATAAATCTGGAAAATATCAAAAAGGAGACCGAATTTGTTGGCTGTGAAAGCAATATCCTGATGAACATAAATCACATAAACTTGATACCGGACCGTATTAAAGAGGAACCATTTGATACAGCAGATTATGTAGATAGCAATATGATTAAAGAAAGGCTGGCTGCATCGAATAACAGCATCGAAGATAACGATAAAGTAGTAATACAAGAATCGATCCTGTTGAAAAACAATATGAAAGTTGAATCGTACTCGAGTTGCTGTAAGTAGAACAGTTTCATTAATGCAGTGATTACCTTTTATAAGATTGCAGTAATTGTGGTGAATATATGGAAGGCTATTGCATAAAGTGTCCTGCGCTCGCATGTATCTTCGACAGTTGTGCCCTATTCAGACAGAGTCATATATCAGAAGAAAGCGTGCCAAGAAACTTGCTAAATATTAATTTCGGTGTTTACGCCTTAAAAACCATACCTCAAGGTGTGAGATTTGGTCCTTTCCCAGTGTTAGATACAATACCTAGCACATCCGGATCAATTTGGAAGGTGAGAGGTGGGAAATTAATATTGGACAGTCAGAAATCGGCTTATGGAAATTGGATGCAACATGTAAATTGCGCTAAGGACATTACCGAACATAATTTGATCGTTATTCAATGCAGAGGAAATCTATATTACGAGACCAGCCGACAGATCGATTGTGGGGAGCAGTTATTAGTGTGGTTCGGAAAAGAGCATGTATATAATATGGATCATAGTATAGAAACCTATTTGTATCCGGAAACAGGAAAAACTATTGGGAAGATATATGCGTGCACGTATTGCTGTTTAGGTTTTACTTCAGCAGCGTATCTCGCTGATCATAAGAAGATATGCCTCAATAAACGGAAACTGAATTCTTCCGATGAAGGTAATTAATTTGAACGTAAGTCGTAGGGTTGTAGATTTTATTTATGACTTATTTTCAGACCTCATATGTTGCCCGTTCTGTAAAGTTTATGTCGATGAAGAGGAGTATATGGAATTTCACTTGTATTATTGTTGCGAGAGGTATGCCAGGTAAGAAACATACGTTAGGAATTAAAGACTTGAATAATTTGAATTCTAATTAAGATTTATAACATATTGCTTGTTTAAATTAATGGTTTTATATAACAAATAGATACCTAATTATATATATATTTTTTGGTAAATATATATTTCGGTGAAAATATAATTTTATTATCTTTCCAGACATTATCGATTAAACATCAGGCTATCGAAAATGAACGATAAAGAGAAACAAGTGGAACGTAACAATGTAGAACATCTCGAATTCGAAACCGAGGACAAACATCCGGACTCCAATTCCGATCATTCGGACTGCGAAATCGTCGAGGACGGAAAACGTTTCAAGTGTCCGCTGTGCAACTACGGAACGAACGCAATTTTTTATTTGCGATCGCACGTGGCTGTCCACGAGAGCATCGTCGATCGTTTCAGCTGTCTCACGTGCGGCCGTTGGTACACGCGCCATTATAATCTCCGCGTCCACGTACAAATCACACATTTAGGATTTGACGAACGTCGCTTCAAGTGCGTCAAGTGCGAGTTCAGTACGCGACACGAACGCTACCTAGAATGTCATACGAGAACCGCCCACATCGACGACAAACACTACCAGTGCGAACGATGCGAATTTCGCACGAAATATCGTCGATATTTGAAACATCATTTGCGATTGATGCACGATAACGTAAAACCGCGCAAGAAACGGAACTGTAACAACGTAAAATTGGAAGTCGACGATGAAGAGAAGGAAAGGCAAAAACAAGCGAAAATGCTTCAATACGAATGCGACAAATGTTCTTATAAGACATTCCAAAAGCGCAATCTGCGACGCCATCTGTACGATCACGAGGAAATCAAACCGTACATGTGCTTCCCCTGCGGACGCGGTTTTAAATCGAATCGAGACTATACCCTTCATTTGAAGAACAAGCACGAATTGGGGGCGGCAGGAAAGGAATACAAATGCGAAAAATGTCCGTACGGGACGAACCGAAAGGGCGATCTGAAAAAACATATGAATAAACACGAAGACGTGAAACAGACGTTCGATTGTGAGTTGTGCGGAAAAGGCTTCGCGTCGAAACAGAATCTCGGTTTGCACACGAAGAACGTGCATACAGAAGGCGGTACCGAACGTCGATGTGCCCATTGCAAATTCAGGACTCGGAATTCGGACGAACTACTCGTACATCTCGAAACGCACCGGTTATTCGTGTGCAAGCTGTGCGATAAGCGTTTTACGGCGCGTAATAATTTACGATTGCACATGCGCAATAAGCACGTCCTCAGCGACGAAAAGGACTACAAATGCGCGCATTGTTCGTTTCAGACGAATTATAGGCGTAATATGCGTTATCATCTCTACACTCACGGCGGGGAACGACCGTTTACCTGTCCCGTATGTGACAAAGGATTCACACGGCGAGCGGAATTCGATAAACATCGACACGAATAGTTGATGGACGAGTTTTTCCTAGATTCCCCGGAATAACGTGTAACTTACGAGTATCTACACCTTTAGAATCGTTTGGAACGTAGTCGTACAGGACATTGCGAAACAGGATAGGCGAAATCTGGAGATACGTTGTACATTACACTAAGAGATATTCAGATATTAGGATTTAATATAGATAATTAATGGTAATCGTTTTTCCGTAATATTATACCCTCCATTACCGTTAAGTATCGAGACAAACACAAATCCTCGACCGCGGGTTGAGCCCTAGCATCCTACGTGGCAATTAAGCAAGGACACTGTACATTTATGTACTCTCCGTACCACTAACCGTGGCGCTGAATAGGGAGGCGCCGTACAGTAACCACGCCCAGTACGATAGGGCGCTTATTCGGCCAATCGCAGCACGGAAGAGCTCACACAAATCGATCCCAAAGCCTGCCTAATAATAATAATTTTGTTAAGTTTTTAGCAGAAGTACTAGCTGTACACGTTAGGACTTAATTTTAAGATGAAAAAATTAATGGGGATTGCAGCAAAGGATGAGTTGAAATAACGGTAACTCTAAGCTTTCGAATTGATTTAATACTTCATTGGAGAGTTTTCCATGAGAGCTTGTCAGTAATTGAAAAGGATGATGTCAAGATCACACTACATCGTAATATACTGAATGGTTTGAAATTAGTTAAAATTTAAATTTGATAGTGTGATCTTGACATCATTCTGTTCAACTGCTGACAAGCTGCTTTCTCAGCTCTCATGGAAAACTCTCCGATGAAAAATTAAATCAATTCGAAAGCTTAGGGTTATCGAAAGAGAGTCTTTTGTTTCAACTCATCCTTGGCTGCAATCCCCATTAATTTTTTGATCTTAAAATTAAATTTTATTAAGCTTCACAAAAGAAAAGTGCCGTATAAGCAGATATTTCTGAAGTAAAGTCAAAAATTAAAAATTACAATATTCTTACAATGAATGTAAAGAGAATATAATATAATACATGTCACACAGATAATATATATATATATATATATGTATGTATAATCTAAATTATAAATGATCAAAGACAAGTACAGAACGCGAATACACCAATTAAAAAATACTCATCAATGCTGTATAAAACATCCTAAATGCAGCCTGAGTGGGTGCATTTTTTACTTCTACAGACTGATCGAGAATGATTGTCCACCACGTGACCATTAATTTTTTAAAATCTGGGGTTTTTTGTGTTCGTATGCTTATGGTATTTGCATATCACTAGGATCATACTAGCATTTGACCTAGGCGTACAATCGTTATTCACAACTTTTCCCATTATCTTTAACATAAATTTAAATTAAATACGCAACAAAAATACGTCAAGTCATAAACGACTATTAAGCCTGTGTTGATTGTCCAAATTACTGACAAGACGGCGGTGTACGACTCGAAGCCACAAAACCGTTATCATCTACACAAAAGAACTCCCTTCCGTCAAATTGAAGCGGATTGTAGCTACCATCGCTCAAACAAGAAAGCGTAAATGACAGTCCGGCTAGTGCAAATGTACGTTCATCTCGGGCACAGTCTGCAATGCATTATTTAATAAAATTAACTTCAAGAGGCCTAGTTACGTCGGACCACTTACTGCAAGTCATATTGGCGATGAGGGCGCCTTGCGCCTGGTAATTCCCTAAAACGCTGTTATCTCGCCATATGCAAAACGCTCTGAAAATCGAAAAAAAAATTTCTCGGTGCCACGATAGTGATTAAAAGTTACGAACATTCCGCGTTGAAACCTCAACGGTCCGAAACTTCCGTCATACTGGCAAAAAAGCAAGGGAAACTGCACCCTGGTCGATCCCTGGGCGAAGAATTCGTTCGTGATCATTTTTTGAGCATATAATTCGCTCTCGCATCGTCTTAAATATTGCGATCCGACGAAGTGACGATTATCTGGAAGAAATACAATACCAGAGGTTTCGTACACATAAATTCCTTACTCAACCCGGTTAGTGGTTGAGTGGTGAAAGACACGCTTCGCAATGAGAAGGTCCGCCGTTTGAAACCCGATCGCGGCGCAGCGCAGCAGTTTAAAATCACCGAAAAGTAGAAAGAGTAAAATATAATGATGATGATGAAATTCCTTACTTACAACAAGGTAATCTCGCCATCAAAGCTAAGGGAAGTACCGGAGTTGTTAGCACACCGGTTTTAGGTCGGACACACCAACACTGTTGGGATTCTACGTCACACTGTAACGGTTCGTAGTTTCCTTCGCTGTCGCAATGTAAGCTTACGAAGACATGATTTTCAGTTCTTTCCATATCTGATCGTCGTCTGCTGCAAGCTTAGAAAGAAAAATTAAATAGGAATATTATTAATGTCGAGTTGGTAATATTTTTACCACAACTCATGTCGTTTGCCTCCAGTGAGAAACCTTGCCCAAAAATTCTATTTCCATCAGCATCGACACAGAAACATCTGCAAAAATGAACATTTATTTTATGGCCAATCAAGTACCGGGACGTCTGGATATTTCATCAGCTAAGATTTTTATTTTTATTTTTTAATCGCAAATTTGATCTTGAATCCAAATTCATCACAAAATTCGGGAGAATCATCGCAATTCCAAATACGAATGATTTTTCTAATTTTTTGGTGAAATTTGAAAATTTGACCTCGTAAATGACCTCTCATCACCTCCGACCTTGATCGAATCCCCTTAATGTAGACGTAAAATATTTTACCCCATCGATTTCTGAAAATACAGGTTTTCATTTATTAAAACAAATGACTCTGGAGATCCAAATTGAGGTTGAGAAATACTTTAAGAATGACGTTGATCTTATTGCAAAAAATATTACCTGACGAAACATCCATGTTTTTATCACATCCTGTATAGCTTGCTATATAGGGTGTAGCATAACGCTTAGGTGGGAATTGTGAAACTTTCAGATTGGAAGACGATCACGTCGCATTTCTAGTAATCACTTAATAACGTAAGTTAGGCATTGCACAATGCTCGTCTGTATAACAACTACTACTCGTACAGATACGCACCGGCTGTCATTGAATGATGTACATATTGAGAATTGCGCAACGATGTACTACATAGTAATTAGATACGATTTCATGTACGTCCCAATTAAAAAAGCTTTAGCTGCTAGGACACAGTAAAAATTATAATAGTAGTCAATTAAAGGGAGTACAGTGAATTCGACATTGTTTGCTACTCCCGCGATTTCCGTCAAATTAGTTGCATAACTTATAGATTGGTAACGCCTCAAAACTCACCAGAAAATGTCATGTTTAGAGGTTATGAACGAAATGAAAATGCAACGATTGTGTCAAATTGAATATTTGACAAAGTTTGGTTGCTTTGCTTTGCCTTGTCCATATGGCCCAAGTGGAAACGGAAAGGGTGAATCGCAATTGATTTGATAAGCTATACATTGACTTAATTCTGAGTCAATTCTTCGGGTGAACTATTGATTGGCTTACCTTCCATTAGCTGCTTCACCCTGACATTGCTTGAATCCCCAGGTACCGTCTGCCAAGCATTTCGGTTCCCATCGTGTATTTCCGTGTTCCGTGTCAGGTATGGAAGCACGATATTTGAAACAGGATGCATCTGCAGACGCGAATATGATTAGTAAAGTACAATGAGTCAAAAATAGGAAGGCGCTTCAAGGTCAGGTGTGCACTGGCAAAATGTAGGTTTACACAGCGCATCTCATTTACCTCTACTCTGTTCATTCAACAGAAATAGTTAAGCCACTCCCCATAAATTTATACCAATTACAGTTTAACATGCATTAACAAAAGCGCGGCAAATTTGAAATCCTTCGTTATTTATTAACTGGGCGCTGCAACTGTCAAAACATTGAAACGGCCGGGTCGACCTTGCGGAAGTGTACACGTTGGACTGATACGGGTTTCTTTAGACGTACGACCAATCAAAACATTTTATTCAAATATTGCGCGCTTTTGTAGGGAGTGGTTTAACTATATCTGTTGGATGAACAGAGTATAATCACGTTAAAGGTTATTTTAGATTTAGATACTTTACTTTCGTTTAACTGGCAAACTTCACTGTCTTCCGGGCAATAGTATCCAGGTGGGCATGGCCTTGCATCGCTACAATTAAATCGATCTGAAAATCAGGACGATTAACACAATTTGATGGTTATCGAAGACAATACCTGAATATTACTGTATCCTCGTTGTACACAGCCAGGAAAGCAGCTATTAATCGCGTTTTCGACATAATAATATCCGTTGTTGTTATCACAATGAGCGGGGGTCAGATCCGTAATCAAAGGAAACCTCTCCCTGTCGCAATAATCTAGGGTGCTTTGGACGCCAAACGTACAAAGTAACGAAAGAAATATGCGCAGCATTTTGTTTGCAAAAAATATATATATGAAAATAAGCCGCAGAATACCTAAATAATCGTTCCCCTATCTTATCTAAGGGATTAGTAAAAAATCCACTTACCATTATGAAAATATTTAATATTATCCGGTAATCCTCAAAGGAAAATGAGAAATCCGGCATTCTCTGAGAATAGGATTGTAAAATATAATCAGTGGCGTCTTTCCGGGGCTATTACAAGGATAGCATTACTTCGTGTAACCTCGTATATCGACCACCGATACACGAACACGCATGAACTAATGTTAGCCTTCCCCGAGACATTGAATCTCCTATCTATCTTAGGGGAAACGCTAAGGGGAGGGTCCAAACCACCTTCCACCCCACATTTCCGCCCCTAAACGCCCTGACTACTAGGCTAGAGTGATAGGAAGAACCAAAGGAGACTTGAGGAGCTTAAGGAGCACCAGCCTCGAACAAGATCGATTGAGTAATGACCTGGAGGAGAGGGGAGGGCCGAATTTGACAGCCTTGGTGGTGAATGGTGACACCCATTTCAATGACCTTGAGTGTAGGATGGGGCGGTAAGTTTCGAACGTCCTGTATTGCAGATGACGACTCGAAATTTGAACGGCCTTGGTTATCGGCCAGTCCCGTGTCCCAGTCGGATAATTTTGTGGTACAGAAAAATATGGAACGAAAAGCTTAAATGAATTGGCGATACGAAACGATAATATTTACGTTAACATAAATAAAAAGGTGAAACGAAACAGACTGTGCGTAGTGTAACGTTATGTTAATCATAACGGATAAACCATCGGTAGTTAATCCAAAGCTCAAGTTCATTTTATATAATACAACGAGCTGGATGTAGTAAACTCTAACACCAAGGTCGAAAAAAGAATACCACAAATGCAAGAGAAAGTAATATGATTTCATAGTTATGTAAAACTGCACAATTTTACTTTCATTTTACTTTCAATAAGTGGTGCTTCCGCCCGATGTGGGGACGTTTTTAAATACCATTCGTTATGTGCTCGCGTGTTTTGCTCTAAGTTATCGCCAATTGATGGAGGAGTACGTCCTATGTTATATTAAATGTATCAAGGTAAGGGTCTGATTACGACATGCATCCAGAACATAAAAATATGTGTTCCAGTTTAAGTAAATAAACAATCCCGTATCTCTATTTTATTTACAAGTCGGTGATAATTATGGAAAGCACGGTGCCCGAGGCTAAAGACTCCAAGAAAAAGAGCAGGCCAGCCCAAAGGTTGTATGTTCCCCCCGCACAACGTAACAAACAGTAAGTTATACAAGAATCGAGGATACTAATAAGGATCCTTACATATTGCAATTCCAGTAAAACCAGTAACACCAGCTCAACGGCAAACTCCAATATTTTAAGTATAGAATCTATAGAGAATATTACGGCTGAAAGTGAAATGAATCCTATTTCTGGTTGTACGTGCGTAACTCAAAGAGAAATTGATAGTACAAATAATGATGAACAATCATTACTTATAATGTTAGGCAATATTAAAACTGATGATAGTGGTAAGAATGTCGATAGGGATAAGGAAGAAATGGAACGTGCTATTGTAAATATAAATAGGAAAACCCGACCACTAATTAAGCACGTAAACGTAGGTAATAAAGATGTTTTACATATCCATATTGATGATAAAGATGTAAAACAAAAAAGCAAACCAAAAAAAGTTAAAGATGCTATACAATACGAACATGTCTCTAATTGGGAGGATTTGTTTAACGAGGACGATCAGGTTAATGGGGGAATAGCAGAACAAGTAAATTGATTTACAGATAAATACAATTAAATAGTAAATTGTACATATATCAGCAATTTTTCCTTTTAGATTGGTGACATTAGTATAAGCCGGGTTAATAGGGATCAAGAAGGAAGTTCGGAAGATGAGGAATGTTCAAAGAAGAATATTAAACCAGACGATTTGGACCACATTGTTGAGTTATATGATTTTCCTTCTTCGCTTAAAACTCAGGACCTAATACAACTTTATAGCGAAATTAATAATGATTCGATGTATATCAAATGGTGCGATGAAACTCACGCTTTGCTGGTATTAAGCACGCCAAATCAAGGTAATTATGATCCTATAGTCAAGGTGGTTGAACGGTTAGAGCTATAGAACCTACTCACAGACTCGTGATGCTCACTGTATCACCATGTATCATTCCAGAATGGATTGATACGCAGCAACCAGGTTCTAAAAGCTAAGATTACCGAGTATGGAATTTATGTTAGTAACAATAAATTTTGTTCCAGCTAAGCGAGCGTTGCATATACAACACAGTATCATCAAGTCTAGAGCGATGATTAACGCAAGTGACATCGCGAACCAAATAACTTCCCGTTCGGATCTAAAACCTGCTATGAAAAGACCCCAAACGAATATGCAAACTGCTAGAAGGCTAATTACCAGTCACCTAGGTACAAAATCAAAGCTCAGTAAAGAAGACCACGCGAAAGAACGAGAAGAACTGAGGAAAGCGAAAGGCAAGTCCTTAGTTTTTATAATGGCAATTTCTACAACTTTATTAATTTTAAATTGCAGAATTAAAACGGGCTTTAAAACAAAGCGAAAATGACGCTTGGGATGGTTTCCCGCGGCCTTCGACGGCGTAAAGGACGTTTTGAGTGCGAAGTAGTTCAATTGGTATGGCAATGAAGTACAATCCCCCATCATAATACCGAGGGACGCTTTCCCGAACTCCAAGTGCACTCAGCCTGTGAAAATGAGTACCCCAATGGCTCCTCAGGGGTTGAAATAGATGGGGAGGGGGTAGACGGGGACATATTTATACAATTAAATCCTTTTTAGATTAATTAACTTTTTATATGTAAAATATACATCAAATGAATCCATATACAGTGCCTCATTATCATTGTGATACAAAATGGACTTGTATGTTTTTGTATCTTGTGTGTAATTAATTCTATCGTGTAAATAATGTTAATTGCAAATAAATTAATTTTCGAGTAGATATTTAATAATGTAAAACTCCTCGAATCAGATGCCCAACATCGATAATACAATTACGAAATAAGTTAAGAATTACGACAGCCTGATACTGACTAGATAACGGGATGGAGAGTCGGCGATGGTGTCGTAACTTATTTCGTAATTGTGGACTGTTTGTCCAGACTACTTATAATTATTTCTGAAGCTCAAGGAGTGCCTGAGTGAGAGGAAAGTTTCAATTTGTAGATGATAAAGTCGCTTAATAACAACTCCCTGTATAAATTACTACAGAGTGGTGCGTATAAAATGCATCGTGAGAGTGGCGCAGGCAAGCCCCTTTACTTATTTGACTTACCATTCTATTGCACATTCAACCTCGATATTTCAAGATAAGTTTGATAAGCTGCAGCATTTTAAATTCTGCAGGCGTTGTTCCAAATTTTTGATGACGTATAATACAAAATGGCGGTATTTCTGAATTTAACTTCACAATTATGGCAAATTTAATAAATATAATTTACATATTTATACATCTACAATCATGAATTTTAGTTTAGAACACATTAAACATATATATTATTTTATTTTCCTGCAAACTTATAACTAAGGAAGTAGTTACTGACACGAAACTATTGTTTACCGATAATATAGAAAACATTTTATCTAACTCATATAACTCTGCCCTATATAATTATTCTTTTAATCAGGACACGTGTTTCGCCAATAATGAGGCTGACATCATCAACCATGCCTTAGCCAGAGATTAGATATTTACTTGCTTTCTCTTCTGCAACGGTCCCAATTGTCTTGGCCTTGGATACCAAGGAAACGATTTATAATTTAAAAGTTATTAATTATTTTATTTACATTTTTATTAAAAGGAAAATAATCATTAACTTTTTGTTTGTTTGAAAAAATAGGAATATTTTTAATTATATTTGATAATAATGCAGCACCGTTACCATAGACACAAACAAGATTTAGAAAGGCATGTTTCGAAATCATTATCTGTAACCGCAAAGATATTCGTATCGTATGTTGAAGATCAAGAACACGAGAATAAACAGCAGTGGTTTCCGTTCACTACTCACTACGTCTCCCCCAGTTGCCGCAGTCATCAGTTTTAACGCATCGAAGGTGGTCGTGTGGTAGGATAACAATCGATAAATTTAGTAGAAAATGTCTCAAATTCCAGGCCGTGTCATTATTTACGGAGGTAAAGGAGCGTTGGGCTCGAAGATTGTATCATTCTTTAAATCCAAAAGCTGGGTATGTTAATTTTCTAACCCATTTACAAATCTCGTGAAAATACCGTCACGTTTCAGTGGGTTGGATCTGTGGATTTGGGTGAGAATTCAGATGCCGATGCTAATATAGTGGTTCCTAAAGATGTCGACTTGGTACAGCAAGAAACTGACGTCCTTAAATCTGTTTCTTCGACCCTGAACAGTGATAAATTGGATGCTATTATTTGTGTAGCTGGAGGGTGGGCCGGCGGAAATGCCAAGAAAGGTTACAATTTTATAAATGGGAAAATCATAATTTTAAACATGATAATTGCAGATTTGGCTAAAACTTCTGATCTTATGTGGAAGCAAAGCGTATGGAGTTCAGTTATATCAGCTACAATCGCTGCTAATCACTTGAAGGAAGGCGGACTACTTACTTTAACCGGTGCTAAAGCTGCTCTCGATGCCACTCCAGGTTTGTATTTGTATTAGCAAAATATCGACTAAACAAATGATATTTTTAGGGATGATCGGGTACGGTGTTGCGAAGGCTGCTGTTCATGGCTTAACAAAAACTTTAGCCGCTGATGGTAGTGGTCTTCCAGCAAATTCTCTTAGTGTTGCTATCTTACCTGTGACTTTAGATACACCCATGAATAGGAAATGGATGCCAAAAGCCGATCATACCACTTGGACCCCTTTGGAATTTGTTGCTGAGTTCATTATATGTGTATTTCTATATATATCATACTAATCCTTTAATTTATAGATTACTTTATAATTGGACTACTGGGAAAGATCGCCCAGCAAATGGAAGTCTTCTACAACTGATAACCAACAATTCCCAAACAAGCGTGATTCCGGCCTAAGTTGTTTACCACTACATGTACGATGAAGAAAAAATATATTTCGATCATATTTGTTTAACAATTATTTAAGATCTGATGATATAGAAAGACTATGCAAGGAAACGGACAATCCGTACGAATAAATGTACCTTTTCCATTTACCTATTTACAAATTGTTTTGATATTTTTCTAGATTTGGTTATTTTAAAAATATTTAAATACACAATTGTTTCAGATTTCGTGGTTTCATTTATGTATCCTTTTTTGTTAGTTATTCATCGAACAAAACAACTCTAATACCATTTTTGCACGGTCAAGTTAAATTCTTTACCATCACCGAGACTGTCCTCACTTTTTATAAATTACGTACCTTGCATTATTGCATTATTTCAAAAATATCGTGCCTGAAGATGTTTCTATTGTCGAACATAGCAAGTGTTGTGTCCAGAGATTTAATTGGTATTCCAGTTATTTTATACTCACCCCCTAATAGATTTGGGATAAGTAAATCAAACACAAAAATATGGTGGTAGAGGTTTTATCAAAGTCCAAAATCATATCTAATTACGTGTAAGTATATATATATATATATATTCTTTAAAAACTATTGGTCTAACGTAATCGACTGAAGCTAACGAAGCTCTATTATCACTTTTGATTCTCGCACATCACTTTTATGATGTTAAAAATGAACGCCTCGACATCTAAAAGCATTAATATATTTGCTACAATTATAGTGCCTATTTCCTCGTCATAGCATATATATTTTACAAAATTTTGTAGCTACAAATAAGTGAATTAGACCGTTCTTCATATTAAATGCGTAAAATGAAAGCTCTATGGTGTATAACTTTAAATAATTCGTTGATATTTAGAATTATTTTGGGATGTTTAACTTTTTTCCAATATAATGGATTCGATTGATACAAGATGATTCTATAAGTGATGTTAATAGTCTTTAATAATAATAATTCGTAATAATGCATAGATGTAAAATGTTTTAGGGCAAGATTCTCAATCGAAATATTTCCACAGAGGGCTTCTATGCAGCAACAGGTGACCCTTCGCTGAATCAGATGGGTGAAATCCGTCTTTTATTTAAACAGAACGCATTTCACCGCAGAATACGGAAACTTATCAGAGCGATTTGGAGAAATCCCGAATACATATCTCGATAACCAAGCTGTCATCTTTACTGGAAAAAACAAAGGAAAGAACCTTTGCATCATTCCTCAATTTCGGGTAATAATGTCGTCGACTGAGTATACGAATAACGTTTTGCTTTTCTCTTCTATTTTATCCATCGAGGATGACAGCTTAGGTTGTCAAAACACGTATTTGGGAGTTCCCCGAAAAAAAAAACACCGGCGTATTAAACGTAAGAGGCAATTTATTTAACTTCTTAATATGAATGAAAATGGCATTATAGACAAAAAAATGCTTTATTTCTCTGGGATTTCGTAAATTTGGAATATTTGAAATACATAAAAGGTAAAAACCTTAGGGAAATTTTAGACGCCTGAAATTAGGTTGGCAGTGCCACCTTTAACTAACATTGACGTTTATAATGAAACATAACCTAGAACTTTTGTTCAAGTATAAGTATGAAAAATTATATGGCTAAAAATAGAATTTTAACTCCGTAAGTTATAATTACAATTTTTTATAACTAGAAACCATTTTGCACCTTTCCTATTAAATTCCTCTGTTACCTCCTCGTTTACACAACTTTTAGAATCACTCGTTTACACATTACCACATTGCATATAAGATATTAATCTATTTAACGTGTACATAATTCATCATATCGATATCTAAATAATTCTCCATATTTTCTAATAAATTCAGCCGTTACATTATAGCACATAACCTGCTACATAATATAAAACGGTTTCCTGTCCTTCGCTGGTTTGTAATTATCCGGTTATATGCGCAATAAGATGTTATAACTATAAGTTAGTGTATCTTAACTATTACTTGATATTCCCCGTAGATAAGTTTATGTTCGTTAAGGATTTGATTAAAATTTCCTCTCGGAGGTAATCATATCTATTATACAGGGGATACCGTTGTACATTTCTACTATACAGAGGGCTTTAATGGTATTGGTCCAGGTGTGTTAATGTTGCGTTAGTGCTTTTTCCCTTATTGTCATTCACGACATTAAATTTAGGTTGAGTATACATCATTAAGTCATCTCTTTCGAATTGAATGTGTCCGGCTTAAAAACACTAACGAAACATTAATTTCGTTTTGTTCATAGAGCACTTTGGGCGATAATGCTTAATATTTGTTTTGTAACTCTGCTAATTGTAGAAGATTTTAGCATTCCAACTATGTATAATGAATCTCTATGCAAAATTTTAAATGTTATAATGTAGGCATTCATTTTCCCTCTAATACGCATGCTTTCTTTAAACTCTTTATGTACAATAAAATTAATAAACAACGCCATTCCTTCATCACAGCATTTGCAATCCTAAGTTCGTTAACGCGAATAAACCAGGGGTGAAAAATATCTTTTAACGTGTAAAATCTAACATTTTAAAGCATCGACTATTATCAACTTGATTTATACCAAACAACTGTAAAATGACGTTATATAAGGGGGCAATTGTAACGATTTAAATTCTAAACAGCATCACTATCCTACGTGTTTTTGTTATTTTGTCTTTTTTAACCTAAAATTATTGAAATTTGAAGTGATTTGCTTATTATGTAAGGTATGTACTAGTCTATTGGTAAAGAAGGGAAAAGATTCATGTTATATTAAGCTCATTATGACTGATTATTGAAAGGTGAATAGTAATTTTTTACATTGAGAATGGCCTAGAAGGATTTTAAAGCTCTATTAGCAAACATCGACTAGCACAAACTATAGTTATTTTAGTATAATACTACTCTCGGGGTATCTCTTTCTAATATACGACTTCTTATCTCTACAAATCAATTGTCGCACGTTTCAAATTTAGAAGGAAGTCTTGATTAAACGAGACATACAGACATAGTTGCCAAATTACCATTTTCTAGGGGGAAAACTGGCTCTATGTTACCGACTTGTTAAATCACTAGAGTGACGGTGATTGGTCATTGCTGTCAACCTAAATTCTTTTGTATTATCGACAACCTTGCGCGGAATAGATAAAGACACGCTTATGTAAATCCTTGAAACTAATAAAGGAGGATTAGAAGAGTACATGCTTCCTTCTAAGTTCGAAATGTTTCATATATAGATAAAATTTATAAAATTGTATGCATTATTTGAAGCAAAATCATCTCCAAGTTTAATCTCGGGCAATAATTTAATTACGAGTTAATTTCCGAGATAAAATCGCGTCGTATCGAATTATGACCACCCCGCCAAAGTCCATTACAATAATATCAAATAATAATAATAATAATACACAAATATAATTGGTACTACCCTAAAAATAAAGATGTCAATTATATCAACTATAATAATGTTGGAACGTTACGTATGAAACGGCTTACAGGTCGAATGCAGAATTTTTCGGCGTTTGCTTTAACGAGAAAATCGACTTATTCGTGGTTCTTTGTCGTCCTCTGATGTGATTCTGCCTTCGATTATCGAACTTGTCATCAATGATAATAATAACAACAATGATAATAGTAGTAGCTAGTTTTCGGACAAAGTTGGCGATCGAGCATTGTATTTATTTATTCCATAGTTGTCGCTGTATATGTACTACAACCCGGCTTTTATATTTATCCCTACGAAAATAATTGTTTGTGCTTATGTTATTTTTCATGTTACAAAAACTAATTTTGTCGTGAGTACATGGATAGATACCTCCAGTGACCTAATTTTGTAATTAGGTTCCGGGTATTTCTCGCGTGTAAAACAATTACTACCCGTCCAGCGGACGGCTGACACAAATTATGGCGATCATCTACAATCTCCTTAACTCTTGATACGTGCAACCGCGTGAAATATGCCCTAACGCTAGTAATAACCAGTAATTAGAAATTACGTTACCTTATATGTTTAACATTAATAATTAATTGTAAGCGTCATTATTGTGCCCTATTTTCAGTACGTGTTAAAAGTACTACAAACGTAAATTTAATATAGCCTCATCATCAGGGATCGACGTGCTTCTTTCTTTTTCAAAAAAAAAAAAAAGACAAAACGTGACGAAAGGTTCTCGTCACGCACACTTTTAAATTTCTTTGCCATTTGAATTGGGTACATCGGCTTTGAAATAGTCATCCCCCATATCGATTAGTACATAATCATCCGCGGTGGGCTATGTTTCAAAATTGTCTTCGTCACTGTTGGATGGTCTCGGAAGGGAGAGGGACGTAATCGTCACTTCCGCCGATTTGCTTAAGAGAGTACAATCCGAATCTTGTTCTTCGTCTTCGTACTCCTCGTTTACGTTTATGATCAATTCGTGCTCTTCTATATACACTAAACGAGAAAATGATTTTAGTAAATATCAATTGTTTTTCGCTGCGCGACCGTTTCCATGCTCGTAGATAAATAGATTTGTTCGTGTCGCAATAGGAAGATAATAGGATGGAACAGCAAATAACAATTATTTCCACAAATATTCAACAACATTTAATACTCAATGGAGAAGTTCATGCCACCGAAATAATTACGTCGAGTTCGGATTGTGCGATTGAATTTTGCAATTTGAGAACAAAGAGCCCTTTGTTTGCCGCCGCGTAACGCGTTTAACGTGCGTTGCGGTAATATTTAATTTGATATTCTACAGGACGAGTGTATATCTGAAAACATCCATCCCGATTTCAATCTGACATCTGACATTTCACTACATGTAATTAGCTTTCCGCATCACGTGAAAATTATATGCGAATCCGCCCCTAAAGTTAATCGCGTTTACTTTTGCCAAGCAACGTCGATGTACACTCCGACAACAATGTTTCCGGACAGAACGCATATGTCTCAGTATGCATCTATGCCATGCGTTTGCATTCTTTTTGTGGTCGTCGAAAGCCCTAAAATCACTGAAATGTTTTGTAGGAGAGGGAGGAGGGGGAGGGGGGACAATTAATATTAATGAAGCAAGTTTGATGGGCCGTGCGAATATGCAACGGAAAAATTCAATGGCAGGCCGGACAAATTTACGTTCGAAAAGGTAGTTTTTATATCCCCGCAATTACATTTATTAAACATAAAACGAAACTGTCCTGAAACGTTCTCGCTTGAATGTACACACGTACCTACGGAATAAGCGTAAGTGCCTACGGCAAGCAGGTATTCGTTTGTTATTGATTAATACTGTTGCGTTTCGAAGCGATTTCCTCCCTGTATTTGCGTTCTAAAATACAAACTTTATTCTCGTTTAGTTCCATTCAATTTAAGTTCGGATTTTACATAAAATTGCTCCGCCACAGATGGTAACAATTAACTAATTGCTCGCTACGGTTGACGGAGTTTAGTTTACGATTTGTTTTACATTTTCTTTGTTATGTGGAAATTTTAATCGTTCAATGCGATAGCGACGCCCGAAAGTTCGTTAAAATTAACGTACACAAGCGTAATAGTCAGACACACATTCACGTTGTCGGATAGTTTCTGACATCCGGTATCGAATAAATAATGACCATAACATGAAAAATAAGTGATTAAAAAATAAACGTCAAGCCTAATTGGACATAAAAATTGTCTGTATCACAGAAATTCATGCGCATTCCACATTGTATTCGGCGTACAGTCAGTGGCCCAAATAATGACCGGTACTTGATGAACGGTCATTTTCTGCACCCCGGATGTACGCACACATCCTTGACTTCGAAATATGTAAAACGACTCACTGAAAATATATAGTACTTGTGTTTACAAGGATGTAGATGATGAATAGCCATCGTAAGAAGCTGCAAAATCAACGGCTAGTTGCGGTGTGGATCTCTATCGTGATATTCTTAACACTTACCGGAACTTTCCGTGGCGGTTTTGGGGCTTGTCGGTTCGCGATCTTGACTTTGGATTTCCGAAACGGTAGACGAACTCGCATGACTGTGGACGGACGGTTGTTGCTGCGATTGAGGTGGAGGCTCCAACGCCGGCACGACAATTACCACTTCACCGTCGTACGGGGAGCTGAAACGTTTTTTTCGTCTGATAAGCAAGCGTATTTTGTATCGCGGACGTTCGGAAATTACCTCAAAGTAACTTTCTTTTTAATCCGATTGCCCAGATCGGAATAACCTCGATGCATGGGTCTTCTGGTTACCGAAACTGCAGGTGGTTCTTTAAAATGTTTGGTTATCGGTGAGCTGGGTTCGGACGAATGTTTATCTACGAGGATGGGTTTGGGTTTAAAAACCGGGACAGAAGTGGGCATAGGTGGTGGTGGTGGTGGTGGTGGGTAAGGTAATTTTTCCGGGGGTAAATCTGCGAAAAACGGTAACGCCAATAATTTCTTTCTGTCTTCCATGTATAATTCCAGGAGTTGATCCAATTTCATATCTATATCGTCGACCTAAGGATAACAACGTACGAATTGACTCGAAATCTACACGACTCTTTCGCTGATTCTTTTTCATTATCGTAACGCGAACGACGGATTGACAAAATACACGAAATCGTTAAACAATACGGCCGCGATGTAGGAAGGTACTCTAGATTTAAGCCTCGCGTCCAGGAACACAAAATCGATTTCTCTTGGTATGTGCATATAAGCACGCAGGGCGAGCGTAATTCTGTAGTAATGCGATAAGAATTGAACACGGTGGAAATTGATATTTTCGAGATGCAGATGATCACAATTTCATCTTAAAACAGCAGCCTCCCTACGTACACATACACACACACCCCTATTGTGTGTGCACTTTCAGCTTTATCTCGAAATGTTTCGCGAGTTATTGTTCAATGAACTTTTCTCATTTCTTGGCATTCGATCTGCGTATAGTATGCGGATGCACCTGGTATATGGAACGGATAGTTTAAGAACCAGTTTCAGCTTTTATTTAGCGATTTTGGGCATGCAAAATTTATAGGTAAAAACGAACCTGTCTCTCTACTTTAACGACCCTAGACGCTAGACTGATCTTGGACGCATAAACGTCTTTACCTTTCGATCCTTGCTTGCCAAGTATTTGATCTAGCCTGTAATTTAAATTGTCAACATTATCACCGCTCGATTTCAACAATTTCATTTTTTATTAACCAAATATAAAACGCGTAAACACACACACACACACACACGTCATGCTTGTGACCTCGAAATTAAAGTAATCACGTATCTATCTACAAATTACAGATAAACGTCGGTTAGAACAGGTTGAAACATGCAAACATATTTACAAAACGAAAATTTCCGTTTAAATATCGTCCCTATTAGTGTTAATTACCCTGAGATTATCGTTTTCTAAAAAGACATGCTTTATTTAACACAAATGGACACGATATGTGCATTGTACATATTTACAATTAAACAAAATTATGTATGTATTAGTTGAGACACTTGGTAAAATTTCGTAAAGTATTCTTAATAACAGTACTACTTAAAATGTAAATTTCATTATGATATTAAACTAGTTATGAAGTTTCTAGTTCGCAAAGGACAAATACCTTCAGAATTGTTGGATAATAATTAAATAATAATTCAAATTTACGACGTTTTAATCCTTTTATTATGTTTGTTTTCGAGGTAGAAGAGTATGACTAATAAATCAGCCTCTAGAAGTTTACATTACCCTGTCCTAACAGTGCTGCATATTATACTCACTATTTTAGTTGCTCGACAAACGTGCTTGGGTATGTATCGGTGGTAAGTGTGTATTGAAGCAAATATTTGTATTAAAAGTGTCTAAAACACCGAGGGGAAACCCAGTAAGCCAAGAAAAACGTGCTCTGTGCTCGTTTGGGGTTGCTTTTCCTACGCTCCGACAGGAGCAGCGAATTGAAGGCATTATGAGGAAAGAATCTTTTTTAAATATTACAAGAAAATGCAATACCCTTAGTGTTGCGTTTAATTGCGAATAATTTTATATTCATGCGCGATAACGATCCCCAAACATACATGGTATGTCAAAAATTATTTAAATAATCATCAACAAAATATTATTCTTGAAATAATGACGAGGCCCCGGAAAAGTCCTGACATCAATCTCAATAAGCTGTTGTGGGATGAACTCGACAGAAGAAATTATTTATGGAACATTATACAGGACCAGCGGGTCAATATGACAAATACAGTGCTTGAAAAATTGGTGGTGCGGATGCCTAGAATTGTTAGTGCCATCCTCCGTGCAAAAGGAAGTTTTTTCGACGAAAAGAACAATATTATATGTTGAGAATTATTCTTATTTTTGTCGTATGTTATAAAAATGTTTTAATAACAATAATATCATTATGTAAATTTCATTTTGTACTTTAATTCAATGTCAATATCGTACAATTTTGTAAATTTACTTAAGTGCTCCAACTAATATGGACGGTACTGTATATCTTCGCGGGTTATTTACAACAAGAAACATCCCCGGTTAGTACAGTCGCTTGCTATTATAGAAAATACCACACTGATTACGTTCTTTTCTCATCTGTCTTTGAATAAGGGTGATATTTTTATATCGAATTAAAAAGAACAAAAGCTAGTATACAGTGACGTTCAGGTAGCTTACCTGAACTGCACATTTTTCACTCTATTCAATAGATCAGCATGCCCCGATGAGTACTGTTCAATCACATCTTTAACGTCATAGGGTTTCAATGCTTCCCTAAACTTCTTGCGTGCCACAAAATACTTGAGCTACACAACACAGAGCGTCATACAAAAAATTGGGATGCACAAGAATTGGCCCTTAATAATAATTAATAATTATTTTGGGGGCGAAAGGGTTAGAGGTACTAAGGATGGTGTAAGGGCTGATTACTTTTCGGCTTCGTAAGAATATTATTAATTCGTTTATGAAGGATTTGAACAGGTGGCCCAATTTTTTTTTTTTTACATATTCTATCCGGAAACTTCCGATATTAGTTAATCACATTCAATACAAGCAAACGATTTCGAAAAACGTGCTGGTTAATAATCCGGATCCGGTTAATCGATTAGTTTTTTCATAAATGGCACGGTTTTTTCTACCTATTTTGTATCGTTTTGACCCTGCTTAATAAATCGACATGGCCTGCGGAATATTGCTCAATGACATCTGTGACATCGTAGGGTTTCAAAGCCTCCTTAAACTTACGCCTCGCTACAAAATATTTTATCTGAATCATAACGAAACACCAAATCAATAAGATCGCATTTGTTTTTGGCAAACTGTGTGTGAAAGAAACTAATCGAATTCAAAATATGTAACTTACCTTTCTGATCGCCCTGATTGCCCCTTTATGTTGATTTGTTAGCTGTATGCAACGCGGTTCTTCGTCTTCCTCTGCAATGGTAATAATATCAAAAACAACCCACCAACAATTAAATTGTGTTAATTTATTAAGGGTAAAAGTTCTCGATCCTCGAAACGGCCATTTCGTGTTAATTTTGCATGCCAATCATAAATTAATCACACCGAAATTCGAGAACGATTTTTCGCGTGTTTTGACAAGCAATAATATTTGGTTATGGTCCTTTTTTATTGAAGTGAATGCTTCTTAAGGGACACCGGATCAACTCGAGCATAAGCGTAAAAGCGTAAGCGTTAGATTTGGGCGGAGCCAGTCGCTCGCTTCGCGTGAAAGACAAAGAAAACAAGAGAGAAAGAGAGTATGATGTGCGAGCAAGAGCCGATGAGCCCGAGAAAGAACACTTGCGTGCTTGCTTCGTCTGAAACAGAAGGAGAGACAAAGAGAGTATGATGTGCCTCCCGCTCTAGTCGGGGGGTCAGATGAGAGGGACTCAGAAATACGTAAACATAAGAAAAGAATAAAATAAAACGTTATACATGAAACCTCCGAAAAGATTTTATACAACTTAATCATAATGACTTTCGAATCATCCTAATTTAACGTATAAGAACGAATAAAATAAACCATTATATATAAAACATCCGAAAAAGATTTTTTGCACCCTAATCCTACTGATTTCCAAATCATCGAAAAAACACGCGTAATGATAAGGCGATGACCTTCAAGCAAGAAACACGACAATTAATGGGATATTCACTTCAGACGTGCACCAACTTTTTCTTTGTGTTAATCAGCGAGATCGATTTGTTTTACTACGATGCACACCTGACGTAGACTGTATATAATCAATAAGACTTTTTTACATATGTTTGTATGGATTTAGCAAGTCGTTCCCTTATCTCCGTTTGTCTCTATGCAAGTCGATATTTCACGGATTGGAAGGAAAACGTCGAAACTAAACAAAGGAAAACTTACCATCGGAATTCTTTTTATACAGGGTGGTCTCGGCAACCGAATCTACGCTGTGGCTTGTGTTCAGATGTCGATTACCATTACTGCTGCCTGCCCCTGAAGTCATTAAAAATTTAATCACAAACGAGTAGGAAACGACCTTCGATTGTTTTCCCCCTCTAACCTAGATTTTCAGTTGACGCGTTGAAGTCGGCGAAGCTTCGGCAAGCTCCCTGAGCGAGCTTTTGTGCATCGAAGGGGAATGCAAGGATGTACTCTTGTGCCTTCGGATCGTCGGCAATCGGCTTACGAAGGAGGCGTTATGTTTGAAACTACTCGAGACTCTTCTGTAAAAAACAAAATTTGACCAAAAAATTAGCTTCGTATCGTCAATTCGTCTTCTGAACACCGTTTGAATCCCAAAATACGACGAAATAAACGTTATTACTATCGTACGTAGTGCAGTCAATTTAATTTTTTTAAACCGATCTATATGTAGGAAAAAATTATTTAACTAACAAGGGGACATCGCGTAATATCCATCACAGATTTGGATTCTATTAAGTTGTGAGTGTTTTTGAGACCTCACGAAAAGAACCGTTTCAGCGTTTATTCGATTGGGGCTTCGTTTTGGAGATATTAAATGAAGTGCGTAAATCACACGAGTAAGTACCGAATCGCGTGAATAGATTTGCACAGTCCGCGATGGCCGAATGGACAAGGTGACGTACCGGAACGGTGGAGGTCCTGGTTTCGATTCTTGACTTTTTCTTTTTTTCTTCTCATTGCAAACATCAGTGGTATTGAATTTAATAATTAAAAATAATCGAGAACAATTTTCGCGACGTTTCATAAACTTTCATTCAAGGATAGAAAGGCAGAATGAGAATGTGTGCATCATCACAAACATCAGTGGTTCGAATTCAATAGTCGAAAACAATTTAAGTAATCCTAAGTAATGTTAAAATACGCATAGTTGATGATTATCGTCCAAAATCATGAATTCGAACCACTGATGTTTGTGATGAGGCAAACATTCTCTCTCTGCCTTTCTATCCTTGAATGAAAGTTTATGAAACGGAGCAAAAATGGTTTCCGATTGTTTTTAATTATTGAATTCAATACCACTGATGTTTGCAATGAGAAAAAAAAACGAAGAAAAAATTAAAGTCAATTAGAATCGAAACCAGAACCTCCACCGTTCCAGTACGTCACCTTGTCCATTAAGCCATCGAGGGCCTGTGCAACTCTATTCGCACGATTCGGTACTAACCCGTGTGGTTCGCGCACTTCATTCTTCGGAATATAATATCTCCAAAACGAAACCCCAATCGGATAAACGCTCGGAGGTTCTTTTTTCGTTAAGTCTCAAAGAACACTCACACGTAATAGGATTAAAATTCGTGATGGACATAACACAATGTCCCCTTGTAAGTAAAACGTCGTTATTTCTGAAATACAAGAAAAACATTGAACATCGTAAATGCCAGTTATTAAAATACATATTATCGCCGATTACTTTTACGATCAGTTAACGCGTTTTATTGCAAGCATTAACGGTCTGCTCATATAGACTGACCGTCGATTTGGAAGATTACGGAATTGTCGTAATCTTTAAAGTAACGATTCTATACTATTCTAAAACCAATAAAAAGAAGCTTCAAACCTCCCTCAAAATATCCCGCATGCAGGCAGCTTACCTAGAAAGTTTAAACAACGCGATTCGATGTTGTGAAAGAACTATAATCTATTCTAAACATGCAAAACTCGAGAGATAACCTGATGCAATCATTTAATTCGAAACTTACATAACGGAAGTTATATTTTGGAGCTTCTCGACAACTTTATCACATTCTTGCACTTTCACTCTGCTGTGTAAGCAAGAAAATAGAGAGATACAATTATGTAGCAAGCGCTAAAGGTTGTTATGTACAGAATAAGGAAAAACGTTTAGGTTTCCTCTAAAATCAAATACGCTCCCCTATGCACACATATGTATCTCGAGAGCACACGTATGTATATGTATAGATTATCGATCGCCCTGTCAAAATATTTGGTTTAAACCCTTTGGTATAAAGTCCTGCCGATGTTTGTCGATGTGGGAATTCATAATAGCGTATACATGTATACTGATTACGTTTGATCCCAGTTGCTAAATTGTTAACTGCCTTTGACGTTAAGAGCGTGTTTGATTTGGTTTTATCGGAAACCTGACGTAATATTCTAATATATTGTAACTATTACAATTTAGAATAATCCAGAGAAAAGGGGACTGCAGTTTCTGATGTTTCATTTCTAATTGTTTTACTATATAATATATGCGAGGATTTTAGTCTATTTAGTGTTGCATAGAAAAAACTAATTGTCGAGGAGGCAGGGGTGAAAGTGCTCTAACGCCTTTTTAAGTATGTATTCCCCACAAACAGTTTGATCCGTTTTTGGATGGGTCGAAAACAATTATTTCAATCTTCAAAATTCCCATTTCGAAGGCTTGAACTGTTGTGCAATTTATTCCATTCTTTCAGGCGCCTTATCAAGTTGAAAAATTCACTGCGATTTAATCACTTGCTGTAGTTTCATAAAAATGGTGCCGGATCTGTGTAGGAAATTCGAATCCAATCTAAAAGTTATTTGGGGACATTTAGTTCTTTCGTAAAATGCAAGAATTCCCCTAGCAAGTTTGCTTGGGTTTTCCCGTTTCGATGGGGTTAGGGGGATGAACGTGGAATTCTGAAGATGACATACTTCATTGGGTGGAAAGATGAGTCGGACTCCGATTTCCGATTTTTCCGATGTCCATGAGGCTTAAGGAGTAGCAAGGAAAGGAAGGTTCAATTTTCCTTTTGAAATCTGACCCCTCCAACGCGCGTCAAGCTCAAGGACTACCGAGAAGTAGTTTGATTTGGAGAGATTTGCTTGGTTTTCCCCGATTTCATGGAGTTGAATGGGTGAGGTTAAATCCTAAAAATGGTCTGCTTTTGAAATCTGGGAAAGGAGTCTGATTTGTTAGGGTTTGCTCGGTTTTTGCCCGATTTGGTGTAGTTGGAAGGATGTGGTGAAATTCCGACGACCGTAGGGCTCAAGGAGTGTCGAGAAGGAATCTGATTTGTTGGGGCTTGCTCGGTATTCCCCGATTTGGTGAGGTTAGAGGGATATAACGGAATTCCGAAGATTTCTTAGATGGAATGGTTTTGTTGTTAAAGTCTGAGGAGTACCGAGAAGAAGTCGATTTTTCAAAATTGGTGTAGTTGGTGCGATTATTGCTTCTCACGGGACTACTAAATATCTCAAACAACTTTTAGCAACGGATTTGAATTCCTCGTACAGGGGACTAGATCTGTGTCTTTAGGTTCCCATTTTGGGTGCCCTCTATCGGCCTATGTGCAACACTAAAAAAAACGTCCCTTGTACTACATAGACATGCATAAATACATATGTACAATAGATTCGATTTTAAAAACCGTTTCGGGGATGCAATTATAAAACTGTCAAACAGTTTTAACGTTTATGAGAGATCGAATAAACAGCCCGATGGGACGGGACGTCCCGTTTTAATGAAATATTTGCTATAAACGAGACGACATGAGATAATAAATCTCGAAAACAATCCCGGAACAATCCGAACCGAAGTCCCGCTCTCATATTTCATTATTGTTTAAGTTCTGTATGCTTTACTTTAAGCGGATCGTTTCGTATTACGGGGCGGTAAGGCTTACATCAATAAATTCCGAGTTTACAGGTTGTTTCAAAACAGTCGAGATGGTCGGGGTTTTACGGGCCCATCAATGTCCGTTTTATTTAAATATTTAATGTCGTTGTTCTGGTTAGCGCGCCCTTTTTTACTCTTTTAAACTCACAGTAAACGCTTTAATAAAGGGGTAAAATTTTCATTCCTTTAATTTATAAGAAAAAAGCTGCGCTGATTTGAAGCTTTTTCCTTCGCGATGGACTCGCGAAACTTCGGTAACGAAAGTGGTTTATTTAAATAAATCAATAAAGCACAGACCACTACGTATGCTCCCAACATTTTTATTTCGGGAGCTAAGGCGGCATGATGAATAATGTTGGATTTTTTTACTACATACATTTAAAAATCGCAATTTAGTTATGAACTGTACTTGTTTAAAATACGATTTTTCTCGATCTCCTGGCCACGTTCGAAGCAATTTAGGTAATGTATCGTCGCATTCGTTTTATTTATGCGCATAAATCTATTATTTCGGGTCGAAATGGAATTTGGACGGTGCGGGATGGCAAATCAACGAAACTTACGCGGAAACGTGCCCGTTAAATGCTACTTAAGCACGGAGTAATCGCAAAATAATCGGTTGATCCCGAGTGTATGTTTATAGTTTCAAATGTAATTTATCAAATGCCATGCCTTTACGAATAGTTTGATACTTGTTCTGGATTACATAATCGTGTAGAAATGAAAAATAACATCCCATCGAAAAATAGTATTAAAATGTGCTAATAAACGATATTTCTAGATCTTGGAATCATTGCGCGAATCGTGTAATTAAATCAAACCAACTTCTAAATGAGGTAGCGCTCTAGCGGTCAGAACGGTTTATGGAGTGTCAGGAATAAAACGCAGATCAAAGTACGCGCGAAGAATATATCGTCCACCGCCAAGTTTTGTTTTCCACCGATCGAAGCAGTTTATTTATGCGTAGGATACATTAAAGTCACTTACGATGGCGGGCTCGGCAACGGAGTCTGATGTATTTTCCACGTAGCAACGGACATGGACTGTTCGTCTGCGGCGTAACACCTCCACAAGGATTGAATGAGCATGGCTGCTGGTTGCCTCCTCCTGATCATGTGCTTTTGTCTCTGCTGCTGTTGCACTTTCAGGGCGAAGCCGGAACCTAATATGCCCTAATGAGGAATAAACGTGTTAAACAAGTATAGCCCATAAAGAAATTCAACTTACAGCTGGTAATGCGAAGAATGAGATTCCGAGGAGGGCGCAGAACGACGCAATTATCTTACCTTGCCACGTTTCAGGTACCATATCACCATAACCGACGGTGCACAACGTAATCTGTTCGAATTGGAAAAACCTGATATACCTACACCCTCGGATACCCGAAAAACTTACCACGCCCCACCACAAGGCTTGAGCGAAATTGGAGAATTTCTTATTTACGTCCTTTTCCGCGAGGAATACTAGAAACGAAGCGAAGATTAAGCCGAGGAATCCGATGTACAACGTTGTTATGAGCTCCTGAAAAACATTCGCGTTAAGTATACATAGGGCAGACCGGGATGAGATCGTCGTAAACCTGTCTGTGCGCGTAAACCACGGAACCTAAGAGTTTCCATGTTCCTCCGCGACGATCCATCCGCACCATACGCAAGATTTGGAAAAAGCGCAGCCCCCTCAAGGCACTGGCGGCGAAAACTTGCCCGCCAGAGCCTATCGCGAGGACCACTATCGAAGCTATAATAGTTATGACATCTGGAAGAATATATTAAAAATTACGGTCCTCTCCTGGTTCCCCGAGGATCACTTTACCTATTATACAGAAGGGACGACGAAGGAACTTAAGGCGACCTATGGAGCCTTGATAACGAGAACGACACCCCGAGGACCATAATCTGGAAATATCGAAAAGGTATACCCAAATTATGGGGTACATGCGATCTACCTCAGGCCGAATTCGATAGTGAACCAAACTACCACGACGGACTCCATGTAGAATAGCATAAAGCCGGCGAATTCTTCAAAGTCTTCAATTGTAGAAAATACGCTCAACGTCAGGCACATAAATACCATACAAAACCTGGAAATCACAATTAGATTGCTCTAATCCATTATTCACATTTCAATTTTGACGTTTGCCGTATCCTGCATGCTTCGCGTCCGCGCATTATAAGGAATTATTTAACAAAAATACGAATTCGCAGCTGACCGCTGCCTCTTCTTTATAATTCAACCCCGCTTCTTTTGTTCGTTGCCGGGCGTCGAACATAGGATGTTCGTTTTTACGTTAATGCGCGGACTTATTTTAACTATCGCATTAGGGAGAGAAAAACTTACACCAACATGTGGTAAAATATTGCTTCCAACCCCTAGGTCGTTCCAAAAAGTTATACACTCGACTTTGCATGCGTCGGTAGCGAGCATCTCGTCGAGATGCTCTATAGTTGAGGGGTTTTCCGAGAAGACTCATCCGTGGTTCCGTCAAACGGCCGTGCCTCTGACGCACTGTCAGGCTGGAACGAGGAAAACAAAACGTGTAAACGAATTAAATATTACACATGCTAATTATAAACGCCGGCCGACTTCCGAAGGGTAGATCTCCTCGGGAGAATTTGAATTTATTATAACCTACCGAGTAGAAAATCGTCGGAAAAACAAACAAATGAATAAAGCATACTTTGCATTTTAAATTTTATCTCAGTCCGTCCTTTCCAGTATAACGGGGAAATTTTCTTTTCGTTTTGGCAAAAGTGTTTGGCGTCCTGTCGTTCCTCCATTACGTATAATTGAAACGAATGTGCCACGCTTTTGTTAAAATCCATTTTACTAACTAATTAACACCCGAGAAATATTTAAAAGATAAACGCGACCCTAAGGACGTAATTCAATTGTCGCTCTGCGTCGACATTTAAAATTCCAAGACTGATGAGCGCCATATCATTTTTATATGTAATAAAAGCTAATAAGTTGCGCTCTCTTTGCTTCCGTTACGAACTGTAAGTGTGACGTAGATAGCAATATGTGTTTACGCATTAGTTGTGAGGGAGAAATCCGTCGAGATCGCGGACGTATGCCACTTTCTAATAGCAATTATGACTCTGGACAAGCAGCGTTAACAACGAATTACGAAATAAGCTACGACAGCATCGCCGTCTCGTAGTTAGTTAGTTTTTGCTTAATTCTAATAAAATTTGGACCCCCTAGATTTTTACATTACGGAACTATGTTTCTCGTAGACGTTTATTTGAGAGGTAAGGGAAATAATCTGGCATTCAATCAGTATTCGGGTATTCTGCAATGTAAGCAGATAGTTCCATTGAAATGGCGCCGACCGTAAATCGCATATTATTGACAGGTGAATAATGCTTCTCTGTCACTATTATATATATATATATACAGGATTAGTTAAAAGTATGGAGACGGCGATTTATCGTCGTTAATATTATATTATTAAGGAAATTATGTTCAATACAAAAGTTTTTATGAAATGTTTATCTACATTTAAGAACACTTCAATTTTCTTTTTCTTCAATTATTTTTGAGTTACGCCTGTTCGCATATCTGTTTTAAATGCGAACTTGTTAATTTTGCTTCACCGTTCGGGAAGAGAAGTTTTTCTCTTTACAATAGTATTTTTGTTTTTTTCCTAAATTTATTTAATAACATTGTTACAAGAAAACATCGGTTCAAGTATTTATTATATCGAGCTGATAGTGTTGATTGTGAACGCAGATATACGTCGGGCAAGGGGATATCGATGTGGAATTTAGTTCTTTAACTGTTATAACCGCATATATACGTCCGACTATCGACGAATAAGTACGTCCAGTAGAATGTGATCGCATTTATGCGTCCAGCAAAGGTTATTAATTCCATCTTAGATCGCGTATGTGCGTCCGATAAGAGAGTATGTACCGGTGTGGATTGTGGACGCATTTACAGTCATCATCTTAAGCCGGATATGTGCGTCCAGTGAAACGCTATTAGTGGACACTGAGCATGCGCAAATTAAATTATCACTTACATGAAACGCCTCGGGGTATTCCGCAATGTTTTTAAAACATTCGCGTAACGATATCAGAACGTTTCTGCTCACATCATTTCTTTTTGGTTTCTGATTAAATTTGACTTCCTACCTTCCGAAGTTGTAAAGGATCTAATTACATACGATACAAACAATTTGGGTAATTTTAATCGCACTTTGTTAGGGTATCAGAGGGTTACATAAGCAGCAATTTCCATGCCATTACGTGCGCACCCTAGGATTTTCTGCGAGACCCATAGAACGAAGAGGATTCGTTTTGGTCTATTTAGTTTAGCAAATATACAGAGAATCCGTTGGCACATGAACAGACCCGGTGTTCTTTGTTAAAACCGAGGGGATTTCGACAAACGTCCCGTCGAGAACGTGGTAGTAAAGTCGGCGGATTGGTTTATTTGTATTCAGGCCGTATCGAGATTAGCTACCACGTTCGGGGCCGAAAGATAATTGCCTTTAATAAAATTTTGCGTGTAATTTATGCTGAGACGAAAGCAGCTTATGGTCTTAAATACCGAGTGTTGAATTATATATATCGTCGTGTTATCGTTATCCCTATAGATGAAGCGAAAAGGATTTATGAGACGGATTCGAGGAAGAATTCATTGAATCAAACTATTATTTTGCCCTGAAAATTCGGAGGTAAAGACGGTACCAAACAGGATGATTTGTTTGATACGATGTAATATGTTCTTAAAATATCTACAAAACAAATCGCTTGCTTTCAAGCACCCAGAGCGTATTTCGGCGGTCGGTTGCATCGCCTTTATTAGCATAAGAATCCAAACAAATTTGAAATTCAAACGCGCCATTTCGATTTTCTTTACTTCGGACCCGATTTATAAAATCAATTATCTTCCCTCCTTACACAGATTTAATTGGAAAAGTCCAAATAACTCGACGTTAAATCTCATGCGTTCTTTTTTCTCTCCGATGCCAATTTCAAGACGGGGTGTACAATATTTTATTGCGCACTAGAGTGAAGTAATACATTTGTTCCTTTTTTTTTTTGCGAAAATAGGGGAATTTTCAACTGAAAATCAGGTAGCGAAGTTGAAGTTATAATTGGATTAGATATCTGCGAGGAACTTAGCGACTTAGCAACAGAGTAGTTCACGACTTTATATTATAAGAGTTAGATGTTACCTTTCGATGTATTTTAATTGACTTAACATTTTCGCAAATATCGATTCCTATGCAAAAAACGAGTAAGTATGTATTTCGTTTTTCGATTTTTACGTACGTAACTAGTTATCGGTGGAAGAGGTACATAATTTCTTGCGGCAACACAACATCGGAAAACTCGTGGAGTTGTCGTGTTTCTTATCAGGAAATTTATTAGATCTCGATCCGGCGAGAAAGTAAATTTAAATTACAGTTTCAGGAACGTAGTTTTTCAAGAAAAACACCCCGAATTGATTGCAAGGAAATCTCACTAGTAGGATGACAGTTAATCTGAAATTTCGCTTCGTGAACGGGGGAATATGAACAAAAGCCTAGATTAAAATACTAATTGCATGTCGGATCTTGCGAGGAGGAAGTCGCACGAAAAACCTAATTACATTCGGTAAACATCCACCGACTATTCAACTTAAATGGCAAAAGTAAATTTATGTGCGCGAAAATTTATGGTTTTGTTCAAAATCGCCTACAAGCATTTGTATATTCGCGGTAATTGCGGCTTGGAGGAGGTTAAGTACCGCTATTTTTACGCAAACATAGATTAGGGAGGGCACTGTATATTTTATATTTAATTTGTTTTAAACGTATGAGACGAGGGCGTACAGAACGAACCCCAAGGACTTAAATCACGATCATAAAAAAGCAAAGGAAAACAAAGCAAGTTTAAAACGTCAATCAGCGAAGTTTAATAATAGCTATTATACCTTAATAAATTATTTACGATAACAGTTAATTGATTTTCAACTCGCGTGTATACTTAATACATTTTGACATTTCAATCAAGCTTTCCGCTTCTTTAAACTTATTTAACCGTTTGGAAAGCAACAAAAAAACAGTAATTTTTTTAAGGAAATATCTATTTTACTACCTTTATAAACTAACTAAGTTGGTCGTTTAAGGTGTAAATAAAACGTAAAAAATTAAAAGAAAAAAGTAATTTATTGCCAGTTTACCGAGCAACGGGCTTCGCTTGAGCTAGATCTGATGATAGCTGACGAGCTGATGTTATCGGAACGAGTTATTTTAACTGAAAAATCGGAGCCATGTGCAAGTTTCACTCCAACCGATTCGCGAGTTCCGAATCAGGACGCGCTTTTCGACGCCATACCGTACAGGTGAGCAAGAACTAACCGTATAACGAAAGCATCTCGACGCCGGTGGATTGTACGTCTGCTAAATGCTCGACCAAAACCGATCTAGACCGACGTACTTGCTGACATGCGCTGGGAAAACCACCAACACTAGAATGTCTTTAAGGAAGAATACGAAATGCAAATAAATTCGGAAAAAATGACCGACCAATTTTCCAATTTACGATTTGGACATTTATTATATTTAGAACACTGACCTTTCAGGATCTTGTATCGTTTTTGTTCCTAATTCGTCCGAGCCGTTTCGCGTTGGCATTACATCAAATTCGACAGTCTTCTTGTGTGAGATCTGGACCGAGGCGGTCAGGAGGGGCCTTTGCGATAAAGACGGCGAGTCCGTCGGTGTCGGCGAAGAAGTCCCCGAAGTCATTTCCGACCATTTAACTGGCTAACGCCTTTTCTCTGCAACAGCAATAAAAGGAACATGTTCAGGATGCATTGGGGATGATATCCATAATTTGGGATGTAAACGATCGAAACCCCAAACGAGAATCTCTACTCGTGCGGCGCTTTCGCGTAACAATACGATGTTTGGAAACAATTTGGTTTTAGCCAAGACACTTGGATTACGCAACAAGTATACGCGCAGAATTATAGCTCATCCATAAATTATTATTAACGAGTTGGTAATCATGCCAAGGAAAATATTGCCGTATTAGCAACATACTACGGCTTAACGATTCCTTTCGACAAACTTTGCATGCGTAAGAGAGATTCGGTTCTTTAAATAAAATGGAATGAATTTAAAGATTCGATGTTAACAGTGGCAGGCAGAAGTTGCGGTGACCAACAAAACCTTTAAGGCAACCGAATGATTGATAACATACGTACAAAAGAAGATTGCGTGGAAAAGATATCTCGGTTCCAGAACATCTGAAGATTACGAAGGAGACGTTGAGGGGAGCAAAACAAGAATCATGGAGGAAATTTGGCCAAAATATGAATGATAACTTTAGAGAAAATCAAAAATTATTTTACAGGTAAGGCGGAGGTATCATCCACCGAAGAAACTAATATAATGGGGAGATGGAGACAATATTTTTACGAACTAGTGGAGATGCAGCCGAAGAAGAGACCCAAGATAAAAATTTAAACATATCCAAAGTAACGGTCAAAATAAAACAAGACGAAACGTTCAGGAGAAATCATAAGATAAAACCGATACTAAGGAAAATAACACCCAAGACCCAAGACAACTAGGATGGTTGGAACACATTCACAGAATACCCGACAATAGGTTAACCAGGACGTTATACGAGGCACGAGTGATAACAGAAGAGGAAGACGATGGGAGCAGATCAAAAACTTATGACAGAATAGGAAAACATGGAAAGAGATGGTCAGCTCAACTCGATTCAACAGTCTAACACCTCACGGTAGGAAGACTCAGGAGTAAGTAGATAAAATCATCGGATTTAATCGTACAACTCGAATTATAAATAATAAAATCGAAACCACAGTTTTAAAGTTGGTAAGTCACTTGAAAAAGTTGGGTCGAGAAATGTATGGTGCAATAATTGCGGACAACAATCACTCGGCGAGTTGGATCCAGTTTCTTTATGATAGCAATCGGCAACTTTCCACTGCGACTGCGAATTCATGAAGGCAACAGTCTCCCAGAAAGCCACCTAAGTTCTTCAGCATTTCAAAGATGATGAATTGGGTGTTAGTTCGTTAGTTCCCCGTTTAACTTGGGAGCAAGTAAACAATGGAGCACAAAAATATTGGGTGGTGATTACTCGTGGAAAATATGCAAGCGTCAATCGCCTTGTTTGTGTGTTTTAAGACGAAGGAGCAATCGAACCAAAGCTATCAGTTCCCTTGAATTGAAGACGAAAGGCGTTTGCTTCAAAATTCCACTAGGAGATTGAAAAACGATCGAATGAGATATTCTTCAGCATTTCAAAGATGATGAATTGGGTGTTAAAACGTTAGTTTCCTCTTGAATCCCAACGGAGCATAAAAATATTGAGCGGTGACTACTCGTGGGAAATATGCAAGCGTCAATCGGCTTGTTCGCGTGTTTCAAGACGAAGTGGGGAATCGAACAAAAGCTATCAGTTCCCTTGAATCGAAGACGAAAGGCGTTTGTTTCAAAGGCAGGTCATGCAACTCCATTAGAAGATTGATGGACGATCAATTCTGAGAGATATACTACAGTTCGTTTGCCGTTACGGAAAAGTAACCCAGAACGACGAATCGTCCTTCGACAAGAGAATGCGTATTTCTGGGTAGTAAAAAAGCATCGATACAGTTTTGACCTAACTTTCGATGATATTTTTACGTACCCAAGGATGAAGAGTGGACTGCGTCGCCAAATCCAGTCACCAGAAGAAGCAGTGATGGCTCCAAATGCAATTTCAAGGAATCTGGACTAGACTCCAAATAAAATTTCAAGGAATCTGGACTAGGCTCCAAACGCAATTTTAAGGAATCTGGACTAGGCTCCAAATGCAATTTCAAGGAATCTGGAATCATCTGGTAGTAGTAGTGTTCCTTTTCAACATCAAAGACCGGTTAATGCGGAATGGTGTTCGACTGTTTGTTTGATAGACGTACCCCCCTCCCCGTGCGATTTGGAAACTAACATAACAACAACAACAACGGGAAAAGTGTTGGAATATCGAAATTATACCCCATACAGTTTTGGCCGAGTTTCCAACGACTTTTTTGCGTTCTCAAGGATCAAGGTTCACAAAGTCTGCCTGGTTAATGGTTCCAATCGTCGGTAAGCAAGCCGCAAATTATAGCCGGACACGTTGCTGTTGTAGAGTTGAATAAATAAATTTTATAATGCAAGGCACTATATTTTCGTAACATTTCGAAACATCCAAATTCATTTCTGATTATAATAGGCGCGACGTAAATAGAATAACACATTAGCAACGATAATAATCAAAATTTAATTCCGCACTCGCGACTTCTACGCCACATCTTCTCGATAGGGTCTTTAAACGGTAATGCAACAAAGAAACGATAAACGCAAGCATTATCAAGCTGAATTTGGCAGGATCGAACAGCAAGAAAATATCGTTTTGTAATAAAATATCGTACGATTTAACATCTGCTATTCCATAACTCTTTGCCGTCAATGATGCGTAAATTGCAACTGGTTATCGATGAAAACCTCTCGTGCAATGCACCAGGCAATAATTAAATTATCTTCATTTTCATGTTTTAATTAACCTACGATATACATTTTCAATTCGCTGTTAATTAAGCGGACGTCGCTGCAGGTGGGATATTTGAAATTAGTTCAGAGATGTTTAATGAAGATTAAAATTTGAGTTGTTGCTTACCTAACCATACGCGTTGATGAACAATCAAAGACTAAATTAATTATTTTGCAAGTGCTGTTTTATATATCGAAAAATCTAAAATGACAATGGCCCATTTTTGATCCACCTATGAATGCAAAACGCGTCGTAGAATTCGATACGATTTTCTCATAATAATTATTGGAAATTAGCAGCGTTTGTCGTTAGACGAGCACGAACTAATAATGAATAAAATCTGGAAATTTCTTCCCGAATTTCGGGGCTAAAAGCGCCCTGGACCTTCGTCAAAAAATACGCTCGCTCGATGTTACCGCACGTCACGTCTTATGAAATATTAATTTCGCAAAACATTTGAAATTCTCCCGTACACGGAAAGTTTTTAAATTAACCCTCCGACTGGGGCTTCTGTGGAAAAAGATATATAGAAACCGAACGGGAACGTTTTCTAGACAGGTGAACTTCTAATGCGATACATTTCAAATGTGAAAGGTCAAAACTTTACCTTAAATATCTAAATGTAAATGATACGTGATGATGTGGTTCAATATCAACGCATTTGACAACCCCTTGTTCACAGTGAACGCATGTACTCAGCAAGAAATGAGTATAAATAGTAATTTCTGGTTTTTAAGTCTTGTCCTTGGATGAAAAAGTGGCGTATTAGAGTCTATTCAGATGCACTTCACTACAAGAATAGATTTCCACCTGTCTCAATAAATAATCGACCACTACAGCAATGCTAAGAAGCAAAATACTTAAGGATGCATCTTGATCGACGTAGAACATGGAAAAAGCATATATTTACGAAATAGCACAGCCCCCACAGGACCCGAATCTGTTCACGGAGATGCGAAATGCACTCTAAAGCCGAGAATAGAGTATTATTTTTCCTGCCAATTGTCTTCCTAGTAATTGACGGGAAAGAGTTGGAGTCGTATACCTGGTGTGTGTGCAAAATGAAGAAAAACAGATTAATCAGAAGAGTGTAGGAGACAAGACGATGGGGGAAGAGAAAAAGGGGAAAAACTAGGAAAACACGGAACTAACTGGGGTGAAGGGAGAGGAAAAATGATGAGACAGATGGAGGAAATGGGACATGGCTGGAGGCTAAGGAAGTAATGGAGGAAACAAACCCTCCACGGGCTTTCCTGTAGAGTAAATGTTTACTCCTTTCTTCACCAGAAACCTATGAATTAGTCAAGGATGGTTCAAAACGACACTTCCTAGGACCAGGACTTCTAGGCGGGATAACAAAGGATTCTGCGGGACGGGAAATTTGGTTATGGCTGGAGAAAGAACAACGGATACGTCAGAAAAGTGTACGAAGCAACACGATCGAGGAAGAGAAAAAGGGGGAAGACCCAGGAAAACACGGATCCAACAGATACAGATGCTGGAGCGAGGAGGGAGAGAGAGAGCAAAAACGATGAGACAGATGGAGGAGATGGCACAAGGTTGGAAGCTAAGGAAGAGATGGGGGAAAGAAGTCCTTCACGAGTTGAAGGACACGCCGTTTTGCTAAGATTATACCGAGTCAATCGTAGCTGTTTACTCCTTTCCTCGGCAGAAACCTATGAATTAGCCAAGGATGGTTCAAAAGGGCACTTCCTAAGACCAGAACTTGTAAGAGGGATAACAAAGGATTCCTCCAGATGGGAGATCTAGTTATGGCTGGAAAAACGACACTAAAAGAAATAGAAATTGACCGAAGACTAAGACCCTGTTAAGGTAGGCTAGATGCTAAAATTTCAGGTAACCTAATAAGAAAACACAAGGAAGATATTACCGATATAGTAACCGGGCACTATTTAGAAAGCATCTGTGCAACATGGAAACGGGAAAACGCGAAACGTGGTGGAGGAGACGTGAACTGCAGGAGGAAACCAGTATGCATATTATCTGGGCTTGTGACGAATTGAAGGGCTTCAGGCGGAAGCATTTCGGCCGACGGGAATATTCGGGGTTTCCCTTGAACAAGATAATGGGCCTTTGTGCGGATCGGTACAAAGGGGTAATGGTAAGGTGCCTGGTCTATTGGGGATTCACCCCCAATGAATGAAAATAATTTATAGTTGCATGTAGCACTCGATTGTTATTATGGATTTTTTTAAAAGGATATCGAATTAGAACCACGTGATCGTTCGTGAAGTTCTGATTTAAATCCAATGCTTTGTTCTTTGAACAACCTGCAGAGGTTAAATTTGTCGTATATCACCTTCTTGGATGGAAAAGGTATGGAAAAGCATGGGCGTAACTAGGGATTTTTTTCTGGGGGAGGGGCAGGAGGCAGCCGACCAGCTGATGATATATATATATATATATATACGTCAGAGGATTTTTCTAGGTGGGGCAACAAATTTTCTACGGTGGGCAATGCCCACCCTTGCTCCTCGCTAGCTACTCCCATGTGGAAAAGTAACTATTGAATTGTAAATGCGTTTTTAACGTATTCTGAATAAGGGCGGATTAAAAAGGGTTAAAGTTAAAACAAAAATCGGTAACATTTCCGTGTTTACAATCTGTCAAGCTATTTTGATTGTAACATGTAACACGTATAAAACAGTTTTGACATTCGGTCTCGACGATAAAGCCTGCATATTGCATTATATCTAGCAAACAACGGGGTTAATTAATCAAACTATAAACGGTTTGGCGGTGCGGAAACAGGACGATTATTGCTGAAGAGATATTCATATTTATATATACATTAATAGTAAATTACACACTCATGCGAACATTGTATACACGTGTCAACCAGGATGTAATAGAGGCGTTACACGATGCCCTGATACAACAACGAATTTGATGGGATTTTTTTAAATTGAGTAACGAGAAAAATTTTGTTTTGCATTTTTAGCTCAACATCATTAGATCAACATCAACAAAAAACTTTATGACGTAATAATCGTAATTTCAACGCTTTCAGGTTTGTTATGAAAAAGGACGTTGAGCATGTGCTAGTAAGTTGGATTAACGTTTGATCAACGATTAAAGCCAACAAAACCAGAATTTCTTTTAGGATATTTATAAAAATCGCTGTAAACAGATTGGCTGTAAAAATTCAAGGTGTATTCGCACTCCTTGTTTTGTATACTGGAATGAATTCGAGGTGCTCGAATGTTTTCAGCTAGTAGAAACAAATAAAAAAGAATACATTTTCGGCGAAACGCGAGCATGCAACGGTGACAGTTGTAATTGCCACATAAAATAGGATGTAATTTTTTCAAATTTTGTCTTTGTGGATGGCTTCGAAATGAATAAACGTGTAAATTTCGAAAATAGAAACATTGCTTATTACTCTTATTAGCACTAGCGGCCTTGAATTACAAAGAGGACGAATGAAACCAAGATAATTTTATACCCTGGCTGCTTCCTACGACCGCAAGAAAATAAACCTGGGAATCGTTAACGTTACGTAGTCAATTTTATTTTTCAACATTTAAGTTTCGACATATGTAGTCATCACACACGTCCGAGCGTGTTACTAAACATTATACAATTACTATCGTTTTACAGGGATGTTCGAATAATAACGCACAGAGCGAAGCATATATTTCTAAAAAGCTTTCCGATTTCAACCTTAAATGAACGCAAAATGTTTCTTTTTTAATGTTTGTTTCTTTTTCAATAAGCCAAAAGTAACGTTCGAAATCACCTTTAAATCGAGCCGTTACTTGAATGTTATCGCGTATCCACCTAACGGGCGGTCGACGTCGCTGCATCCTCGGTGGCTTGACTTTCGTTTATCGCAGAATGGGGTGTGTGTTCGTCGGAAGGGAAACGGTGCGTACGATAAGCACATATCGCGAGGTGATCCGAGACACACCGGCGTACCGTACACGCCCGGCCATTGACGTCAACTACTAGCATCTCCTGCGAACGCGCATCTTTTACTGCACAGACTTGGCGTACATGAAGTTACGAACCCCTTGCCTCCTATCACGACGATGGATATTCTAACGTTTTCCCCAACTTAACCCCTTTAGTCCTAGGTTCCTTGTACGCATTCCAAATTAAGCGCCACCGTCTTCTCGAGTTAGTTATTATATCTCTTTTTGTTAACACACCCCGTTTTCGACTTATAAAACTTTAACCGGCTTAAATATCTGTTTCCCCCAAACTAACTTCGTCGAGTCTTACCCTTCGGGGTTAAACGGAAACTATCCGTCGTAAATTTACTTTGAGGAATTATTTCCCTTAACTTCAGTACTAATTTCGGATGCGGACTTCAGAAATTCATAAATCTCCTCGACATACATATTTCGATCGATAAACCAGCATCTTTAAATTTAAATTAAAAGCGATTACTTGAAGGGCTTCGAAATTGCACGGAGCTATCTTAATGTTTCTTTATGGAAAGTAAACGAAAGGGGACGAAAGCAAAGCGAAATAATAAAGGCGATAGACTCCTCCCGATCGACGCGTTAAAACTCTCGCGATATTCATAACGAGATAAAGGAAACAATTTCATTTCGTTGCTGTCGTGTCACAAGGCCATCGCAATTTCAATCGATTTGCACGGCGTTAAATATTAATTTCACAACGAACTACCCCGAATCCTTTTTGTCCTTTCTTAATAACGCAATTTTGGGCATCACAACGTCTCACTCCGCTGAGACATGCAACAAACGAACGGAATATTCCTAATTTTTTCCCCCTTTCTACCTCCCCATGTAACGTTAATTTTTGGTTAATAACGAAATATAAAGGACATAAGTTTGGACGTGGCATCGTCTCATAACAATCCTCGGAACCACGCAACTTAATTTAGGTCGGTATCACAGGCTACCATTGGTATAATATACACGATAGGATACTCATTTTTGCACCAATGCTTAACTAATATATTCCACTGCATGCCACAACTACCGTTACGTTGATGCAATTTGAGACATACCGCTAAAATTGGGATTTTCATTAGAGCGCTGTAAAAAGAGGACAAGTCGATCGTTTCGAGAGATTAGGTTTAAAATAGGACAACATCGTAGCGAAAAAGAGATAATTTCGTTCATATCTCCTGCAAGGTGGATACAGGAGCGATGACACTAAATAATCCTCTTATAAAAAGAAGTAGATGAAATCCGATTTGTACCATTTCATCATAAAAGTGCTTCCCGAGGAATTAACACTCATTCCTACGACCTCAATAAGAATTTCTGTTTGTTTCTAAAATGTCAAAATCATTCTCAAGTACTTATTGCTTAAGAAAGTTCTCGGAAATTCTAAAATTGCCAGTAGTTCAGATATAATTCCTTAATCCGATTTAATTCGAGCAACAGCTTCCTTTTCACCCGTTATCCGTGTAGTCAAAGGATTCCCCTGGCAACGACTAATCCGATTTCCGCAGGATTAGTATTATGTTCTGATCCTTCCGAATCGATAATTTCGAATTCATTTTCAAACATGGTGTTTAATTAAAACTAAACGGTATGAAACGTTTCAATTTACACCAAAGTTTAATTTCCTCGTTTAAATTCAAATATTCTAATTTGATTTTTTTCTTTTGAAATTCGAGTCTATATTTTAAAGGAAATAACGAAATTAACGTGCTTAATGCCGAAATTGAAATTGACTCGAAAATAATCTCCTCGCTTTGAATTTCGTTTATTAAAACTTGCCGTTTTGAACTGCCACGTTTGGAATGCAGTTCACTTCCATCGTTCTCGTTTCCGATTCTCAATTTACGACACTCAATTATTTTTATCTCGATCGTATTAAATTCGCGTCAAAGGGAGTTTTTTATCTATTGTGCTCTCGTTTACAATGCAAATATGCTTAAATCGTGTTAAGACAATTAGATTACATTTTTGCTATAAGACGGAATTTCGTAATTTAATTTTAATTATTTCCAGTCGAAAAATTATTGAAGATTGAATTACAGTTTAATATTTAAAAATATAATAGCTTCTGGATCTTTTTTGGAAAAATTGAAAATTGTTGCTGCCGTAATAACAAATTTAAATAAGGGCGAAGTGTAGATAGATTACACCCGCCACCGCTTGGCAATTAACTTCACCACCTTACAATTCAGAAAAGGGACGAAAAGAAGGGTGATAAATGCGCTAGTAATATTAAACTTTTGAACTTACCGCCCTACGAAGAAGTATTGCTGGAATGTTGGAGGAGAAGTGTTCGCTTGAAGATCCGGGGGATGAAGCGAGCCATGGAAGAATTGGTACATTCGTTTCCCTCGGAAACCATACAGTGTGACGTATGTCCAATGAGATCGGGTCCTGCTGAAATATTCAGTTTCAAACTCAAGAATTGCAATATTACATAACTTACGGTAGTTTCCATCAACACTAGAAGTGACTTACAGTCAAAATTAATAGCACCTACTATTCGCCCTGTATATCGTTTTAAAATGTACGAGGGACGTTTCCAAACTTCTAGGGAATTCTTTGATTTCGTCAATTTTCACCAAAATTACAATGCAGGTTTTCAATATCTCAATTTAATTGAATTAATTGAATTTCATCGTCCTAGAACTCCATCCATTCGTAGCAAGTTTCACCTCGTTTAAGGTTTTAAAGTCGAACGCGCCGTAGTGATTCTTTCGAATTTGGGAACAGATGAAAATCAATAGGAGTCAAATCGGGCGAATAAGGTGGACCTGTAAGCAATTCCCACCGCAATTCGTTTAAAACATCGTTCTTCCTTCGTGGAGTATGGGGTCTTTGTATACCAGTATTTCTCAATCTTGTTCGTGTAAGCGCTTTTGGGGACGCCCCAAAGGTTGAGAATCACTGCTGTACCACAGTTGCAGATGTATCGATATACATAAATAATAGTTCAGGCAACTTGTTACGTCAATCTAACATATTATACTAACAGCAATGGGCTTGAAACTGATCCTCGAGGAACGCCAAGATTTGTACACTTCGACTGTAAATATTAACTTGGAAGCAGACAATAACGAAGCCACAAGAATAGGAAAAAGAAACTGAAGGAACTTTATCAAGACGAAATAATAGTTCAGACCACTTGTTACGTCAATCTGACATATAATACGAACAGTAACTAAAACTGATCCTCGAGGAACTCCAAGATTGATACACTTCAACTGTAAATATTGACTTGGAAGCAGACAATAACGATGGCACAAGAATAGAAAAGCCCATCATAGGCCACCCTGAAACCGCTCAAGATGGGGTACGATATGTCATCATTAGAGTTTGTTAAAAAGGTGGATGACGTGTTATCATTAAGTAGTGTAAATCGGACTGACGCTGTCGTTCTTCCGAATTTTATTATTCAATGACAAGTTCATCATACGATGTCCTAGTCGAGTCATACTCAAAATGGCAGTGTGAAAATTGAAAAAATTTTGCAATTACGAGAAAATCGGCGTTTTCTTTGGGTCGAATCTAATGTTAGTTAGGAGTAGCTGCAGATGGCGCTCCAAAAACCGATTTCCGGCTCGCTAAGTGGTGTACAGTAAAAATTTTAATAAAATAAAATGTAGAGGACTCTGTATAAACGACCTAATAAATTACAAATTGTGCTTACTTTGTAAGCTTTTGCACGGTGACTTGTTAACTGCCCATTAACGAACCTAATTTATTATTAGGTCGTTTATAGAAAGTCCTCTACATTTTATTTTGTTAAAATTTTGGCTCATGAAAATAGTTCACTATTTACAATAAAAATGATTGATAAAAATCATTTCATGGAGAATTAATTTCGTAACTATCATCTCCAACTGTGAACACTCTTTCACAGATGGCGCTACAATCGGTTATCGACAGTCTGGAAAAACTGATAATTACGCAATAAATTAAGACACCCTACATATGCACAAAACTACTCGCATACATCGATTTGGAGAGTTGGCGATGCTGTCGTAACTTATTTCGTAATTATATGCTGTTTGCTCAGGCTAGTTATCAATCATTTCTTAGTTCTCAGAGAACAAGTAAACCTTTCTGATGATGTCACGTGTTAGGTAGATTGCGTTCCGAACCCAAACAAGGGCTACAGCTATAACTTTCTTTTTTGGTTTTTGGTTTTTTTTTTTAATTGTCAATGATATATAAAATAAATAAAATTACCCTTACCACACCTTTCTGCAAAATCGAGATACGTATTTCGGCAACTAAGTTGCCATCCTCAGTGAAAAACGTTGGCCACGACCTTCAAACGACTTGCTTGGTTTTCATAATGAGGGAAGGAATATAAATATATGTATCAGGAGAGTTTGTGAAAATTTAAATAAAACACACTCAAAGGAAATACTTTACTATCATCGCGTCTAGAAAAACAAAATGATATTCATACTATAAAAAAATTTTCACAACCCTGCTTCGACTTTTAAACATTCACCTTAAACTTCAAGCTTAAAATATGGTGACTAATACGATTATCTGAAAGAATTGGGCATTCAACTCGTCGTTTTATCCGCATTTCATATCTTTACAATAAAAATACTAACTTCAAAGTAAAGTTAACAGGCAACGTTTCCTTAACAAAAAAAAAAAAAACAACATATACATACACACACCCACACACGTATCTTCCGTTTTTATATATTAGTCTTTTCAATATGAAAATCTATATTTTTTCAGGAAAGAAGGCATGTTCTGATCTCATTTGTTATGGTTCTATCCGTTATATTTATCAAAAATACAATCAATAATACTATTCAACTTAAAATAAAGGATCATAATCAAACTTACGAATTAGGTAGAAGCAAATGTCGCACTACTTTCTACCTCCCTATAGATAAACTGTCGTATTTAAATAAAGATAAATAAAATTAAATAATTTACTAGAATGTACGACCGCTCCAGGGACTATGGAGACAAGAGTTTCGTTCCAACACATCACAAAACCAGTTTGTGAATCGTCGACGTTCCAAATTTGCTTTGCGTATGTACGCGACGATCAAACAAACTGGTTTTGTACCGTGTTGGAACGAATCTAAGGATTTTGGGGTGAGATAACTGCTGTTATACACGTTTTGCGATGTAATTTTATTCGCTAGAAGTTAACGTCAATCTTTCTATATACGATAAAATAGCTGTAGAAGAGAAGAACAGCGATTGCTTTTTATATATATATAATTTTTAATCATGGGGTGACTTTATCTTGGAAGATAAGACCCTCCGGCGTAAGGAAAAACAGATACGAATGTTTAACTAGTAAATTTTTCGTATATAAGCATGACTAGACAAATATTAGGCGTTACGTGCAATAAATATGGCGCTAGCCCTTTGTAAAATCCCTTGGTTTTCTCGTATTTCCAAGTACGCTTTATACAATCCCAAGTCCCCTCGTAGGTGTGATGTTGATCTTGTAGCCTAGCCCGAATTACTTGGTAAGGGTACGTCCCTGCGGCGGCGATTAACTTCGATACGGCCGCGAACATTAGGTACTCTCCTGTAGTCTGGAAATTTAAATTTCTCTTGTTAAAAAAAGACGAGACGAGAACCTGTAAAATATGTGTACATAAATAAACCTTACATATCGTTGACGTTTAACATCCTCGAATTCAAACCAGCGCGAGAGTTACGTCATGAAAATACGTGCGGAATGTAACGTTTCACCGATATTCGCTAGTCGGTTCCCATGGTAACGTATACCGAACACCAAATTTAGTTCATTACGCATATGACGTAATGTGCTCTTCTTTAAGGAAACAAACTCTAACAGGTTCCTATAGACGATAGCTTCGTAATTTACTTGAATTAATTGTTTATTGATGTTTGTACCTATGAGAGAATTCAATTAAGAATTCTCCCAGTATGTATCTTTGCTGCGATTTGCTTCTACAGAAGTTTCAAAAATGAAAATAGTGTAACTTACTTTTGAGACGCCCCTCGTACAAGACACGACTAAAAAGACGATCCCGGTATATACAACAGATGCGTTACGCAACGGAAATAAATTTAAATTAAATGTTACGTAAATTAATACGTTAACAACACTAAAATAGTGTCCGCGTCAGAATATACATTGATTTGACGTAAAATGCGTCAGGAGAAAGCGACTTGTCATCACAGTGCCTATGATTCGCAATTTTATTTACTTTTGACGTCTATACAGCGGAGGTGTGACGTCACTCCTACAACAATTGCAGATGTCACGGCATCCTTCGATGACGTATGAACTCTTCTCTAGTGAAACTGACTGTGTATATTTCGGCTTAATCCGACGCATTTAACTTTCTTTCAACCTTTACCGACTGTATTTACAAAATATGTGCGCGAACGTAAATAATGCATTGTATTTTTAGAACAAATTGTGTTTAGAAGTTCACTGGGCTACACATTTTTTCCGATGCCTTTCGTACACGGCAAATTTTATGAAAGTTTGGATCATACTCGGACTTTCAGGAATTTCCGAAATATTTTCAGCCGATCTAAGGAAGTTTGCCAAGTCTTTTGTGTAGAGACAAACAATAAATGTGACGTATAAATATTATCCTAGTGTTTAAAGCTGTTAGTACGCGCTTGCTAATTTTACTCCGTGTGTTTAGAAGTGTGTGGCGTTTACGTATTTGATACGTCACAAAATCTTTTAACATCAGAAAAACAAAGATTACAGCGCGGAATAATAAAGCAAAATGAAACCAAATTTAAAATGTTTAAAATTTTATACGATTAGCCGTGGAAAAGTAGCGAAAGTAACAGAATCAAGGCGCTTATCAGAAACTGGCCCCGATCGTCTATTTGAACTGGTTTCGATTGATAAGTGGACACTAGTAAACTTCGTTCTGGAATTTTACGAAGACAAAGAATAACAATTATCGCAGTGCGCGTTTTAGAAGCGTACCGTAACCGTATTTATAAATTAAAGTGGATCCTAGAAAGTTCTAATTATAGTATAATGTAGAAAAGAAATGTGTCTGCTCGTGTCGGTGGAAATTTCGCGAAACTTGCCAAAAATTAGATAACATCAAATTTGCATGTTGGGAGTGCAAACGGCGCGATATTGACATCACGAAATTACAAAATTGAACGACAATCGCCGAAGTAAATACCACACTTTGACCCCCCAAAATCTTAACAAACACTTCAACACAGTTGCGACATCGAAGATTAACGAATTGAAATAATATTCATTACAAATCAATACATTTCAAAACCAATTAAATTATGCATATTAAACAAACAAACAAACAGAACTTACCAATTTATTGTCGTAAGGGAGACTCCTATAACGGTTATAAAAGGCCTTCATCTCTTCGTACGTCATGAACTGTAGAGCCCCGTGAGTCACACCGAACATACCAGGAATGAAACCCTACAAAGTACCGATAAGGAAACCTACTCCTCCTCTTAAACTAAAACTGGCACGTCTGATAACACTGACCCGATAAAGACCACGCACACCCTCATTTTGATATATCTTATTAAGGGCATCCATCATCCCTTGATAGCACTTTGTGCTAGAAACAGGGATCTCAGATCCATACTGCAGACACAATCGTGTTTTAACCACCCATATGGGATTGGTCACAAGAAGTGTTAAAACCCCAGCTTCGGCAGCTGCCACCATGTGTAGTGTTGGGCCCAGTGGCTGTGCGCTATCACCAGCTTGGATCCAATTTTTTATAGTGTTATAACTATAATAATTAAAGATAGGTGATTGATACATGAGCATTATGATTGTATGTATATACTTACAATAAAAAATAACAACCCCAGGCACTACCAGATCCCCATACATTCGGAGCAACACCCCTGTACAACCCTTTCACACCTTCCTGCTTTACTATAGTATAAAAAGCATTTGTTAAGCTACTATACTGTGGGATAGTCGTTCTCCCATCGCAAACTAGAAATAAAAAACAAGGGAATAGTACAAACACATAGTTAACGATGTTTACCTGCGAATCGTATCTTCATTAAATCTAAGGGATGAAGTATCAAGGTCGATATCGCACCACCGGATATCCCAGCTAACAGGTGTTCATATTTGATGTGACTTAAGAACGACAGACCGCCGTAGGCCGAAGAACCAGAGTTCTTCTTCATGCTTTCGGGTGGCGGTTGTTTTTTGTTTGCCTTCAATGCCCTAACAAGAATCTATTATATTGTGACTATACATTGCAGATTAAAGTCTGAAATTGGAAGAGAGGAGACAAGCACTTAAATACGGGTTAATTAAGGTTATGTAATTTGATAGTCTACAAAGTAATCGACGGTGAAAGTACGAAACATGCTAACAAATGGGGAAATCACTTACATTTTCTTAAACATGATATCCTGTACAGAACGCACTGCATGTATTATCTGAATCGCAATTGTCTAGCAGTAGCCATATCTGCAACTCTGACGTTTTAACCATTATTGACCGTCATATGGCACGCTGACCGAAGGTTCTCGCCATTTCTTTATATTGTGAAGGGACAGTGTGTGCCACCTAGTGGCTATAGAAAAACAATTACTGACAGTAATCACGTGACAAAGGTTGCACGTGATTAGAACCTTGAAAAGAAGCACATTTGATAAAATGTGCACCAGTCGATTCTATAGGTCGAAATGTATTAGAAACGACCGGGCCTCCGATGCAAATACACTTATTTGGGCCAAAACTCGTCAAAATCATGTATGACCAACGTACCGGAAGCAACAGTAAAAGTCGCATAACTCTAAACTACTAAACCGATTTCAAATTTTCTTGCACCAGTCGATTCTACAGGTCGAAATGTATTAGAAACGACCGGGGCTCCGATGCAAATACACATATTTGGCCCAAAATTCGTCAAAATCATGTATGACCAACGTACCGGAAGCGACAGTAAAAGTGGCATAACTCCTAAACTACTAAACCGATTTCAAATTTTCTTGCACCAGTCAATTCTACAGGTCGAAATGTATTGTATGTAGAATCGACTGGTGCAAGAAAATTTGAAATCAGTTCCGCCGTTTACGAGTTATGCTACTTTTACTGTCACTTCCGGTACGTTGGTCATACATGATTTTGACGGCTTTTGGCCTAAAGAAGTGTATTTCCGTCGGAGACCCGATGGTTTCTAATTGACTTCGACCTGTAGAATCGACTGGTGCAAGAAAATTTGAAATCGGTTTAGTAGTTTAGGAGTTATGCGACTTTTACTGTCGCTTCCGGTACGTTGGTCATACATTATTTTGACGGCTTTTGGCCTAAAGAAGTGTATTTGCGTCGGAGCCCCGGTCGTTTCTAATAGATTTCGACCTGTAGAATCGACTGGTGCAAGAAAATTTGAAATCGGTTTAGTAGTTTAGGAGTTATGCGACTTTTACTGTCGCTTCCGGTACGTTGGTCATACACGATTTTGACGGCTTTTGGGCTAAAGAAGTGTATTTCCGTCGGAGCCCCGGTTGTTTCTAATAGATTTCGACCTGTAGAATCGACTGGTGCAAGAAAATTTGAAATCGGTTCAGCCGTTTAGGAGTTATGCGACTTTTACTGTCACTTCCGGTACGTTGGTCATACATTATTTTGACGGCTTTTAGCCTAGGGAAGTGTATTTCCGTCGGAGCCCCGATTGTTTCTAATAGATTTCGACCTGTAGAATCGACTGGTGCAAGAAAATTTGAAATCGGTTTAGTAGTTTAGGAGTTATGCGACTTTTACTGTCGCTTCCGGTACGTTGGTCATACATTATTTTGACGGCTTTTGGCCTAAAGAAGTGTATTTGCGTCGGAGCCCCGGTCGTTTCTAATAGATTTCGACCTGTAGAATCGACTGGTGCAAGAAAATTTGAAATCGGTTTAGTAGTTTAGGAGTTATGCGACTTTTACTGTCGCTTCCGGTACGTTGGTCATACATTATTTTGACGGCTTTTGGCCTAAACAAGTGTATTTCCGTCGGAGACCCGATGGTTTCTAATTGACTTCGACCTGTAGAATCGACTGGTGCAAGAAAATTTGAAATCGGTTTAGTAGTTTAGGAGTTATGCGCCTTTTACTGTCGCTTCCGGTACGTTGGTCATACACGATTTTGACGGCTTTTGGCCTAAAGAAGTGTATTTCCGTCGGAGCCCCGGTCGTCTCTAATAGATTTCGACCTGTAGAATCGACTGGTGCAAGAAAATTTGAAATCGGTTCAGCCGTTTAGGAGTTATGCGACTTTTACTGTCGCTTCCGGTACGTTGGTGATACACGATTTTGACGGCTTTTGGCCTAAAGAAGTGTATTTCCGCCGGAGCCCCGGTTGTTTCTAATAGATTTCGACCTGTAGAATCGACTGGTGCAAGAAAATTTGAAATCGGCTCAGCCGTTTAGGAGTTATGCGACTTTTACTGTCGCTTCCGGTACGTTGATCATACATTATTTTGACGGCTTTTGGCCTAAAGAAGTGTATTTCCGTCGGAGCCCCGATTGTTTCTAATAGATTTCGACCTGTAGAATCGACTGGTGCAAGAAAATTTGAAATCGGTTCAGCCGTTTAGGAGTTATGCGACTTTTACTGTCGCTTCCGGTACGTTGGTCATACACGATTTTGACGGCTATTGGCCTAAAGAAGTGTATTTCCGCCGGAGCCCCGGTTGTTTCTAATAGATTTCGACCTGTAGAATCGACTGGTGCAAGAAAATTTGAAATCGGCTCAGCCGTTTAGGAGTTATGCGACTTTTACTGTCGCTTCCGGTACGTTGATCATACATTATTTTGACGGCTTTTGGCCTAAAGAAGTGTATTTCCGTCGGAGCCCCGATTGTTTCTAATAGATTTCGACCTGTAGAATCGACTGGTGCAAGAAAATTTGAAATCGGTTCAGCCGTTTAGGAGTTATGCGACTTTTACTGTCACTTCCGGTACGTTGGTCATACATTATTTTGACGGCTTTTAGCCTAGGGAAGTGTATTTCCGTCGGAGCCCCGATTGTTTCTAATAGATTTCGACCTGTAGAATCGACTGGTGCAAGAAAATTTGAAATCGGTTCAGCCGTTTAGGAGTTATGCGACTTTTACTGTCGCTTCCGGTACGTTGATCATACATTATTTTGACGGCTTTTGGCCTAAAGAAGTGTATTTCCGTCGGAGCCCCGATTGTTTCTAATAGATTTCGACCTGTAGAATCGACTGGTGCAAGAAAATTTGAAATCGGTTCAGCCGTTTAGGAGTTATGCGACTTTTACTGTCGCTTCCGGTACGTTGGTCATACACGATTTTGACGGCTTTTGGCCTAAAGAAGTGTATTTCCGCCGGAGCCCCGGTTGTTTCTAATAGATTTCGACCTGTAGAATCGACTGGTGCAAGAAAATTTGAAACCGGCTCAGCCGTTTAGGAGTTATGCGCCTTTTACTGTCGCGTCCGGTACGTTGGTCATACATGATTTTGACGGCTTTTGGGCTAAAGAAGTGTATTTCCGTCGGAGCCCCGGTTGTTTCTAATAGATTTCGACCTGTAGAATCGACTGGTGCAAGAAAATTTGAAATCGGTTCAGCCGTTTAGGAGTTATGCGACTTTTACTGTCGCTTCCGGTACGTTGGTGATACACGATTTTGACGGCTTTTGGCCTAAAGAAGTGTATTTGCGTCGGAGCCCCGGTCGTTTCTAATAGATTTCGACCTGTTGAATCGACTGGTGCAAGAAAATTTGAAATCGGTTTAGTAGTTTAGGAGTTATGCGCCTTTTACTGTCGCTTCCGGTACGTTGGTCATACACGATTTTGACGGCTTTTGGGCTAAAGAAGTGTATTTCCGTCGGAGCCCCGGTTGTTTCTAATAGATTTCGACCTGTAGAATCGACTGGTGCAAGAAAATTTGAAATCGGTTCAGCCGTTTAGGAGTTATGCGACTTTTACTGTCACTTCCGGTACGTTGGTCATACATTATTTTGACGGCTTTTAGCCTAGGGAAGTGTATTTCCGTCGGAGCCCCGATTGTTTCTAATAGATTTCGACCTGTAGAATCGACTGGTGCAAGAAAATTTGAAATCGGTTCAGCCGTTTAGGAGTTATGCGACTTTTACTGTTACTTCCGGTACGTTGGTCATACATTATTTTGACGGCTTTTAGCCTAAAGAAGTGTATTTCCGTCGGAGCCCCGGTTGTTTCTAATAGATTTCGAGCTGTAGAATCGACTGGTGCAAGAAAATTTGAAATCGGTTTAGTAGTTTAGGAGTTATGCGCCTTTTACTGTCGCTTCCGGTACGTTGGTCATACACGATTTTGACGGCTTTTGGGCTAAAGAAGTGTATTTCCGTCGGAGCCCCGGTTGTTTCTAATAGATTTCGACCTGTAGAATCGACTGGTGCAAGAAAATTTGAAATCGGTTTAGTAGTTTAGGAGTTATGCGACTTTTACTGTCGCTTCCGGTACGTTGGTCATACATTATTTTGACGGCTTTTGGCCTAAAGAAGTGTATTTGCGTCGGAGCCCCGGTCGTTTCTAATAGATTTCGACCTGTAGAATCGACTGGTGCAAGAAAATTTGAAATCGGTTTAGTAGTTTAGGAGTTATGCGACTTTTACTGTCGCTTCCGGTACGTTGGTCATACATTATTTTGACGGCTTTTGGCCTAAAGAAGTGTATTTCCGTCGGAGACCCGATGGTTTCTAATTGACTTCGACCTGTAGAATCGACTGGTGCAAGAAAATTTGAAATCGGTTTAGTAGTTTAGGAGTTATGCGACTTTTACTGTCGCTTCCGGTACGTTGGTCATACATTATTTTGACGGCTTTTGGCCTAAAGAAGTGTATTTGCGTCGGAGCCCCGGTTGTTTCTAATAGATTTCGACCTGTAGAATCGACTGGTGCAAGAAAATTTGAAATCGGTTCAGCCGTTTAGGAGTTATGCGACTTTTACTGTCACTTCCGGTACGTTGGTCATACATTATTTTGACGGCTTTTAGCCTAGGGAAGTGTATTTCCGTCGGAGCCCCGATTGTTTCTAATAGATTTCGACCTGTAGAATCGACTGGTGCAAGAAAATTTGAAATCGGTTCAGCCGTTTAGGAGTTATGCGACTTTTACTGTCGCTTCCGGTACGTTGGTCATACATTATTTTGACGGCTTTTGGCCTAAAGAAGTGTATTTCCGTCGGAGCCCCGGTTGTTTCTAATAGATTTCGACCTGTAGAATCGACTGGTGCAAGAAAATTTGAAATCGGTTTAGTAGTTTAGGAGTTATGCGCCTTTTACTGTCGCTTCCGGTACGTTGGTCATACACGATTTTGACGGCTTTTGGGCTAAAGAAGTGTATTTCCGTCGGAGCCCCGGTTGTTTCTAATAGATTTCGACCTGTAGAATCGACTGGTGCAAGAAAATTTGAAATCGGTTTAGTAGTTTAGGAGTTATGCGACTTTTACTGTCGCTTCCGGTACGTTGGTCATACATTATTTTGACGGCTTTTGGCCTAAAGAAGTGTATTTCCGTCGGAGCCCCGATGGTTTCTAATAGATTTCGACCTGTAGAATCGACTGGTGCAAGAAAATTTGAAATCGGTTTAGTAGTTTAGGAGTTATGCGACTTTTACTGTCGCTTCCGGTACGTTGGTCATACATTATTTTGACGGCTTTTGGCCTAAAGAAGTGTATTTCCGTCGGAGCCCCGGTTGTTTCTAATAGATTTCGACCTGTAGAATCGACTGGTGCAAGAAAATTTGAAATCGGTTCAGCCGTTTAGGAGTTATGCGACTTTTACTGTCACTTCCGGTACGTTGGTCATACATTATTTTGACGGCTTTTAGCCTAGGGAAGTGTATTTCCGTCGGAGCCCCGATTGTTTCTAATAGATTTCGACCTGTAGAATCGACTGGTGCAAGAAAATTTGAAATCGGTTCAGCCGTTTAGGAGTTATGCGACTTTTACTGTTACTTCCGGTACGTTGGTCATACATTATTTTGACGGCTTTTAGCCTAAAGAAGTGTATTTCCGTCGGAGCCCCGGTTGTTTCTAATAGATTTCGAGCTGTAGAATCGACTGGTGCAAGAAAATTTGAAATCGGTTTAGTAGTTTAGGAGTTATGCGCCTTTTACTGTCGCTTCCGGTACGTTGGTCATACACGATTTTGACGGCTTTTGGGCTAAAGAAGTGTATTTCCGTCGGAGCCCCGGTTGTTTCTAATAGATTTCGACCTGTAGAATCGACTGGTGCAAGAAAATTTGAAATCGGTTTAGTAGTTTAGGAGTTATGCGACTTTTACTGTCGCTTCCGGTACGTTGGTCATACATTATTTTGACGGCTTTTGGCCTAAAGAAGTGTATTTGCGTCGGAGCCCCGGTCGTTTCTAATAGATTTCGACCTGTAGAATCGACTGGTGCAAGAAAATTTGAAATCGGTTTAGTAGTTTAGGAGTTATGCGACTTTTACTGTCGCTTCCGGTACGTTGGTCATACATTATTTTGACGGCTTTTGGCCTAAAGAAGTGTATTTCCGTCGGAGACCCGATGGTTTCTAATTGACTTCGACCTGTAGAATCGACTGGTGCAAGAAAATTTGAAATCGGTTTAGTAGTTTAGGAGTTATGCGACTTTTACTGTCGCTTCCGGTACGTTGGTCATACATTATTTTGACGGCTTTTGGCCTAAAGAAGTGTATTTGCGTCGGAGCCCCGGTCGTTTCTAATAGATTTCGACCTGTAGAATCGACTGGTGCAAGAAAATTTGAAATCGGTTTAGTAGTTTAGGAGTTATGCGACTTTTACTGTCGCTTCCGGTACGTTGGTCATACATTATTTTGACGGCTTTTGGCCTAAAGAAGTGTATTTCCGTCGGAGACCCGATGGTTTCTAATTGACTTCGACCTGTAGAATCGACTGGTGCAAGAAAATTTGAAATCGGTTCAGCCGTTTAGGAGTTATGCGACTTTTACTGTCGCTTCCGGTACGTTGGTCATACACGATTTTGACGGCTTTTGGCCTAAAGAAGTGTATTTCCGCCGGAGCCCCGGTTGTTTCTAATAGATTTCGACCTGTAGAATCGACTGGTGCAAGAAAATTTGAAATCGGTTTAGTAGTTTAGGAGTTATGCGACTTTTACTGTCGCTTCCGGTACGTTGGTCATACATTATTTTGACGGCTTTTGGCCTAAAGAAGTGTATTTCCGTCGGAGCCCCGGTCGTCTCTAATAGATTTCGACCTGTAGAATCGACTGGTGCAAGAAAATTTGAAATCGGTTCAGCCGTTTAGGAGTTATGCGACTTTTACTGTCGCTTCCGGTACGTTGGTGATACACGATTTTGACGGCTTTTGGCCTAAAGAAGTGTATTTCCGCCGGAGCCCCGGTTGTTTCTAATAGATTTCGACCTGTAGAATCGACTGGTGCAAGAAAATTTGAAATCGGCTCAGCCGTTTAGGAGTTATGCGACTTTTACTGTCGCTTCCGGTACGTTGATCATACATTATTTTGACGGCTTTTGGCCTAAAGAAGTGTATTTCCGTCGGAGCCCCGATTGTTTCTAATAGATTTCGACCTGTAGAATCGACTGGTGCAAGAAAATTTGAAATCGGTTCAGCCGTTTAGGAGTTATGCGACTTTTACTGTCGCTTCCGGTACGTTGGTCATACACGATTTTGACGGCTATTGGCCTAAAGAAGTGTATTTCCGCCGGAGCCCCGGTTGTTTCTAATAGATTTCGACCTGTAGAATCGACTGGTGCAAGAAAATTTGAAATCGGCTCAGCCGTTTAGGAGTTATGCGACTTTTACTGTCGCTTCCGGTACGTTGATCATACATTATTTTGACGGCTTTTGGCCTAAAGAAGTGTATTTCCGTCGGAGCCCCGATTGTTTCTAATAGATTTCGACCTGTAGAATCGACTGGTGCAAGAAAATTTGAAATCGGTTCAGCCGTTTAGGAGTTATGCGACTTTTACTGTCACTTCCGGTACGTTGGTCATACATTATTTTGACGGCTTTTAGCCTAGGGAAGTGTATTTCCGTCGGAGCCCCGATTGTTTCTAATAGATTTCGACCTGTAGAATCGACTGGTGCAAGAAAATTTGAAATCGGTTCAGCCGTTTAGGAGTTATGCGACTTTTACTGTCGCTTCCGGTACGTTGATCATACATTATTTTGACGGCTTTTGGCCTAAAGAAGTGTATTTCCGTCGGAGCCCCGATTGTTTCTAATAGATTTCGACCTGTAGAATCGACTGGTGCAAGAAAATTTGAAATCGGTTCAGCCGTTTAGGAGTTATGCGACTTTTACTGTCGCTTCCGGTACGTTGGTCATACACGATTTTGACGGCTTTTGGCCTAAAGAAGTGTATTTCCGCCGGAGCCCCGGTTGTTTCTAATAGATTTCGACCTGTAGAATCGACTGGTGCAAGAAAATTTGAAACCGGCTCAGCCGTTTAGGAGTTATGCGCCTTTTACTGTCGCGTCCGGTACGTTGGTCATACATGATTTTGACGGCTTTTGGGCTAAAGAAGTGTATTTCCGTCGGAGCCCCGGTTGTTTCTAATAGATTTCGACCTGTAGAATCGACTGGTGCAAGAAAATTTGAAATCGGTTCAGCCGTTTAGGAGTTATGCGACTTTTACTGTCGCTTCCGGTACGTTGGTGATACACGATTTTGACGGCTTTTGGCCTAAAGAAGTGTATTTGCGTCGGAGCCCCGGTCGTTTCTAATAGATTTCGACCTGTTGAATCGACTGGTGCAAGAAAATTTGAAATCGGTTTAGTAGTTTAGGAGTTATGCGCCTTTTACTGTCGCTTCCGGTACGTTGGTCATACACGATTTTGACGGCTTTTGGGCTAAAGAAGTGTATTTCCGTCGGAGCCCCGGTTGTTTCTAATAGATTTCGACCTGTAGAATCGACTGGTGCAAGAAAATTTGAAATCGGTTCAGCCGTTTAGGAGTTATGCGACTTTTACTGTCACTTCCGGTACGTTGGTCATACATTATTTTGACGGCTTTTAGCCTAGGGAAGTGTATTTCCGTCGGAGCCCCGATTGTTTCTAATAGATTTCGACCTGTAGAATCGACTGGTGCAAGAAAATTTGAAATCGGTTCAGCCGTTTAGGAGTTATGCGACTTTTACTGTTACTTCCGGTACGTTGGTCATACATTATTTTGACGGCTTTTAGCCTAAAGAAGTGTATTTCCGTCGGAGCCCCGGTTGTTTCTAATAGATTTCGAGCTGTAGAATCGACTGGTGCAAGAAAATTTGAAATCGGTTTAGTAGTTTAGGAGTTATGCGCCTTTTACTGTCGCTTCCGGTACGTTGGTCATACACGATTTTGACGGCTTTTGGGCTAAAGAAGTGTATTTCCGTCGGAGCCCCGGTTGTTTCTAATAGATTTCGACCTGTAGAATCGACTGGTGCAAGAAAATTTGAAATCGGTTCAGCCGTTTAGGAGTTATGCGACTTTTACCGTCACTTCCGGTACGTTGGTCATACATTATTTTGACGGCTTTTAGCCTAGGGAAGTGTATTTCCGTCGGAGCCCCGATTGTTTCTAATAGATTTCGACCTGTAGAATCGACTGGTGCAAGAAAATTTGAAATCGGTTCAGCCGTTTAGGAGTTATGCGACTTTTACTGTTACTTCCGGTACGTTGGTCATACATTATTTTGACGGCTTTTAGCCTAAAGAAGTGTATTTCCGTCGGAGCCCCGGTTGTTTCTAATAGATTTCGACCTGTAGAATCGACTGGTGCAAGAAAATTTGAAATCGGTTTAGTAGTTTAGGAGTTATGCGCCTTTTACTGTCGCTTCCGGTACGTTGGTCATACACGATTTTGACGGCTTTTGGGCTAAAGAAGTGTATTTCCGTCGGAGCCCCGGTTGTTTCTAATAGATTTCGACCTGTAGAATCGACTGGTGCAAGAAAATTTGAAATCGGTTTAGTAGTTTAGGAGTTATGCGCCTTTTACTGTCGCTTCCGGTACGTTGGTCATACACGATTTTGACGGCTTTTGGCCTAAAGAAGTGTATTTCCGTCGGAGCCCCGGTCGATCGATTTAGGGATTTTCGTATAGCGATTTTTATCCTAACAGCGAGTTACGTCATTAGTGACGTATTTCGGATGTAGGCGTATCATACTCTCTGTCTATCACTTCGCCATTAGAAGTTACGTTATTGACATCTTATGCGTTTAATATGCCAATGGCCTACGTCAAACGTAGTTAACAGAGAGAAAAAAACTCAAAATGGCGAATGCATTAAACGTGGCAACATTGGACATGCTCGCTTTAGCGGTACCAATATAAATCCGATATAGGTTTGTTTGAATCGACTTTGTTAAATGGATCTGATGGATATACAAAGTTGGCAAGGTTGGTAATTTGTTTCTAATGACGTAACCGTCTTGTTCTAGTCTTGTTAAGTTAAAAATGCTATATGGGCTGTTGCCGAATTTACCTTATGTGCTTGGGAATAATTTCATGCTAATCTAAGAAATAAAAACAAGACACATCTATTTATAAATATAATCTCAATTATAAAAATATCTTTTCTTCGTCCATAACTTTGGATTCCAACGGTTTTGTCTTCGATTTTCTTCTTTTCATGCAACAATATCCGAGTACTATTATTATCAATAAAATTACAAGCACGATACCAATCGGTATAAGGATTTTGTAAATACGACCCATCATTACAATTTCGTCGTAACGTCTTTTACATTCTTGAAATACTTCCATGTCGGTCGACGAAACTGTGGTATCACAAGTATCTAAAACCGATAGATTAGTAGTACAGGTTAGACGAGTACTTCTTCTTAATGATCGTTACCGATAATTGCCAGGCAATTAAACGAGTTAAATTCCACATCGCGCCTTTCAAGCCAATTTTGCAAACTCCAGCAATCGCAAGGGTCGTTAAAATAAGCCGTGGTGTTGTTATTATAAAGCGATTTTAAGTTGCATATCCCGGCGAAGCTGGACGCGTTCATCTTAATATGTAGATTTCCAGTGATGTTAAGATGAGTTAACGTGGGTAATATCCCTAAATCTGGCAATTCGGTTAAGTTATCGAAAGCTAACTCCAGGTACTCTAAAGGACTAGTAACGGGTTTTAAATTTTCTATATCCTGGACGATGTTGGTGTTTTGATTATGGCTGAAGAATAGCTTAGTTAAAGACGGTAGATGGAATATTATCGGCGGTATCTTTACGAAAGAATTGTAGGACATGTACAAAATCTTTAATGAAGTTTTGTCTTTGAACGCGTCCTCTTCGACATTCATTATCATATTATCGTCCAAGTATAATATCTTTAGGTTTGTGTATTTGCTTAAATCATCAGTCGTAATTTTCCTAATTCGATTGTGCGAGGCTTCTATAATCTAAAATAGTGGACTAAAGAATGGTCAATAGCATGGTACAGGCCAAAATATACAGAACTGAAACTTGAAAACAGTAAAGCAGTTGCGCGAAGAGGGAAACAGGAATGTGTAGGAATGAAGCGGGGAGAGGAAGGGGGAGCGGTCAAGATCAACCTGCCGTTGTGGATTTGATGCCGTTAATGGGTGTTTGGGTAGAGGGTAAAGTCCGCTCATAGCAAAGTGGTCGTGAAGATGACCGTTACCCAGGAACATGAGGATCAAACCGTTTTGGTCAGGATTCAAGATTCTAGAGTTTAGCTTCCACGATCTGCGGATGGGGAAACGATATGAGCATTGCCGGATATGAGTGATTCTTGATCTGGGGGCGCCTTCCCTTAAGGGGTTGGAGAGGAGGAGGAATTTTGAACATGATGACAGTTTCAGTACTGTATATTTTGACGCATACTGTAATAGTAAAAGTACCTCAATATCACTTCTAAGGCACTGCGGTATCCTCTCTAAATCCAAGGCGTAGCAATCGGCACCTCGCATACCATAGGTTTGAATCTGCTTGCATTTCGGACAGGTACTACAATTAGCCAGGGCGCAAATTAATGAGAAGAAGAACGTCGCCTTTATGAAAACGTTTAGCATTCCTAGAAAGTAGAAATTACTTTAGCACAGCTTACGAGGCGTTATCAGATATAATAAATTATTTCGTAAATGACAAGGTGAGAGAGATGCTTGTAAAACTCATGCTATTTAAACGTGTTCTATTTTTTGTTTTATTCTCTCAGATAATGTCTCTTACAAAATTTCAAGGAAACGAGTAGTAGGAGTACTTAATTAAAAAAAATCTCGAGAGGAGAACCTAGATATCGAAATAATTGCTTAAAATCGGTGATAAACCGATCTATTGCGATTTTTAGATGTTATAAATTCCGCTTTTCGCGTACGGTGCAGTTTTCGTGTCGGAGCTGAACACGAATTAAAAAGAAATTAATTATCGTAATAATCCGTCTTATTACACGAACCTTGGACATCACTCTCGACAATGTGTATCAAACGATGATACCTTACTGTTGTTTTTGTCAGGGATCCTTACAATAGCGGGACATCGATAAAATCTTATCTGTATCATTTTCCGTTTTAATAACATTATTTAGACTTACCTGGTGTTTTTACGACGATAATTGGAAAATTACCAACGTTTACGGCGTGTCCATTCTAGTAACTTCCGAAACGCACCCTATACGCACTGGAACCGTAAAATAACGAATTTATTATAAACGTTAGTTTACGGGACGGAACGCTCCTGCACTCGTTAATTCTTTTTCTTACTTAACGAAGTTAACTATCTCAATTGCAGAATTAGTTTGGGCATGTGATCATTACCACCAAGTCGGCCGCCGATAACGCTTTAATGCATACGTCGCACGACGAACGTAAACGACAATACAACGAGAGTGCATTTGTAAATTTTGATATAATCTAAATAGACGTTTCGAACGAGTGATAATTTTAATTGAAAGGGAAGGGCTTCGCGAAAATAAATCTCAATAGGTGCGGATGCGCGGTGTCCCTTTTATACCCAACACACGTCGTCGTCTACCTCACTGACGAATTCGCGCCGAAACTCTTTGGAAAAAACCGAGCCAACAAATGAAAGTCCCAACGGGTCAAAAGTTTAAAGAGATAAGAGCACTTATTCATCGTTTAACATTAAATCTTTGTTCGTCGTCGTCCTTATCTCGCGCGTTCGCACTTGCGATAAATTACGAATAAACCCTTCATATCACCACTACTATTCAAAAAATTGAACAATGTCTAGTTGAATTTATCTCCTAACTACAGCTTCAATTCGCTTTATTAAATCACTTTTTTCCTGTCTATATCGACGAGTACAGGTCAGCCACGTTTAATTCCTCACTTGATTGAATATGACATCATCGTAATTGTCCGAGATAACTATTCGTTTTCAAAGCTCATTGGATGAGTAGTACAAGGGAACGAGAAGTATTCTTAATTGATGGATATATACCGCGCGTAAGAAGTCACGCAACGATGGATGTTGGTTTAATTCACGCTCGTTTCCTGCAGATCTTACGATACCCTCTGGAGTCAGCATCATTAGACTGCTTCCAACATCGCACGCTGATAATACATTTTCAAAAAACACAATCCAACGTTTCTTTACTCGTGGAAGCTTCTTCTTCAGGAGTAAAAGAAAGCAGAGGACTTACCAGGAAATCCCTTTGTGAACTTGGTCGTAAAGCACAGTGTCATGAAGAGATTTTAAAGACATGGTCCAAACACGTATAACAATTTCAGAGATATCTAAACCCACCACCAAAGAGAGTCATTTTTCTTGCAACTCCGACCACGCCTCCGCCAGCTCGCAAAGGATCCAGATCAATTTACAAAATCGGTCCTTACAATATATCACTTGGAATCATCACGAGAAAAATGCTTATCATAACTAATGCCTTCCCTAGTGTTGATACCTTGACGTGGTGGGGCTCTCGATGAACCCCTAAACCGTAGAAAGCACCCATAACCGGCAGATCTAAAGGGGAAGAGATGGACTGAGATCAACTCCGGCTTGGCACCAGGGGGAACACTCCGTATGTGTATAGCCTTCTATGCACACTACCATTTATAAAACTATTATGTCATTGTCTTCTACTTATATCTTCAAACGGTTACTTAGGGCCAAATCAGAGCTACCAAACCTTAGCAGAAAAGGTTCTTCACTACAATACCATCGAAGATTCAGTCAGCAGATTACCATTCCAAAACGCAGAACATCAACAACATCTAATCAACATTGCCACCTGCACTAGAAGCCCATATTTTGGTCGTTAAAGATTAATGATAACTTTAATAACAATGCTACGGTTTCAGGTATTATACAACCCTTTTAGATTAGATCAAGAACCGGAAACCTAGGACAGTGATTCCCAAACTTAACGGGGTGGAGGACATGCTCTACTGGTGTTTTCATGACGACAAGGTGAAGGAAGTACAAACAGATTGAGAAGCACTGACTTAGGGTATCCTAAATATTACACAATCCCTCTAGCTCAGGGCAAGAGTCGCTTCGATGAAGCAGGGAGATTTGAGCCAGTGAAACACCCCATTGGTGGTTACATATATGGACGAGATGGGGGAAGTACGAAAAGATTGAGAAGCACTGACTTAGGGTATCCTAGATATTACACAGCCTCCCTGGATCAGATCAAGGGCATCTTCAATGGGGTTTAGGGTATCTTAAAGATGTATAAATTTTAAATAATGGCGGAAATTCGCGCAATTACAATGTTCTTCTGACTGAGTTCAAATACCTACAGACTCTTAAATGTAGATGGCTCTGTAATCAGTGCTTTTCAGATTTAAAAAGTCAACCAATAGGATTACACCACGAATTTTAGTTGATGGCGAGCACCAAATAAATTCCTTTAAGCCGGTTTTCATAACCCAAAAGACGTATTTCTAATTGGAACTTGATCGTAAGACTTGGAAGACAATGTTCCATTTGATATGTAAGTTTTCCTAGTGATTTTCATAACATTTTCTTTAATCCCCATATGTAGTTCTAGTGGCCTTCCTGGCGCGATCTCAAGCACTGTATCCCTCGAGTTCTAACGTAATCGAATTAACACCCACCAATTTCGATAAATTGGTAATAAACGGCGACGAAGTATGGATTGTGGAATTCTTCGCCCCATGGTGTGGCCATTGTCAGCAATTAGTTCCGGAATATCAAAAGGCCGCCAACGCGCTTAGAGGTGTAGTGAAAGTAGGTGCTGTCAACGCAGACGAACATAAGGATTTGGCTGGACGTTACGGCGTTCGAGGCTATCCGACTATCAAAGTTTTTGGAGCTAACAAGAACAAACCTGAAGATTACAGCGGAGCACGCACAGCACAAGGATTCATCGATAATGCCATATCGGCGGCTCGAGATAAGGTTAACGCACAGCTCGGTGGTAAATCTTCGTCTTCCGGATCGTCTAAGGTAATTTCACCCATTCTTCAATTACCACAATCTATCTCAACGGGAAATTTCAGAAAAGTGATGGTACAGACGTCATCGAATTGACAGATGGTAACTTTGACAAGTTGGTGCTGGATTCCGATGATATGTGGATGATAGAGTTTTACGCGCCTTGGTGTGGACATTGCAAAAATTTAGCTCCCCATTGGGCAGATGCAGCCAGTCAACTTAAAGGAAAGGTAAAAATTTCATTACTATGATTGGATATTTTATTTCGATTTCATCACCTGTTCCACAGGTCAAATTAGGAGCATTAGATGCGACGGTTCATACAAATAAGGCCTCCGAATATGGTATTCAAGGTTTCCCCACCATCAAATATTTTGCACCTCATTCCAGAGATTCAAACTCAGCTCTTGATTATGATGGAGGACGTACAGCCAATGATATTGTCAACTGGGCTATGGATAAATTATCAGAAAATGTGCCTGCCCCTAATATATTACAAATTATTGATGATGATTCATTCAAAGATGCTTGTGAAGAAAAACCCTTGTGTGTAATATCAGTGCTGCCACATATTTTAGATTGCCAGTCAGACTGCCGGAATAATTACTTGGATTTACTTAAAGAAATGGGGGAGAAATATAAGAAGAAGATGTGGGGGTACGTTAAATAATCAAAAGATTGGTTTGTTCGTTTTTGTAATGAACTACTTTCAGCTGGATTTGGGCAGAGGCTGGTGCCCAAATTGATCTGGAAAATGCTCTGGATATTGGTGGATTTGGTTATCCAGCGATGGCTATTGTCAATGCGAAGAAAATGAAATATTCCATATTCCGTGGCTCGTTTTCCAAATCTGGCATAAACGAATTTCTACGGTAAGCTCAAAATCCATCTGACAAATTCATAAGTAGTAATTTACACTGTTTTCGCAGCGACCTATCATATGGCAGAGGTAATACTGCAGCTGTGAAAGGCGCGGAGCTTCCGAAAATTGTAAAGACTGATGCCTGGGATGGCAAAGATGGTGAACTTCCACCCGAAGAGGATATTGACTTATCAGACGTAGTTCTCGATGAGAAAGATGAGCTGTGAGTACTGAAATAACGTAAACGAAAAATCCTTCACAAACCTAACTTAAAACTCATATCTCACCTTTTGTATACCTACTTTTGTAATTTAAGTCTTTCTGATAAGTTTTTTTATTTGTAAGTAATTATGATCGAAACAAAAATTAAATTTATGTTTAATAAATAATATATTTGATACTGTGAAGTTTTAATTTCCAACCAATTCAACCAATTTTTAACACGTGATAAAGACACCATTTGTGCTTCTACGTAACCAATTCTGCAAAGCTGAGGTTACATAAATCAAGGGAATGATGTCTGAAGAGATGATGTAATCTTGAGCATCTGCAATGTGAATTCACAGGAAATCTCCGGGGATTTACTTATGATTATAGCCAGGCTCGGTTCTGGTGGTCGTGCAAAGCGTGCATGCACGAAAAGGGGCGAATATAGAAGATTTACAGGGTTAGAGGGAAGCGTGAAAATAAATGGAATGATGGCGGCTTCGCCTCTAGAATCTCGATGTGAGAGTATTATGAGTAAAGACACGCGATTTAGCAAGCTCATTTGGTTGTCTACTCAAGGCATTGGTATCATTCAATACTTGCTAGGAAAACAAATAAAAATAAATATAGCAGATAGAGCCGTCGACCACAGTATCCACGATCCGGAGGTCAAACTCAAAGCCAGACTTTCTGGCTCTGACTCCACTCGAAGTATAACAACTTTCGAAACTCACAAACACCTAAGTGAATTGTTTGAAATCAAATATTTTTAATCTAATTCTTAATACTAGGCACGGATAACTTAATTCTTTGTACTATTACTCTATTGGTAAATCGGAACTCATTAAGGGCCCCCTCAGAACTCTCAACTGGATATTGGGGTATATTCCATTCTATAGAATAAAGTAATAAGGTAGTATTTGTACAATTGTAACAAATATGTAGCCTAGTCCACATTTTTATCAAAAATAGCCATACACGTATCGAATATGCATAATAAACAATGTTATTCGCGAATTTTTCGCTAGATAACATACGAAGTTCATGTTGCACACATCTGCAGATACGAATATCTTGCCAAATTTCATAAGCCACCCTTACAAAATACACGTATACGGTGGAAAATATCATGAACAACGAGATAACAAAGAGAATAAGTCGAAATTATAAGTGTAAATTACAAAATTTTCCGATTTTCGTAAGTCGAAGCGATCGGCATTATACTTTACGTAGCTGTCAAAAGATTACATTTTTATTCTTGCGTAATTAAAAGTGAAAATTCGCACATAGGCATAATTTAACGCATAGATTTCGAAACCGATGTCGCTTTTTGTATTTAAAAACTACTTTTCGAAATAATTTCTCAAAAATTTGGTCGGTAAAGTGGGATCCGATCGTCTTTTGTTTTTCGGCGTTAAAAATCAATGATGAACCGTTACAACGTTCAGTGTCCTCGATATTTCAATGGTGGAAATGCTGTTTGCCCTTTTGTAATGATAATTTCCATTCCAGAATGAATTTGAAGTCATGCACGAAATTTAAATCGTATCTTGAGGTTAGGATTAAGGTTTTCTTATACTTCTACGATAAAAAACATTTGTATTACAGCGGGATAAATGGATGGGACAGGTCACAATGATCGGAAACCACGCTGAGAAAAATGGAGGAAACGATTGAGGTAACAAGAAAGCGGAAAGATTTAGATTCGACTGACTTTAAATAGAACTCGGAAAGAAAGGAAATTTAGGGAGTAACGTAAGAGGTAAGTGAAATGAAATATATTATGTTTTCAAAAAAATGGCTTGAGTCAGTATGGTCAAGTGGTTAAGGAGCTTGACTGCAATGCCGGCGGTCACGGTTCGAATCCTAGTCGTTCAAATTCAGTTTTGTAAACTTATTCGCTCACTAAAAATTTGAGTAGGGGGTGATAATGACGCTTGTCGAATGCGTGACGTTCACTAAATCATCCTGTATGATAATCAGACTTTGTTAAGAAGGTGGATGACGTGTTAACTGACGATGCCACCTTTACGAATTGTATTATTCAATGATAACTTATCAAATATGATTAACACGTCATCCACCTTTTTAATAAACTCCGGTTATCATTAAATAGTGTAAATCGGACTGACGCTGTCACTCCTTCGAATTTTATTATTCAATGATAATTTATACAAAATAAATAAATAAAATGAGAACGTAAAAGTGTAAAAGACGTTGGATAATTTTGAAATTTCTAATTGAATTTGTGGTAATTTTACTTATTTTTCGGCGTTAAATAAAATACATTAAATGGAAAATAGTAATAAGGAGACTGTGGTTAAAATAATATGTAAGGGAAATAAAATTACCCTTGCCACACCTTTCGGAAATAATTTAAAAGATTAATTAAATTACTACAAATTCAATTAGAAAGGACTGGGTGTCCTCTGGAAATGGATAACCACATGTTCGGTGCCAAAACAATTCTGTAATAGTAGCGAAATGGTTGTACCGTCCCCGATTGAGGTATACCCATGAGCAAGAGGTGGCACTGTTAATTTATTTTATAAATTTGAAACCGCAAACTTTAATTTTTGCATCGTGTGAGCTTTTATTAACACTTATCAATAATACAAATAAAATATTTAAGCTTAACTGGGATCTGGAACATCGAAAAGTTGAAAGGTTACCGATATTCTACGGGGTACTGTTTATAGAATAAGCCCCCAGTTTTTGACTGCAATTGGAAAAACAATTGCAGTATGATAAACCGATGGGAAATGTTAAAACAGAAATGAAGCGATTCTATTTATATTTATACATATGCATACATGTGTATGTGCATGTTTAGCACACATTCCCAATGATCACTAGCAGTAATAAAGTAACCTATGCCAATTAACCTGCATATGCAAATATCCGTGCCTTCACTTCGAAGCCTTCGATACCGAGTTCATCTTCTATTCTTATAAAAACGTTATAAAATATTAAGCGGACTCGCTAAATAACTGGAGGCGCGACTGTTACGTATGCCTTAAGTTATTACTTTTAATTAAATATGTTAATTCGTTGTCACTAAACGCGTTACTTTCATTTTTAAATTGTGATTTGGTAATTTGTACATCTGATATGTTCAATCGAAAATATTTCGTCAGTTTACAATATTTGCATATAAGTATGTAATTATTTTCATTTAAAACGCAACTCGAACGGTTCCCCGCACGTTTATAATTAGTAAAAGTTCGGAGTGACGAACCCTTGTTTGCAGAACGGAAGTGTTGCATCACAATCGCATCGATTCAAGATAAGTGTCCCTTGGAAGCTGTTTGTATTGCTGGCCCTTATCGAAATCTGAAAATGAAACCGTAACAGCGAGCAAGCTTTTTCGATAAATTTCCGAGTAACGCGTCCCCCATTCATCGTAGGAAAGGATGGATTTCCGATTAAATAAGTAGAATTATTGTCAATATCGGAGACGAGACTATTTTTCCTTAATTTAAATGATTTTGGCACACAGTAAATTTTATGTCGAAATAATGAAATGTCTTTGATGAATGAAGTTTCAGAGATGATTATCTCAACAAACAACATCTTGGTGGGTTGGTCTCCGCTTTTGCTTCATCACCATCACATCAATTAGTAATTTCCTACTGATACTGTGGATTCCAACATGAGCTCACCAATCTCAGCGCCCTACTCAGGAGAAGTCCAAGGTCCAAGGACAAGTCATCCAGAAAAAGATCGAAGTTGTACGTCAGCTGATGAAGGGGGATGGATATGTAACATAACGCGGGTTTGATACGTTCGCAGGAATTTCAAAGACGTCAATCAATGAGGAATTGGGTGTGAGAAATTCGGTATAATAATTTTGTGATTCTCTTTACTCTTCACTTCCATCTTTCTACCAAACTCCTCCCCAAGATCTTTGTTTCGCTGCAGTTATTATCTTCTTAACTTCCCCCTTTTTCTTTAAACCTTCTATAGCATTCCGTGGTTTCGCTTTATAGATAATTCTTCCTCTTTTTTCTTCACTAGCACTTTCCGTATTTCTTTGCTCCACCATGGGCTCCTCTTTTATTTTTGTTCCAACTGTATGTGTTTCACATACTTCTGTTACTATTTCTATGATCTTCCCTTTGAAGGTATTCCATGTAGAATTTAGGTTTTTGTGAGTCCATTCTGTTTTGTAAAAGCGTCATTAATTATTTTTCCCTGAACGGATTGGTTTCTCAACTTATATATATTGATCACTTTTCTTTTAGCCTCTTTTCGTTTTTTCGCTCTTGCTCTATCTTTGACATCTCTTCTGATTGCTGCTTCGAGTAGGAAATTGTCAGTTCCAATCTCGTAGCTTCTTTAAACTCTGCCATCAGTAATGAATCTTGTATTACTTTTTCTGGTTATGATGTAGTCTATGATTGATTCTTCTTCTGTACCTTTTAACTTCCCTCGTCATTTTATGTATTTTTTTACGTTCGAATAGCGTGTTTAAAATGATAATATCATTATCTGAGCAACATTCCAGCAGCCTCGTTCCGTTGTTATTTCTGCTTTTTTTCTCCCTTACTTCCAATTCCACGTAACTTTACCTACTTTTGCATTAATGTCTCCTAGCAAATATATTTTTTTCAATCGTTTCCTCGGCCGTTTCTCATCATATCTCTCAGAATTTATCTTTAGTTTCCCGTATCTCATTCTCATTTGGGCCGCATATTACGATTATTGTTCCTATGTCTTTTCCTCTATTCGCTTCCACCTTTAAGATTTTCTCGTTGATGCTTTACCGTTTTCTAATTTCTTAGATTTTAACTGTTTTAATCAGACATGCTACTCCCCTTTGGTTCTCAAACGTCCAAAGGTGACTTATTTCCATAATCCATAATCCTCGTATTAACGGTGAATGTTTAAATTGTGTTATATCGTGGTCTAAATAAAATAATTTTCGAACTGTGGTGAAAATTCAATGAACGGTTGGATTACCATTAGTTTCGTTCTTTAGAAACTAATTAGATTATCAATTGTTCATTATAATTCTTGTTTCCCATAGGAATTCGCCTTTCATTTATATAGAAAGACGACGTAAGGTCGCGTAGATTCTAAAAGTCGTGGAGACTATCATCCTGTATACAGTAAAATCCCCTTTCGCATCTCATGTGATGACCCTGCTAGGTAATTAATATTCTGTTCTTTTCTAAAACCATACATTCACCAACCCGTAGCAGTACTCGCACCGCGCTTAGTGCATTTTGCAGAGTTAATGGAACTCATCTTCTTCGGGTAGAAAGTCGCGTTAGCGGCGTTTGAAATTGCGATATGGAAATGAAAGTTGGCGTTTTATGGCTATTACGGCATATTACACGAGTACTTTTTACATATTTCATTGTATATAGAAACGCACACCTACATTTACGCGTCGGGGTTTTTCAACGATGCAATTCCTATTTAATCTGACTTACGTCGTAAAATCCTACGATGCGCGGTAAATATTAAAGAGAAAGGTATGCATGTTGTGTGCTCCTCGTGTAATCTACGCGATTGCTTTTATGGAATCAGTCGCATATATAGCGAGCGAATTTAAATAAATTTCACCGGTCCAATCTGAGACGTCGAAAAATTGATCAATTAATTAATAAACCAAAAATAGAAAACAACGAGTAGATTATGAACGTACGAATGTATTACGTACGGTATGTTGTACCTACATCGCTGGCAGCTGTGGCAAACCTCACTAGAGTACGACATTCCATTAGGAAGATGTTTCCTCATGTGAAAGTAGTGTTGCAACTTTACATGTGACTGACTGGGAAGCTGATATACTGTTGTAAAAGGATGGGATGCTATTTTGTATTAGAAAACATCATTAAACAGTTACCTCAATATGAAAATCATCGTAATATTTATTTCGCATTGCTCCCATTGTTCGGGGTACATTCTCACCAATTGTTGAAGATAATTACGAGAGCGAGGATTTTTTCTAAATTGCGATATCGATCGAGTAGCAAAATAAATTTTATTTAGATAGCCGTCGAAAAATGTAGAAAGAAGCAATAACGTACGCTTTTGATATTGCGCAAGAAATTAGGTAACGATAATCAAAAAAACTTTTGATGCTACCGCGAAAGCGTTAAATTATCGTTTCCAATCTTCGGTGAAAGCTTAGGATCGAGATTGTCTAAAGAAGGAAAAATTTTAAGCTTTCACAATTCGAAGTATATTGTTGACGGTATCCGCTTTCACGTAAGCGGCCAGGGCACAACGGTCGTGCCTTTATCGCGGGAAAGGTTCCATTTGAAACCCTCCGCGAAAAAAAGATATATATACAGTAAACGAAGTCTGAAGAAAAGTGTCGAACACAAAATAAGTATATCGGTAAACAGCAACAACTTTTAATGTGGAAGAGTAACGGTACATATCGTTGTTCACGTCACATAAAATCTAGGCAATGTTTTTACATTTAGTCGTAAAAATGTCTTCGAACGAATAAAAGTTGTCAATTAACGCAGATATTAACATTTTGAAAAACTCTAATTAGGATAGAAGCAGCTGAGTTGGATCGATAAGTCCCAAAACCAGGGCATGTAGATGTAATTCCTTTAGAACAGCGATTGCCGACCTTTTTCTTCTTGCGCCCTCCCTTCTGAAAGCCCGGTATAAATTCACGAATCCCCTCTCTAGTCATTACGATATACTAATATAGCAAGTAAAACAATACAATTGGGTTATGAAGTTTATTTTCCACGTTGTATCATTCATTTCGAAAAACTTAAACAAATCGTGACACATTAATAAAACTAAAGCGATGGCTACAAGAAAAATTAATACAATACAACATAACATTCATCCTAGTATCATCAGTATCCTCTCAGTGAATAGACTGCTGCAATTGCGCAGTCTTGGAAGTGATGATTTAGTTTACTACGTAAGCTAAATGCGGAGTAAAACATCTTTTGTGTGAAAATAATTTATTTCTTTGTCATCATTATAAATTTGGAGTTTGATCGACGTCGAGAAATCTACTTTTCCTTGTGTAATCGCGGCGTTTTTATATCGACATGCGTTATTCTCGTTCTTTCGAGCGTTTCCGGATCGTACGAGAATGCTCTCGGATCGCCAGCGGCGTAGCGTCTCATCGCATTACAGATTGTTGCCTGTTGCGGCTTGATAATTTTACGGAACTTTCGGTCGCAACGCACAAGTCACTGATCACGATGAATTTTTAATTCACCTTTTCTTATTTCAATTATTAATAAGCGGCGGGATTCGCAAACCACCGAACTGACTATCCTTGCTTGAGAAAATCAGCTTTTCATGTTCCCAGAGATCAAGAGTATGGTGTGTGATCAAGGGCTGTAGTTATCGGAAGAAGCAGTCGATGCCTTCGAAACAACAATTTTGATTATCCCTATTGAAGATATATTTGGAACATTTGTTTTGAGCGGAGGGAACGGTGTACCAACCTTTGTGGAGGATATTTTGAAACGAATAATAAGAATTTTCAGGCGACCTATTTGGTCCGCTCGTATCAAGGTTAATATTAAACCAGACGTTCTCAAAATATGATGGTATGTATTTAACATCACCATTATTGAATAACTTTCGTTAAGACAATTCTTCTTGTTTTGATTAAATTGTTGTGTACACCCTGTATACTAATTTTAAGGATAACCGGGGATATGTTGCCCGTTAAAATGTTTCTAGGATTGATTCTATTAAAAATAGAATAACCTACATACATACGTGTACGTATATACCGGCTAGATCGATAGTAAATGAAATAATTTTCTCTCTATAAAGCAAAATTTCCGAGGGGGATACCGCCAAATCTACCCCCGAAATGGCAAATGCCGACTATTGATTTTACGATATAGTGATTAATAGTTCCAGTTCCGACTGCCATCCCCAATTTCCATATCTATTAGCTCATCTGGCAGCGGCATCGTGCTAATGTAAAATTAAATCTGAAATACGGCCGAGTCGCATCTCGCGATATTACAAGTACCTAACAATCTATCTTTTTTTTCAATACCCTCATTTTCACCATCCGTATAAATAGAATATACTTGTGCAGCGCAGTAGGTCAACGATCCGAAGTAATATTTCGTTTTTCGCTTCGATTATTACGTCGCACGTAACCGAAATGTGTATAACAAGTTTGAGGAGACGTGTATATATTTATATTATTATTATTTTTTTGTTAGTAGCTCCGGCGAGAAGAGAGACTATAATAAATAAATTTAATGTACGATTTCCTTTCGATCTGCTTCGAGATTATGGCAGGAAATGATAAATGCCTACCTCTCCTTACGCGCATCGTTTTTGGGCGATCGAAAAAATAAATCGGCTTCTCGTCGAACGGGATTTAATTCCACGGTGTCCCCGAGAATCGGGGGCGCACCCCTATTTTTATTCAAATTTAATCCTCTCGCGTTGGCTTTATAACTTAAAGGGAAGCTCGAGTTATTTTCGATTTGATACGACATTATGGACCGTTATACATGCGAGAATATTTAGAACTGAAGCTGCAACTAATAACGATAATAAAACGAAATAGTACAAATAATAATGACCCTAATTTTGCGCAGTAAAGGTAAAGATAATAGTACGATTTAAACTTAACATCGATTCGTTTTGTGATTGTGTAGATTTTATAGGTTGATGCTTCGGGTCGTAAGTTCTTAGTTCACGACCCGAGTCGACATTCACCTAACTTTATTCCTATTCCTAGCACCGTTTCTACCATTTTATTAATGCATTTCAACCGTAAAAACGACGCAAGAAGCGCAAGTAGGTGAAATGCTTCAACAATTTATGTTATATGCAACACGAAATTAAAATATATGCTCGGCGTTCTTGGATAGCCTGCTTTTTACAAACTATTTTCGTAACTATCTGAAAATACCATATCCGCATTCCTTTATAAAACACATTTGCATGCGTTTTTATATGTATAATCTAAATGCACGATTCACACGTGCACGATCTTTCTTTAAAATAAGCAAATTCACAAAATTGTTTTTCAAAAAATCGCCATAAACTATCAATAAGTAATTGCTAGTCTGGGCAAACAGCGGTAATTACGAAATAAGTTACGACCTAGCCTACATATACACAGAACGACTCGCATACAGCATGATTTAGTACTGACTGGAGGCGGGAGTCGACGGTGCTGTCGTAACTTATTTCGTAATTGTACGCTGTTACCGCTGTTTTCCCAGGCTAGTAATTAACAAACTCACAACTGTGTACTTTCGTTTCTCGCCCCATTAAGTGACCATCATCCCGAAATACACACTTTAGTCGAAGCAATGCTTAAACAACGAGGATACCTTCGTTGTCATACGCCCTACGCGATATTAAACAAAAGTTTTGTGGGCATCATTTAAGCGGTGAATTTTTTTGCACATTTTCATTTTTGCTTACTACGAATATTAGTTATAAAAATACAAGAAAACATTATATTTACTTACTGTTTTGCTCAATTTTATTTCTTGTGATTTCTTATAGGCTTCACCGATTAAGTTCTGAGCCACTGTATCTCTCGGAGATATCGATTTAAGATGGGAAATAAGAAACAATCTTTGGTGGTTACTACTTTATTACTTTTTAATACGAATTATTAGGAGAAATTCAAATTCGATTTATATTAATACCCCGCATTCGAGTTATTAATCATACAGTAAGCATTGTCGTCCCAGAGGGTACACTTTATTCTTTTTTATTCGTTTTGAAACTCGAACAGCTGTTTGATGAAACAATACAAAGGAATCGCCAGCATTTACTTAGACTCCTTGAATAGGTAGCGGAGCAAGTCGAAATTTACGTGGCGCTTATTGTTGTAGAACCTACCTGAAACGATGGTCCCCCGACACCAAACCATATGTCAAATGGCCATAGCCAACCTGTACCGGGAAAGCACTTTACTTGCCAAATTTTCGCAAGGCGTTATTTTAATTCTCACGCTCGCATATACGGGGGTGATTCGATTAGTTTTTGGTGGAATAAAAAGACGAAGTTTTGTAGAACGAAATTTATTAATAATAACTTTATATATCATCCATATGAGGAACAAGTACATGCTTCTCTAGAAAAAATATTTATCAAAGAAACATGAACAACTATTAACTAATATTGACATGCTACAAATGTACAATGTATATTACAAAAAAAAAAGATATTGTTAATTAAGTCTTTCGGATTCTTGAAGTGGTTAAGTAGTTACAACAAGTGTCAAAAGTCCGTCAATTTGAAGCAATTGTCCTTCCTTGCTTTTCCCTTTCGTTTTTAGGGGAAGAGTTTGAAAAAATGAAAAAAAAAAATAAACAAGTGTTTCAAATCAAAGTTCACGAAGAATGACTTAGTTTAAAATAACAGGAACATATCTTCAGAAACAAAAAAACGTACCATTTTGTTTTCTTTTTGTATATGCTAAAGCTAAAGCTTAATAAATGTACACTATTTAAAACTGCCACGTGCGTTAGATTCTCGACGATACTACCCTGTACAGAAGGCGGGAGGGTAGTATTGTCGAAAGTGTGCGTCTAACCAATCGCTAGTCAACTGTAACTTGATGTCGTCGTATAAATAGTAATTAGGATATTTCTGACTTAGCTCGTAAAATAATCACATTATACAAATATGAGTCCACGGAGTGGAATTTCAATACGTCCAATAATTTTTTTCTTAAGAGAGAAAAATCGGGAGGCGCGTGCGCCCTTGGCAAGGCGGGGCTTTCGAATTCGACGAATTCTTCTTTGGTTTACGGAACCTGTATCCCTCGCTAATAGCACGGAAAATAAATTACTTACGAAGTAAGATTACAAAAGAAACTTAAAGAATCGAGGTAAACGACAAAAATGTAACGCTTCGACACATTAAATCTAAGATATTTACAATATAAATACACACAAAAGTGGCGTCTATTAAGGAGGCGGATAAGGTCGATATACAGGTCGAATAGGAAAGCGGCGTCGCTAAAGGAGCACCGCGTCCGTCGCGGGTATACATTTTTTAAATCGTCGTCATCGTATTGTCGTCGTTATTACTTTTTGTTTACTTAAATATTAAATTGTCGTCATTATTACTTTTTGTTTACTTAAATATTAAGTACCCATACATACGTCATAAATAATACTCGTCGACTTACCGCCGGACGGTTTACGTGAAAATAAATAGATCAATATATACAGGGTCCGCCGTTTGGAAAGTCGACGTCTCAAGCACACCTCGCGTTATACCCTAAATCACACCTAGAACGTACGACGTTTAATTTATTATCTATCTAAACTTCCGTGGCAAAAGGCCCGCCGATAACGCTTCGGGGCGATGGAAGTGTTCTTCTATCACATAAACACCGTTCGATTCTTTTTCTACTGGCCTCTTTAACAAGGAAGGATCACTGCAAAGAAGGAAGAGAGAAACATTATTAGCGTCTAACGACACGATGAAGCGAGGACGATGGGACCTACCTAGTTCCACACACAGCCGATGAGGAATTTGACATCACAGAAAGACGCTTGACGTGATCGTAATCGGGCTCTTGTAGTTTTGCCGCTAGAAGAGCTGACGATGCGCGAGGCACTGGCTCAGTATTCAACTGTTTTTGAGAACGCGTCCTCTGCAAGCTGTACACTGGCCGGCCGTCGATAACTTGATGATGCAAAGTCTTCGGAAACGCGTCACTATCGCTAACACTGACGTTCGATACACTACAATCGTCTAGAGAGGCTAAATTCGAGCCGTGTACGTTATTGGTGCATTTGCCCCAAGAGTTTTTGATCATGTGCGCGTCGGCCGACATCGCGACGCCCCTCTTCGCGAAGCTGCTGTTTGCCGTATTTTGGGCATTTTGCAGTCGGGCCTCCTCGTCGGCCCTGGCCTTCTCCCGTTTTCTTCGTTGCTTCAGGCATATTATGACGCCGACCGCGATTAGAACGACGAGGGGAACAAAGGTGGAGATCGTCGCTATGACGACGACATGCTCGGTCGTTAGGTTCGATTCGGAAGACACCCGCGCGCTCGGAGCGGCGCTGGACGCGGCCTCCTCGCACATACGTCCAACGAAACCGGACGAACAATGACACTCGAAACCGTGCACGCGATTTAAACAGGTTCCGCCATTTTGGCACGGATGGGAGTTACACTCGTCGATTTCTAAGCTGCAGTCTTTACCGGAGAATCCGGAGGCGCACTTACACTGGTAATCGTTCGTCAACTGAAGGCAGATTCCTCCGTTTGCGCACGGCTTCGCCAAACAGTAATCGACCCTTTTCTGGCACAGAGGACCCACGAATCCCGGGATGCATTGGCAGCGGAAGTCGTTTATCTTATCCACGCACGTGGCGCCGTTTAGGCACGGATTACTCTTGCAATCATCGACGTTCGTTTCGCAATTCGCCCCAGTGAAACCGGCGGCGCATATACATTGGTATCCATCCGCGCCATCCACACAGCTTCCATCGTTCAAGCAAGGATTCGGCACGCAATTGTTCGTCTGATGTTCGCAATCAGCTCCGTTGAAGCCAACAGGGCATTCGCATCTGTAACCTCTTTCCATGTCCGTGCAAGATCCTCCGTTCTTGCAAGGGCCTTCTTTGCAACTCGTCGTCGCGTTTTCACAATTAGCTCCGCGGAAGCCGAACGGGCAAATGCACTTGTGATAAGTCCCGTTTCTGGCACAGGTTCCGCCGTTAGAGCATTGATTTCTCGAACAGTCGTTGACCGGAATTTCGCATTGGGTCCCGTTGAAACCGGGAGGGCAACTGCACGTGTAGCTTCCCTGTCCGGTATTGAAGCAAGTCCCTCCGTTCTTGCAGGGCTTGTGGTTCGTGCAGAAATTCAAATCTTGATTGCAGAATAGTCCTCCCCATCCTTCGTCGCATAAGCAATCCCACGGTTTTACGCAGGTACCGTGGTTACAACCTGGGTACCTTTGGCACTGGTTGCAGTGTGGACCTTCCCAACCGCTTTGGCACCTGAAATCACAAGCGAGGAATCCATTTTCAAAGTCTGTCGGCCAAGGCATAATTTGCGGAATATTAATGCGATATCGACGGTCGAGAAAGGAAGCGAAGATAATTAAGCGGTGCTGCCTCGACGTTAAAATCGCTAATTGAAAGTGTCTCAAATCGCGGTGAAGCGGTTCTTGGCGCTAGGCATAACGTATTCGTCCGGCTAATGCGACCGGGAAGACGGAGTTCCTGTATTTGATCTGATGCTTTAGTAATCATGAGAAAATTTCATTCAAATTCTTTCGCCCCCTCCCTTCCGCGGATTATGTGAGAAATAATGTTTTATTCGGTGCGTTATAAAATCTCATTTAACTTTACGCGCTCGCGTAACCTGATGGGACGATCTACCTACGTAAAAACTTGTAGTCGCGGGATGTAGCCAATGGCGTTATTGAATTTCAATTTGAATAAAAGAGATTGGAAACTAACTTATATGATCGTTTGCTACCACAATTAGGTCAATTAAACAAGAGTTTAGAAACGTTTTTGGAACACCTTCATCATGTTTCATGTTTTTTTTTTCGGGAACTATCAACAAAATAACTAATGACTAGGATTTCGTGATATAAAGGATCTGTACCAAATTTTTATGTTATAAATAAATAATTTAATGTTGTAATAACGGAGAGGAATGGGAAAGAGAGGGTGAGGCAGAGAATCGTAAAAGGACTACACAAGCGTTTGGACGAAATAGGTCACTGAAAAGCAAAGCACTAACTAAGAAAACCAAAATGAAGATTTACAAGCATTTAATAAGGCCAGTCATCACGTATGCAATTGAGACCACAACATAGCGAAAAAGCATAGGAAGACCTAAAAATAGTAGAAAGAAGACCGAAAACTAACGAAGAAGTAGAGGATTAACTTGAGGGAGAGAAAATATAATAAGATACATTAAACCTCAACGGCTCCCGACGAACGGAGAAGATAAAAAGATAACCCGGTGGATTCTGATATGACCCAGAGGAACAGGACGACCAAGGAAGCGACTGGAAATCAAAAGCAAGGGACAGGAAAGGACTGTTCAAGGACAAATTGTGGTGGAAAACTATCATATAAGATAAGTATAACGTAATCTAATTGAAAACTATGTGAAATTTATTAGTACAGATTCGGAAGGGGCAATAAAAAAAATTATACGACGCATCATATTCGCGACTTCACTGCAATTGTGAAACTTTAACGACTGGTACCTATCGCTGAGAATATCGAATAGTTCTCTAAACCGTTCTCGCTAAGAATGATGAGAACTTCTTTGAGCAGGGCGAAAGGTCACCGAATCACGCGAAAAATGCATACTTCATTTGCGCAGAAAAATAAACATAAAACCGGTAATTGCCTTTTGGCCAAACCGATAGTACCGTCCGGGAGAAGCGCGCTTTTTTACTACTTTTGTTCATTCCTATTCCGGCTTATTATTTCGCGAAAGGCAGTGTACCCCGATAGAATCAATCGAATAAAATAAATTTAAAAAAAAAAAAAAAATAGTAGTAGTAGTAGCGAAAGTATTATGTGGCAGGCGACGTAAATAAACAAATGTTGCTACGTTCCTTCGAGTCGGTTTTAACCCGACGAGTATTACGTTTAAATCGTTTCAAAAGCCCCATTCTATTCGTTATTCTGTTCATGCGTTTTGAAGCGACCGTATATATTCGGATGGTATCGAGAAGTCTCATTGAGTTGCAGCCTGTATCGCGGTACGACGGTACGGAAAGGGGGATCTGGGGGGGGATGCAACACGCCCACAGAGCTCTTTCCCACGCTGCCCGGTGGCAAGTATGCAGGTCAAGGAAAGGTTACCTGCAGGTCGCTGTACCAATCCGCATATACTTGCTACGGATGGCATCGCTTCTTCCGTAGTTAAAGAAAACGGGCATATATATATATATATATATATATATATATATATAAAAGAAAGAGGCGGCAGTTATAATTGCGGCGGCGGTATTTGGTGGCCGTCGTTTTTCGTTTTTCGAAGCGACTCGGAATATATCGGATTATCCCCGTATAACACACATCCATCATCTGCAATGGTCGGGAATCAAAAATCCGAACGTAACCCCATATCTCTCTTTATTCGTTAGCGCGTAATTTTGAACGCCCGTATATACCTGGCAAGACGGAAAAAAAAAAGTAAATAAAAGGTAACTAACCTGCACTCGTTCGGTTTGACGCAAAATCCATGAGCTTCATCGCAGCCAGGTGCACAACGGGCTGTAAAATAGAGAGAGAGAAAAAACGATTACTCCCAAATAATATATTAATACAATCGAATTAACAAACTAGACACTCGAGGTAGGTGTCTATCGATCTACATAAGTAGATATATAAGAGTGTGGTTTGTATAAAATTAAACGGCCTGTATAAGGCCAGGTATGTAAGTGATCGTGGGAAGACAGCCGGCTGTTAAAAAGCAGCTGAGCTCACGTCTTTAACTCTCCGCTTCTGATGTTATTTCTTTCTATCTTGTTCGTCTTTTTCCCCTTCGATTCGACGTTGTTTTACGATAAAAAATTTTGTCATTTACTATTCGAATTTGCAAAAATTACAAATTATTACTACTATTGTTAAGCATTAAGAGCGAATGGCATTTTTGTTTCTTATATCATCATCACATACTTGTTTATTATGCAGCAATTCACGCTTGCCCGCGCATCATTTCGAATGGTAAAAGGAAAAAGCCTTCGAGCTATTAAATAATCGAGTGTTTTCTGTGCGTTAGGTAAGAGATGTATATTTATGTAGGAGAAGCAGCAGAGCACGTATAGAATGGATAGTTCGAAATACTTACGTTTCGTACAGTAGTCTCCCTGCCAACCCGCTATGCAAACCCGCTCCCCGGTCGGCGAACAAGTAAAATGCCCGAAGCTGTCATCTCTGGGGCGACAAAGATTCTCGCATCCCTTGCCGTAGTAATTGACATCACATGTAACACGGAACTCCACTTTTAGGCTATAAGAGCTCGTCTTATTTTCAAACGACGTCCATTTCTGACCGACCTCTAACCAAGTCTGTGTCGTCAGTCTTATCAATACTGAAATAGAGAAGGGATTGTTTTTCATTGTAAAATTCCTATAAGTACAAATTTTGAAATTCTATTTAAACATCAAGCATGCTTCATTAATTCAATCAGAACGCACTATAGGCACCAAAATTCGCTTAGAAAATCATCAATTTCCTCCAAGAATACGTTAAACGAGTTTATCCTGAGGTATCAATTTTGATTGGTGTGGATCTGACTTAATAACCTTACGTTCTTATACCGAATGTACTGTAGATAGTAAAATTCCCTTAGAAAATCATCAATTTTTCCAAGAATACGTTAAACAAGTTTATATTGAGGAATCAATTTTGATTGGTGTGGATCTGACTCAATAATGTCACGTTCTTATACCGAACGTACTATAGATACCGAAATTCGATTCGAAAATCCTTAATTTTCTCAGAAAATGCGTTGGAGGAGTTTATTTTGAGGAATCAATTTTGATTGGTGTGAATCTGACTCTATAAAGTCAAGTTTTTATATAGAACGTACTATAGATACCAAATTCGCTTCGAAAATCCTTAGTTTCCTCAAAAATGGGTTGAACGAGTTTATCTTAAGGGATCAGTTTTGATTAGTGTGGATCTGACTCAATAATGTCACGTACTTATACTGAACGCACTATAGATAGCAAAATTCGCTTCGAAAATTCTTCATTTTCTCAAAAAATGTGTTGAACGAGTTTAAATTGGGAGATTAATTGTGATAGATACCAAAATTCGCTTAGAAAATCCTTAATTTTTCTCCAAGAATACGTTGAACGAGTCTATCTTGAGGGATCAATTTTGATTGGTGTGGATGTGACTTAATAACGTCATGTTCTTATACCGAACGTACTATAGATACCAAAATTCGTTTCAAACATTGTTAATTTTCTCCAATAATACGTGGAATGGGTTTATTTTGAGAGATAAATTTCGCTTTGAAAATCTTTAATTTCCTCCAACGAATTTATCTAAAATATTTGACCTATATTCTGAGTAAGTTGCATTTATATATCAACGTATGTAACTTCTTTTTTCTATCTACTACCTAATGATTTTAATGGTAAAAGAAAGGTAAATCGCGTATCGTCGAAAATGGAACGATGGACTGCGCTAGTGTAAGAAGGCCGAAACGTAACAGCGACAGAAGTTGAAAGGATGATTGAGAAATTTATTTTCTACGATACGGACGCATATGCAACGTGAACGGTTAATTTCGACATTTTCTAATAGAAACTGAAAAATTTTGGGAAAGTTTTAAGCGGTTAATTAAAACAGCGAACTGTACGAGATGTGCCAAAATAAATAAAAGGAATTTATTCGCTTCGTTCTATCTCTAGAAATAAATTTTAATAAACGCGGATAATATATGCAATTAAATAAATGAAGATGGTTAAACGGAATCGCATTTTTTCCTTTTTTAAGTGGAATACGCGTAATATTCACGTACGAAGGCTGAGATTTTTAAAAAGACGTAATTAAAAATGCATTAATTACTATAAATTCTATTGTTTCGTATTCACATTTCCGCATAGCACGAACTAATCAACGAATTTATTTTGTAACAAATCAGATGAAATTGCGCTCGAGAGAGAAATAGAGAACTTGAGAACTAAACTAATATACCGTTAAAATATGATCATCATTACAATTGACAATAGGAAGGTCGGTTCTTTTCTATCCCGCATGTCTCTTTCTAAGTCTATTAAGTTAGACATAACGAGAAGTTAATAAATGTGAATTGCACTTTAGTGTAAAAAAAGTAACAATGGCTAATTTGAAAGAAAATTAATAATTTACCACAAATAAGGAGATTTCTGCTAGGAGAAAAGTAAATTTTCGAAGCGGGCAGGGTAAAGAAAATGTGTGAGAAACAAAATACACCTGCATCTTAACGTCGAAACATCCTGCAGACCACAGTTCAACAGCTGTATCCGGTATAAGAACAACTCGGAGAGGAACACCTTTCCTTCTAACCTCTCTCTACGAACTCTGATTCAAATCTTTCGTTTTTAATTAATCCGCTAATTAATATTTCTAATAAACACGATAAATGGGGTTCCTCTCGAGAAAGGACCAGCCTCGATATTACGAGAATATCGATAAAACGGACAGGTGCGCATGAATATTAAAATGTCTCTCTCTCTCGTCTCTTTTTTTTTTTACTTTTCCTTTAGCCGGTCGCTTGTCATTTGCAAGTTATTTACAGATGTAGTGCCCGTAATTATTATAGCAGACGCGCGCGATTGTAAATTAAACTTTTCGGTAAAAACCAATTTTCAAGCATGAGAAACAGGATGAAAGGTATACGGGAGGATATTAATTATCGTATGATAATTAACCGGAAAAACTCTGTAATGAAATCAAAGAGAATGCAGTCCAATTAGTAATCGGACGCGGTACGATCTAGTTAGAATTCTGTCTGTTATCAACCTCGACCGTTTCTTGTTAACCTATCAAGTAAGAATAAAACGAAGATTATAGCAATGCGGATTCAGTAAAACGCTTAAATTAACATAATTTTACATTCATTTTGGGGCGAGGGGCGGAAAGTTGCATGTTTAGAGCCAGAGCCAATTCCTAATCCATTGCGACCGGGGTCAAGTTATTATTTGGGTAGCATGCAGATGTATTCCTCTTCCAAATTAGAATACGTACGCCGATAATAAAAACCCGATTAATGCAAGTATCTCGTTGAATTAACGATGGAAACAGGTGTTAGATACGGCATCGTTTCGGCTGAGAAAAATTACAGGTAAATTTACCGAAAGCAATCTTATCATGTACGTAAGCGAAGGGCGCAAAGGAAGCAAAGATAATATTCCATGAGTTGGGGGAGCAAAATAAGAGACAGGACATCCGGTATGCTACTTTAAATCGCATCGTACGAGAGGTGTCTATTAAGGAAGCGCGTTATAAGCCTACCTTCTCGGTTTAGGTATAACGTACATATATAGTTTAGATAACGAGAACGTTCTAATTTCAAGGTCTAATATTTATAAATTATTTTTCTTGAAAATAACCCATAGGAAAAAGAGCCGAAGACCGCTCACACATTCACATATGATATATGTAGAACACCGTATGAATAAAAAATTAAGCCCGGTTTGTATTCGGCGCACGTTTCCAAAGTTACATGCAATCATTTTCCCACAGAATAAATAAATACGGGTCGTCGAGTCGAATTACGCCAGATATAGCGCCTATTATGATATAGACGAATCGAAAAAAGAAAAACTAGAAAAGGAAATAGCGATACGTATTGACATTTACGTTTCCCGTTTTCTGAGAGCGTCGAGTGTGTACATAAAATGTAATCTTGCATTCTTAACAAACGGGCTAGTGTTGAACGCATTAGTTTTCCTACGCAACACCTAACACCTGGATTTGGTGTACAGTCGCCAACATCAAAAACCTAAAAAGGACTTTCCAACTTTCCAACGAACGATTTAAACAAATTTCTTTTCTTCTTCGGTTCTCCTTTTGCCCTTGTTACGGCGTTGCGAAGCAAACAAATTTTAAGATCGTTTTAATTACGAGACGAGGACGTTGATGAGGACGATGACGAGATTTGATCGAATCCCGAATTCGCTTTTCTTCGCTTTACCTATGGAGACTCCCTAGGGTGCGGAATTATTTAAAAGCTTACGCCAAGGTAAGCGAAATACCGGAAGGCTGTCTTTTGCTTGTCTGAAATTTGACAGCTGTTATGCATATGGTATGGTACTACGTCGTTGACGTATATACAAACTTTAATGTTTATACGTGATCCCTATATAGACAGTCTGTAAAATACGAGGAAATTGGGCTTTTTATTGTTATTTATTTACCGTAGAAAAAGGATGTAAATAAATTTTTACGCGCGCGTCTCTGATTGATAATCGTATTAAAAAAATTAGAGAGCTAGAAATTTGGACGTATTATAATACGATAACAAGGAGGAAGGAAAAAAAATTGTTTTCAAAACTTACCGTCCGGTTTTGTCAAGTTGCCGTCCCATGCTTCGACGATCAGCGAAAAGGAGCTCTGTAACAAACGAAACCCAATTAAACAATTCGCCCCGATCTCTGAAGAGAAAACCACTTTCACTCCAAGTTGAACAATCGAAAAAACGCGATTCGAAGGGTGTCTCTTCTTCACGATGTAATATCCGCATCGAGTTCGGAATTTGGTTACTTTTAGAATTAAATAGCGCGACATTTAGCGATCCTAAAGAAAGAAAAGGTAGGGCAGGCGAAAGAGAAGGATCAATATAGAAATGTTGAAGGTGCATACGTAATGAAATTAATGAGGCACACAAACTACGATAAACAATATAGAAACCGGTATGAACACAGCCTTGCTTTTTTATTCTTTCAGCCTCTTCTTTGCTTGGCAGTAATTTACGACATACACGAAATTGTGGGAAAATCATATTTTTAATACATCTATTCACCGCAACCGAAGCTTTGATTAGTGAAATGGAAAATTGCGGTGTCGCAAGAAATTGGAAGAATGGGAAAAGAGCGGATACGCGACAAAGCAGATTTAAACCGATTTAAATGGGTCTGTAAAAATAATGATAAAAAGTAAAATGTGAAGAACGCACATACGCAGACGAGGAAACATCTTTTTTATTCTAATTTATGCACGTATACCTCACAAAAGTTACGCTTTCCAATTTTATAGTATCGGTGAAAATATTTCAATTATACCCGTTGCGGCTGTAGAAAATTACAATTTCTGATGCAACAAATATTATTTAGATTGTTCGCGTTTAAAACAAAATAATCCTCCGATATTTACGTGATGTGGGAAATCGTAAAATTTTCCCGATCATGAAGAGAGTTGTGGAAGTCAAAAGCCGATATTAACTTTGATCGATAAATACGTAGTAATTAATTTTGAATTTGTGCAGCTCGTTTCTCACGGGCATAATACCTGCTCAAAGCCGGTACAAGACGCTACAAAATTACACAACGGAAATCGTACAGTCCGATGGAAATAATCTCGCTCGTCTCGAGCGGTACTCGATTCCGACATAATTAAAAATTATTTTTATATCCTTCTTTCTCACCGCACATTTCCAATTGATAATTACGATTCTTACAGGACGAAACTCCCGTTGTCAATTACTGTTTCTCAAATGACTAAAAGAGAAAAAAAAAGTGTCAATTATAGTCACGAAATAGGGATAACAACTGCCGGGGACCGAGAAGTCGAAAGAAAATTGATGCGATAGGCAAGAAACCCCCGGGGGTTTATTTTAAGGGTAGATACGAACTGTTTTAGTGACGGGACAGGTGGTGCGCTAACGGCTACCTTTTAACAACTACCTCTTCTCACACCGGCCGGGGGTTAAGATTTACCAGATAATAAGCATGAACGCATACATGATACTTTAGGTCTTAACGTCTTCAAATCCCTACACATCCGAAATGATCGCAGTTCGAAGATTAAAGTGACTTTTTCTACTCAAAAAATACTCCATTCAAAACTCAAACTGATCCCAGTTCAATGATGAAAATGACCTCCTCAAAAAAGAAATATTCCTCTCAAAGATGAAACTCAAACTTACCGGCCACGTAAAATCGAATGGCATTCTGATAGCATTGGCATATCCATCCTCTTCGGTAGACGTGATAACGTCGCCAAAGGTGCATGGCGAGGCTGGGTCGATCTTCACCTGGTACTCTTTCAGACAGACCCTAAATCGAGTTTGGCAAGACGATGGATCACAGTCACTTTTTCCGTTGCAGCACTTTCCAATGTCGCCTTTTTCCGCTCCGTTGGTAAAGGACAGCAGTCGCAATTCGAAAACTCCGGAAGAATCGGCCTGTAGAAAGAAGACGAATTGTATTGTACGACCGCACACTATTACATATTATACCCGATATAAAAAGCACGCCAATAAGCACACAATTACGTTTGAAAAAAAATGGTTTTCCTCTCTTTCCTGAACCTTTTAGAACGCAACTTTTACTTTTCCCAGGAAAACAATCTTTTACGATTTTGGCATCAACTGTTATCAGGATGGATGAAGACAGTTTGATTAAAAAAAAAAACACTTCATACCGAAAATGATGATTCTAAATCGAAAAGGAAACCTATAGATATGAATTTCACCTCATTGCTTTTTAGAAACAACTAACGACAGGAAGAAATTTAAAACAAAAACTAAACAGATTTACTAGGCATTCCTTCCCACCGATGGCTGAAGATATTTCCACATAAACACGCTAGTAATGAAGTGTAACCGGAATATTATAATAACGAAACTATAAATGATTGGAAGCAATACAGTTAAAAAGATCATCAAGATACCAAACACGAATCTGATGTAACAGCCGACGATGGAATGTAAATTGAATAGGAAGTACAAAAATGGTAATTTATATATAATTGCAAATTTAAAAAACCAACCGGAAACGCGTTTTGTACACTAAAAAGAGGAACTGAACATTTTCTAATGTTAATTGTTACCATAAATAAAAAAGGAATGAATTTGGTGATGTTGAATATCTTGAAAATTGCTTCCAAATATTTATTACGAAAAAATTGAAGGCTGTAAAAGGGAATTGAAAATATTTACAACTTGCTTAGGGTGGACTGGAAGTGAGCCTTGCACCATCTTGCGTTAAACTAACCAATTTAGTTTTCTCTTAAGTGGAGCGTTTCGATGCAGAATTCTACACCTTCAGTTATAATTTTTGTAGAAAACATGCTTTCAGCTGATGAATAACGAAGGCTTTCGCCGTCGTGATGTCTTCTTTGGGATTGAACCTGAGATCAAGATAGTTTTTCTGAAGAAATGGTATACTTACCTGCGGAAGAAGGAAATGAAAATAAAAACTTGTCTTTATCAATCCCCCAGATAGTGTTGGTTTTGTAAAGAGGTGCTTTTCGTAAAGGTTCTTGTAGGAAAAAGCTGGATTTTCCTTTTTTCAACAGCTCAAATGGTAGCTGGTTCGATTTTCGTCTCGAATAACGATCGGAGGCTTTTGGATTTTGCAGAAAAAGAGGAAAATTTTTAAAAAGGGCAAAGCAAGACATTGACCAAACAAATGTTTTCACTGTCTCGCGCGATACACACACGATCTACATATGCAATTGAAGAAAATCTCGGTCCAATGTCAAATATTCTAATTTTAAATATACACATCCCGCGTAAGGACGTGATTCAAGAGCGGGAGTTAGTTCTTACCTGGTGAAGAAGAGCTGATAGGAGCCCAAACAGGAGGAGACGTATCCAAGACATGATGACGAATCGAATTTTGTTGAGGAATTCAGCAACAACCAAGTGCTGTTACCTCAAGGGTGATCTGCAACACCACGCCATAGGCAATTTTTGTAGTTTATTAGAAGCACTCACAAAATAGTTAAAAGTGGCAACATAAAGCCGCCCGAAATGAACACTTGGTGGTATTCACGTATAGACAACACAAAGTAACATGCAGACAGTCTTACGAGTTAACACTTTCCATAACACAACACAACACATTAACACGTATATCCTCGTAAATACACAGCACACATTCTATGATGGCCAGATGCAGACTGTGGCTGTCGACAACACAACTGTGTGGTAGCGTCTACTTTGGGGAGGGGAGCACGCCAAGGGGTCTTAGCTTCCGCTAGAGCTCTGCAGTGCACGCCACCGTATATTTGAACCCGTACGCCAGCTATGGCTACCCTCAAATGGCCAGACTTTCAGCCAGCTTGCTCCTTTTAATATAAAGGTTAGCAGCTGCGTGCCGGCTGGTCAGGGTAAAACGTCACCCACCTACCCCATACGCCACACCACCATGCATCATGTGCGTGTGCATACGCTAAGTACACCTTGACATTCGCAACCCCATAACCCACTAAGTACGAGTGCGTGTACGTACAACACACTTTCTGTTCTGTTAGTATATTTTACGCATACGCCAGTCCTATACACGACTTTGTATACACCCACCTTACTTACGCTTTACACCCAACCTACAACTCATTCACAAAAACTATATCGGTCATATATTTACACTTCATAACCCGAAAGCCCGTTTTGCACGCGAAAAAATTACAAACGCAATGCCACAATTAACCTGAATTATTCTATTTTCAAACGCCCATTTTATCTTTTATTTGTTTTTACTATTTTTTGAAAATTCCCCTCGATTACCAAACGTTAAACTTGAACGGAACAAGACAAATTTACAACTAGTTAAATGATATCTACGTAAGTGCGTACACCATCGTTCATTATTATTAGTCCGTACGATTTTGTGCGATTCTAAAAGGGAATTTAACGAAGCGATAATGAAAAGTTGTTCGCAAGAAGTAATTCAACGATTGCATGCGCTAATGTGGGGAGAATGTTTTCCTGGCGATAGTCGTGGACTAGTTTCGTCCGACTTGGGATTCATCAGCATGGCAGAATTACTCGGAAACATCCAAGCTTATTTTGTTTGATCAGAACATGGCTTAATTTCGAAACCCGCCTTTAGAGATAAATTGCCGCTAAAGATGATCTTATCAGCGTTTCAGGAAAAAGAGATCAGATTCCAAATTTGTTAAAACAATGAATTCAAATGAACGTTATACATATAGAAACGTTATACGTCTATACCTGACACATAATGTATATGAGAAATAACCTTGTATGTAAGTGGCAATTGTATTTATTTTGAGTCATAGAAATAAATACATCCATACGTGATGTAACAAAATAATTGTGAACGGCAAAAAAGTCGACAATACCCATGGCATAGAGAATTTTCACACGGAATAAGCCATTTACATAATGACACCACGAGGAATTATAAATCAGCAATATACCGAAAATTTTACGTTATTGTAATGATAATTTTTACGTTTCCAATACTTTGTTGGCGCGTAGCTGCTGTATACACAGGTGTCCCGAATGATGTTGCTTGTCACATTGGAAAAATCAATATGGTATAGTTAAATTAATAACCACAATAAAGAGAAATGTCGTAGATAGTGAATAAGTAATAAGTATCGCTTTGTAACCAGACTAAGCACCGTTATTACGCAAAGAAAACAAACTCGACTAACCTGCGAGCCATGTCAACGCAAAGTAAAACAATCGTAACGTGCCATAATTAAAACCGAAATAAATGAGGACGGCGCACAAACAAAACACATTTATAATTGTAGGCACCACACCAAAAATAAACGAGGAAAATATAAACAATTTTCACACGGTTTCAAAAATAGCCACGAATTTGCATAATTAAAGAACTAATAACAGTTCAAGTCACTTACTGTTCTATGGACTAATAATATCACAAATATAATCGGCGATAATCGTTCGGCACTTTTTAAACAAACCGCAGTTGACGGAAGTTCATAGAAAACTGAAATATTTCGTGCCTTATTCGCGGTTGGGGTAAAGTTAGTCAATTTCTGACTAATGCATCTTATGCAAAGGTGATAATTAGCAGAAAAACTGGCGCGTTTAACCTTTTGCTTAATGGGGTAGTACAAAAAGGATCTCACTACAACGCTTTCTAAAATCCGTTTCTACAGGGATCGCAAAATTTTCGTTATCGAATTTATACGTAAACCTTTACAAACAAATGATTTGATGCTATGCAAATTTGGATTATGTTTTCCCCCAGTAATCATTACTTAAGTTAATTTAATCGCATCTATATTTAACGATTGCAGACGACGTAGCCTTACGGACAACATAAAAGAGATTTGGACAGTTAAAAAGGGAGTCAAGAAAGTTTGGCCTAATAGTGAACGAACGAAAAATAAAATATATAGAAATGCGAGAAAAATAACAGAAGACTGCAAGCACATCAATAGTAATAGCTGGAAAGAATTCAGTATGGGAGAGCAAAGTTTTAAGGAAAATGTTTGGGGAGATTAAAATGGAAAAGAAATATCTACAGAAAAGTATCTTGAGTGGTAGCAGAGCGTTGGCGCAATTCTAGCGACTATTCTGAAAGAAACGAGTGTTTCAAGAGCAGTTGAAGAAGAACATATGAAACAATATCTAATACGCCCTGTAATACTATATGCAAGCGAAACTTGGGTGATGACCAAGCAAGAATAAATCAGACGAAAACTATGGGAGAGGATAGTTTTGAGGAACATTTTTGAGGAGATTAAAATGGATGAGACATTGAAAATGAGAGTTTCTGGTTAAAACAAATAGATTTTCCATTTCCATTTCTATTTTAGAACCGTTTGAGGAAGAATAGGCGTGGCGATAACCGGAATAGATTTTATCCTTAAATATGGCCGATATTCAATCTTCAAGCTTCACTTAACGTTTTCCTAAAATTAATTCGTTTCGCTATATCTTAAGGCGTGAGGTAGGCATAGTGATGATGGAACTAGATTTATATTGCAAATTCGATGCATTTTCCCCATTTTAGAGGGTGTGACGGTGCTTCGAGTTTATTATTAAGATCTTTTCCAAGGAAGCCGGTGCATTCCTCCCTTTAAGTGTCAATCATTTTTCTTTGGGATTCCCAGAGATCATGGATGATCATAATCAGCGGTTCCAGTCAGCTGAAGAAGCATTCGATGCCTTTCGAATGGCGGTTTTTTACTGGTTCAAAGTGTGCCGATCCTCGAAAACGATGCACCTCTTGTAGACTTATTGTTAGCTTTTTTAAGGCTATGTATACGTGATAATACGGCCTACCCTCCTATATGGGAGTGAAACATAGACGATGACAAAAAGGGATCAAGAAAAATACGGATATGGGAGAGAGAATAGATGAAGGCTGCGATAGATGAAATTGTAGTAGTAAGTTCAGGATACTACAATGGCTGAGACATTTGAAGAGTAATCAGAGGAATAGCGTGGAGAAGACCGGAGAGCAAGAGGAGGAGATGAGGGCCAAGGAAAAAGTGGAGGGAAGCCATTATGGAAGATATCAGAGAAAGAGAAGGTGAAAAATCAACACAAGTGGAAAAAAGAAACAAAACCCCACTCTAGGGAATAGACCTAAATGGCCTGCATACAGCCTTTTATATATACATATATGTGATAATACTAAAAAGATAACTTTAGTAGTGTTCAGAAAAGAATATGATGCTGTCGCTAATATTTTGAACAAAATGAATCTGGAGCGATAATTTCGCAATGCGAAAATGAGAAACAAGAGGCAATTACGAAATGTCTCCGATTGAAACAACAATAAACGAGGAGAAGGATGTAAAAAGAATTAATCGGAAATGATGATCGATAACGAATGAATAGGTAGGTAACACCCGTAGGGTATAATTAAATCTTAAACGGTCGTAAAATGTGTTTAAATTCTACTTAATGAACTTATACACAACAACCGCATTATATATCCCTTTTACCGAATCCTCCCACAAATTGGTAGGCCACTATTTAAAAAACCTCTAAAAATAGAAGGACACGTCTGTTTTAACCCTTTCATATTCGAACCCCTTAGATGCGCTGCGTTTCGAGTCGCGGCTAACCTTGGAACAGAGCCGGCTGCAAAGGAATAATTCTTATCAACTAGTTGGCAGCTGCCAATGCAAAAGATCATCCCTCTTTGGACGCGTTGAGATGCGTATCAACTGCATCTACTGTTGTATCGCACTTAATATAGGATGGTGCCCCAATGTAAATATTACATTCGTGAACATGCACGCGCCGTTACGTCGCGGGAAAAATACAGATAAAGTGATTGTTGGGAGGAACGGATGAATTTGTTGCTACATCGGATTTGTATCAAATTTTTTTCCATGCCATCGTGGATTCTAAGCCTATGAGCACACGCTAAAGCTACACCCACTGATTGCGTTTTTTTAAGTGAAAACTTCTTTAGCACCGTCGTGAGTGATTTGAAACTCGATGAAACGAAAAAAGCGACACTAAAAGAAACAAACATATACATCTATAGGATTTATTCTGTGAGAGAATGAGATAGGATAGCCTCCCCACTCTTGTTTACCATGTGTTGGATATATATATATATATATGTGTGTGTGTGTGCTTGTGTGCGCCTGCGTATTGCCGAGCCGAACAAATAAATAAAATTTATTTAAAATAACGACTTTTTCCCATCACTACTTGCTTTGGTCAAAGCGTTCTGTGTGTATGTTTGTACACGTCTTACTAAGTGTCTTATAATAAATAAACTCTATAATTATCCCATTCCTGATACTGCATCGTCTCATTCTCTCGGAGTTTACTTTTCTGAAGGTTTCACTTCTACCGCGTGTGAACTGCACACGTAATTCTTTTTATAAACAAAATCCTCGGTATAATTCGGGGTTCCATATGGATTTTTCGAAATTATTACCATTAAACGCCTTTTATTACTGTTCGACAATAACCGTAAATTATATCTAACCTGCACCTCCGAAATTACGTGCAGGTCATATCGTATATTTTGTGGCGTGAGCCGCTTTCTAACTTCACTAAATAAGACATAAAAGGACTGTCATGGAAATTGAATTTATGGTGAGGTATTATCCATTAATCAAAACGAAAAATTTCCCGGCCCCAAGACGCCATTCGGGGCAGCACCATATGAGAAAACGGCCGCATCGGAGGGTGGAAGATTGAAAGTAATACGGGAAAATATCGCGCTGAGATTTTTTATTTACCCAAGCCGAGGTCTATATTTACCTATCCCAGGAGCGTATAGCTTTAATATTTCGTCCTTTCCGGTTACGTAAACCGGAAGTTATACACGGACTTGCCAATCTGCAATATGTCGCTTCTTCAAATTCGATTTAAGTGCATCGGATATATCGGAACGTTGGGGTTAAACTTGTTATTATACGCATGGATTCAATCAATTTTGTACCGGCAGCGTTTTATAAACAGATAAGAGTAATTCGGGGATTTACGCAGGAAGCACGTCCCCACAAGATCGTCGTAAACTTTTACGGGGGTTGTCCGTTAAACAATTTGTTTCTTAAACCGCTTTCGCTGACGATGTATGTACGTGTAGTACGTCACAACAACGCCTATATCGCGATCTGTATAATTACGGAAATAATTTATGCCTAATGAATTATCGCAAAAGAATTTACTTTCATTTATATTTTAATACACAGCTGTGAAATAATTAGGTTGCCCCATGTGCAATACGTAACAACAACGTTGGTGTGAAATATTTGCTTCTATCTTGAAATCGCGCAAATAACTGTAAAGTCTAGCCCTCACGCTGTCCTCCCTCAATTATTCAGAACAACAAAACTCGTATTTGGCCCCGTACTTTGAAGAAAATTTAATTTTCATCTTTACGGGTCTCGTTCGGGACGTTTTATTAATGTAACCTAAATGTCGGTAATAATCCACCGTAACATGTCTCTTTGACTTCATGAAAATAACTCTGTACTATGAATTAAATTTATGGATAGCTTGTACACTGTATGTAAACGAGAAGACGACAGGCGAAAACCAATTTCAATTTTATAACCGATTCCGAGACGGGATTGACAAATTTATTATCAACGCCTAGAAACGATTCTTACAACACGCTTTAGAAAGAAAAGCAAATTCACTCCATGAAATAAACTAATATACGTAACTGATTAAGTGAAACAGTTTTCTTTCAACGATTGGAAATGAATAAATGAGTCGAGCTTGTGCTTCTCGGAATCGCAAATATTTTGCGCAACTGTTATAAAACTGATCGAAATCCCTGTCGTTGTGTAACATCCATTATTTTATTTAGCTTCAGTGTGAATGAAATTAATCAATTCCTATGGCAACTAACATTTTGCAACACCGATTTGAGATTTGTGGATCGCATCGGTAATCTCTCACCGTACAATTACACTGGTAAACAATCTTTGTGTTTCTTGGACGCTGAATAGTGTGTTTTACGTATTTTTCGATTCTCATTTCGAATCCGTCATCAGGCATCAATTTTCCGCAATTTCATTTTCTATTGTTGCGGATTAGCCTTTGCTCCTCGACCATTACGAATGGTTTAATATGAAAGACATGCTTGGCACCTTTGCTCGGTCTTCAATTAGGATATACCAAACTTTCCTGTTTCTTGTGCGAATGAGACAGCAGAGATAGACAAAACCGTTATGTAAAAAAACAATGGCCACCAAGAAGACGAGCTGTGTGTTCAGGGAACAACAAAATGCCCCCACTTAGCCCAGAAAGTCTACCTGCCACCTCTCCAAAAAATTTTGGATTGGATAAGAACGGCGACAGTTTTAGCTTTGTAAAAAAACGGCTCATTGGGGCCAAAAATCAAACGAGTTCCCTTCAAATTCGAGAATTAATGAACGATCCTGAGATAGATGCCATCCTGAATGAGCAAGAAACACCAGTGTGGGAGTAATTCAAGAAAGTAATCCAGGACGTGGAAATAACAAGATAGAGAACTATAAGGATCTTGTGGAGGAATTACTTCAAAAGTATAAGGAAAGACATTGGAGAAAATGAGAATGATACTAGAAATAGAAAAGAGTGAATGAAATGAAGAATGAACTGCGTGGTCAACTGTTCAAGTTACCGGAGGAAGCAGTCGATGCCTTCAAAATGACAATGAAGATTGGAATAACTGCTATTTAACATTGGAATCCAAAAATGTATGAATTTTCATGGAGGATAGATTGAAATACAATACAATCGGCCTACCAATTTTCGATATTACTTACTATTACTATATTTTCTCAATTTTACGCTTTTGATTCTATTTCTATTCTATTCTATTTCTTTAATTTTAAGCTAACCATATTTGTTCAAATGTAAAATCATTAAGGACGTATACAACAAGTTTTGTACCTTATCTTATTCACCACGCGGAGTCTAAACTACCCCCGACATAAAATCGCTCGAAAACACGTATCGGTTCTCATAAAAGTACCATTCGTTTTTATTACAATTATGGGAACATAACATGTGTTAATTAGTACCACCGAGAAAAATATTTCATTCTCTTTCGTTTTTGGAGTTGTATTTTATGGATGGGGTGCTTTCACAGATCATTACTCTTTTGCTTATTCAACGACATGCCATAAAGAAAAAGTAGACAATTATAGAAATACGTTAATTTTAGTAGGCGTAGATCAAATTAAAACATACTTACAAATTCATTCCGTTGCCTAATCGCTCGTGAATCTATCTGTAACAAGAAACAAAATTAAATTATGTTACGTTGCTCGTGTTAGAGAAACGGTGGATATTTTATTTACCGTTAGGAAATAATCGGATAAATCCGCGTTGTACTTTTCAACGATCGTGTAGATACCACCCTGGCCATTGCTGGTTTTAAGTCCAGATTACGGGTGTGCAAGCGAGCACGAATAAAAAGCATTGCTGTGACCATGAGATCGAATTAGATACACGCCTCACGCCTCGTAGTAATGCTTTTCATTCGTTCTCGCTCTCACACCCGTGATTCCAGACCCAAGCTGTACATTGGCCGATACTGTATATTATTGCTTTTTTATCCGGAATATATTGAGGACACCTTGAGGTAAATTTCTATCAATTATTTTGTAGATTTGCTAGGCTTCGAGCATCAATTATAGCAATTAACACTAATTACGTTAATTCGTCGATAATTCACTTAGGGACAACCGCAGTTCCTTGCATAACAAATTAAATTGATTTGAGGACAATTATCGAGTTATAGAGGGAGGGGGGATATTTTTGCATATACTCTGAAAATAAATTTATAACTTTGTTTAATCGATACCGAGAACTTAATAGTCAACCGCTGCAAAATTACCTCGTTCGGAAAGGAAGAAAGAAAGAAATGATTGATAGCAAGAAACGGAAGCGACGTACCTAGGATCGAATCCAATAGAAATCGAATGTGTCTCCAGCACGCTATATCGTATGCATTTGGATAAAATAGAATAATCAAAACGCAGATGGTAATATAAAAGACCGAAGGAAATTTATAATATGGTGCATTTCGAGGATCGTTACGTCTTTCGAATGCGATCGATCCGAAGGTAGTTATTTGGACAATTTAAAATATCCGCTCTCGAAAAATATGATGCTTATTAAGAGAAATAGAAGAATTCGATTGGGTAGCACTGTTTAATAAACAGGAGTTATCTAAATAAACAACTATCTATATAGTAATCGAACTGAAAGTTTTATGGACACTTTTAGACATCCTATTCAAAATACGTTAAAACAGTTTTTTAAAGCACTCATGTTTAACTCTCTCTCCCTTTCTCTCTCTATCTTTCTCTCTGGGAATACGAACGCATATGCGACGGATAAAGGGACAGTACAAAGATATAACAATAATACGAAGGATGTAGAATGTAAGAATAATGAATACGAAGGAAGACTGTGTGCTACCATTTACGTCACGAACAAACGAACCACCTTAGAATATTTGAGATTTCCGCTGCGCCTGTTGATTCCGTACCACTTGAGGTATAAGATTCTTCCGGAAGTAGGTTTCCTCCGCACGAAACAATATATTTAGCATATTACCTAGTTTGGTGTGGATGGCAGCTGCTGTAACCTGTATTTCTCTACCCCTCGTCTATGGCACGTGTTTGGCACGTGTGATAAAAATTTAACAACTCGGCATTTGTTTATTTGAAGAAACATTTAATGCTTGTCAATAATTCGGGCACGACAATGAGGGTATTCTCTCCCTGACGAGCACTTCCGATTGTCGAAATTAAGGTCGAGTTACGGAAATAACAACACATACGATGTATCGTTGAATTAAACGATTTCTACGAGGATTGCCCCTTTAGTGTGGCGTAGACGTATGAGGCGACAAGGCTAGAACCAAAAACTCGAATACGCGACAAAAGAAGAACGTCTGATAATGAAGAAAAGTAAAAAAGTAGAATATCTACATAACTCTCTATTGAATGAACTTCAATAGAGGTTCGTTACTTAGCTAGCTTTCAAAGAAAGCTGTGTAATGCCAACAAATGTCACGCAAGGAATTGGAATTGGCAAGAACGCGACTGTCACACATGGGAGACGAATATTCCGCGGTGAACCGCTCTCAAAGCTGTTAGGTCTAATTAAAGAAACAAAGCTGGAGAATGTACTCTAAGGGAGCATGAGGACAATAGATCTGGGAAGGTCACAGTGGAACAGGCATCATTGCCACCTCAAGCAATCTAATCTAATCTAAGGAATTGTGCTTTATCACTCGTAGACTAGTTTCGTCCTTATTAGGACTCTTCAGTACGATATAGCATTATGTGATTGAGAAAACTATTCCCCACAGCTATTAATGAATGTCACCAAATTAGTAGGAAGATATAATCATGGAACTAGCAAAGAAATAGAGATAATCAAGGACGGAAGATATAAATTAGAGAAAGTTGCTAAATTCAATCACTTGGATGTCACAATAAGCAATAGCGGAGAAGAAGAACTGGGAATGAAAGACAGTTTTAGAAAAAAAGAAGATTTAAGGAATGCTTTCGAATCCAAGAAATGCCAAGTCACCACACAGAAAACTGTTGCGCGCCCAGGGGTAAGCGTTGGAAATTAAACCAGAAAGGTGAAAGTCATCCCGGATGTATGGGAAGGGAAGATACCAAGGAAAATGGAGGACGGAGAGATGGAGATTAGTTAGAAAGAAATCCAAACCAAACGGATCTGTACCAGCACAAAGGTTAAGGTAGTCAGGTCATATTAATAGACTACCAACGCTAAGAGCAACTGTAAGGGTAGCTAGCGGAATCGAAGATGGAAGAAGATGAGGCAGATCCAGGACTCAGTGGATAGAAACTGCTAAGCCAAGTCCAGCAGAACACCAGAAGCAGAAAAGAATGGACAAGAATCTGTCAGGAGGCCAACTAGGCCAAAACAATAGATCGATTGATTGTTTTTCAAAGTAATATCCACAAAGATTCGTTGGAACCGAATGTTAATTCAATTATTCCAATCTTGGGATAGTCCAAATTGACATTTTATAGGCATTGATTTCTTCCTCCAGCGAGTCCCAGCAGCTGGAACCGTTGATCACGAAGCCCACTCTTAATTCCTACGAAGATAATTCCTTTGAACTGTACACCCCCAAAATCGTGTTTCAAGTTGGGAGCTGTCACTGTCTTGTTCTGGGCTAGTTTCTGGGAGCATAGCTATCTCTTCTAGCTAACAAACCGCAGATATTGGACATTAACCGATCTTCGATTTCGTAGTTATATGACCTACTTTTGAGACGAACATAATTATAATGAACGTAATAATTTTCATTGGATTTTCCTCGTATTGCAGGGCCCAAAACAGCGAATCGACCTTTATTTGCACCTTTCCAATGGGAAACGGACTTTCTCATCCCCCAAATTCGTTAGAATCTTTTGGATTGAGGTCATTGAAATGTCAACAGTTTCGCGACATATCGTTCGTCCTTGATTAACTGGCGCAAAACTTCAATGTATTTTTCTGGGTTACTGTTGTCCGTCCTTAGATCATTACTGAGGCTGCTGCGTCCAAGTTCAATCATGACCAAAAACAGGAACCAATCTAAAGTTGTAGACAATTATGCATTTCTCGACTAAATTCCATTTTTTTCGGCCGACTTATCAACTTTAAAAGTGCCGTTGATTGATAAAACTGGAAAGCCATCCCTTGTGCCCTCGCACGTCTTAATTATGGGAAATGCAATGGACGTTAGGTCTAAACATATCTGGAGTTACCTAGACTTTCCTAGGAGATTATTCTGATATAATTTCAAATACGATGACATCCTTAAAGGATAGTACACCGAGAGAAAGAACGCGAGATAATGAGTGCTTCCTCGGAAAATAAATATTCACAATCGGTTATGCATAAAATCGATTCTTCTGGAGCAGTTCTCATGCCATTCCGGTGAGAGAACGTTCAATATTGGCGAGTTTCTTTTAATAAGAGTCATTAAACGTAGTGCGCTTCAGATGAAGCAGTCTACAAACAGAACATCCATGCTAATATTGTATCTGTTGGCATCTAACAGTCCGTACGAATTGTAAAAGCAGCATATATATGGGACGAATCTAACAATAATCCCGCCTTACTTATTAGGTGGCCATCGAGATTACGACATTACAATAGTAACATTTCCCGCGCAAGTTGCTATCCATATCTTGGCGTTTACCGGTAACCACGTGTTCGTAGTGCCAGGTGGTTACTGGACCAAATTAAGCGACATATGTGAAATTTTGGCTCACAAAAGAGGAAAATCCCTGCCGCTGCTATTGCTTCGACATCTTGAGAATCAACTGATGGTACCTGTGTATATATATATATATATGTACATATATATAGATCAGTTCGTGTAAATGCATTAAAATAAAAGCTCATATGGTGTACTAAAAAAGAAAAAGACGGTGCCCCTACCGAGACGCACACCTTCATGACGATCTTAACTACGCCCTTAATCTTTCCTGTGAACAGATTTGCGAGATTATTTTTGGAACTGTAGACAGGAAATTTTTTTATTCCGATACAAAAAGTGTAAAGGAAGATGGGACGGACGAACATCCCGTGTCTTTCACGTTGTGTTTCGTTTTAGTATGAGAAATAGTTTTCAGTTCTTATTACGTAATGACGTTCACAACGAATCGCTCAAGGATACGTCTTGTTTTGCATAATAACAATTTATATGCAACCTGATTTTGAAGACGAAATAACAGGAAGTTGGTCGTACAGAAACTGCTTTTGCAATTTACTATATTATGTCAAAAAAGTCAATTAACAACAACAACAATTTCGTAGGAAGCTGAGCAATAATTTATTATGTGTTTTATTGGCGTCGGAGCAACCGCGGACTAGCTTCGTCGTACTTAGGATTCATCACCGCGATCTAATCGCTGGAAGCTAAGAACATCCAAGCTTCGTGGGAAATCCTTCATGTTTTTAAGCGTTGGCAGCACGTCATAGTTGTATAATCTAACATTTCATCAAACTACACCAAGCATGCATTGACTTCGGTCGTTTTGACAGATGCAATAATATCATGGTAGTCAACCTTTAAATGTACATGTCTTCTTGAAAAATTCTGTCGTAACAACTTTGATCACTTCAAGTTTTGCCAACTATTCCAATTTTGATAGCCCCTATAATAACTAGCGTGAGTAGTCAGTATTGACAGTTACAATAGCACTATGTCGATTGCCAACGTCGAAATGTGAATTTAATTTCCCGAGAAAGTTGTCAATTTTGGTAAATGTCTAATTCTCGACGGAGCTAGACATCTAGAAAAAGTTCATTCCTTCATAATGACACCAGTGATTCCAAGTTTGCCAATTGTTGTCGCATGGTAACAGTTGCAAAATAATTTGCTTATAAATTCAGACTCAGCAATCGTAAATATCCACCACGTGACTGGAAAATTTTAGTTGGTACCGCTGATATGTTGGTAGTACTAAGATTTGACAACTTAAAAGAATACATAACCTATACAAAGCTATACTTAAGATGCGCTCGTAATGCTTCTAGCTTGTTTACCACCTCGAAAGCACGTGATTCAGTAGTAACATCATCTATTCAGATATGTTCAAGGGACAAAACTGACAAAACAAATGAAATGACAGGGTCAAAAATGTTCATATTTAGGGTCTCTAATACTGCCAACTTGAAACACTTTCGGTTGCTCACTCCGTCTCACTCCGTCTCACTCTGTCAAGACTGGCCACTCTCTAAAATATGAGTATCCGTTCCAACAAAAGTTTATACTTTCACAATAATTTTGATGATCTCAAATTATCCAACTGTTAAAAGCAATAATCCTAAAATAATTTTCAACAGTTGTCGACTTTGGCAGGTATAATCAAGGTCACCAATCCCAAAATATCAATTTATTTCCCCCGCAAAACATTACTGTTGAACGCACTATGATTGAGCTTTCGTAAGATCGCAATACGACTAATTTTGCATTAATACTTAGCTGTGAATATGGTTTGTGTTGTCTGGATACCACACAGTTTCATTGTTAATTCCGGAAGTGTAAGTCTTTCGATTCGTTCCAACGCACTCAAAGAAAGATTTTAAATAATGAAACGTACTTTCCTATACAACGCAAAGTCGTTCAATCAGTTCTTCCTCCCCATCTCCTTTTAATCCTGCGCCGCAATGGCACGTGTCCTAATAGAATTCTGGCCAATCTTCAAACATTGAATGGACTCGTGAAGATTTAAGGGGATGCGGCTGCAATACAAATGTGAAACTAATCTCATCAATCCAAGAAAATTAAATTCCTTTGTTGGGGAGTTTAATTAAATTGTCGGGGTTAGAGGTCTTTTGATTGGTTCTATTTCTTATCCGTACGTATAATTACTTTTGTAACGAAAAATACGTGCGATTGGTATTCAAATAGTGAAAATAACGAATATTTTTGCACGAAAAAGGGCCTCTGTTAATAGCAACCCGAGCATAATCGCGATGAGGAAGGAACATCTGCTGCTTTGGCCATATTTCCGGAGATCCGAAGATGTAAACAGTTTTCTTAGTTTTATATACTGGGAAAATCCAGAGGCATATGGCAATATATACCTGCCGGCTGCAGAAATAAAAACGCGTATAGTGCTTTTAGCAGTTCGGATTTTTAAATATGTATTTAGGTTCGGTGTTATACAGTATCTACCGTACCTACTATTGATCGGTTCTTGTCACCTGAAAAACATCTTTAAAAACAGCTTTCTTCTTTTATACAACAGACATCAATCTTAACATACCAATTTAACGAATACGACGTATTTAAAGGATGTCTCAACAACAGCTTGTGATTTCTTAATTTGTTCAAAAATTTATTATTTTAACGAATATCTTAGAACAGAAATGAAATGATGGTCAAATGTCCACCGCGACTTCGTTGGCAGCTATGACGAAATTTCGGAATACTTTGAATTTGGCGTTCAATTTCCTCTTTCAGTTCTGGAATCGTCTCAGGGTGGCTCGTATAGACCTTAGTTTAAAAAAGGTTCCTAAAGAAAAATGCAAACCGATTAAATCACAACTTCTCGGCGGTCAAAACAAGAGATGACGCACATATAACATGAGAAACATTGCGTGCTTCAGATTGAAAACTAGTTAATCTTCTGTCCCGTACCTCTTATGAAGGACCAGAATTAACGAAGTCACTGTATAAACAATAACGTCTCATTTCATAGCCACCTTGCAAAAATTTGCAGTAGAACCCAAGCAAGTACGTATGTTAGTGAATTTGGAAATTTTACAAGTTATGTCCAGGAATTCCGATACCAAAAGAGCCTGTTATAACGAGATAAGGAACGTGGATAGATGCAGTTTTAGCAAGCATTTCAATAAAGAGTAAAACGTAGTTTTAACTTTAATCCCGCTAAGATGCGAAAGCGATTAAGGAAAGTCAGGAACGGGTTTTTTGGGATTCCCAAGTTACAACAGATGTATACTTTATTGTGAAATATTACGCTGTTATCTCCGACTACATTAAGAGTTTGTAGGACATCCTTTTGTCATTGCAATAATCAATTACATTTATACGAAGGCTCGCAGCCACGTTAGCCAACTCACATGAACCAAAAAGATATTCGCCGAAATGTTGTGGAGATAGTCACATTTCTCCACTTTTTTCGCACGATCTGGTTAACTTTAAATATCCACTTTGGCTAAATGACAAGTTAATGGAAGTGTGGCTTTGGCCTAGATAAATATTCCGGTTAATTTTGGCGCTAGAAGTTTAATTCGTGGCGTCACGTATACGATTATATACAGGATTAAACACCTCTACGTATTATCTCACTTCGAATAATCTAGAGTCTCTTCGTGCTAAATTATGAAATCGTTAATTTAAATAAAAACTGGAATTACCCCGCCACGTTCTCGTGGTTATAGGAGAAACCTTTATTTCAATTCGCAAAACGCATTCTTCGCTCACTGTATAATCTTCGTGGGGTTCGTGCCTTTCCCCCAGGTTTTTAGAAAAATATATTCGTAATAAATGATATGATTTTGCGGAGACAAATGGTTACGTTTTAAATTCGACCAAGGGCAGCTGTTGGCGTATGTTTCCACACTTCAGTAAGATGGAACAATGGCTGTCTTCATGATAGTATGTCCGTTGCGCCTTGTAGTTATATATATATACGCACATAATACATTTTCTCTAAGAATATCACTTCAGGTTACGATAATAGTAACTGAGGAATTTCGAATCAAATGTATCGAGGAAAACGACGAAAAAGGACGAATAGTTATCGCTAGAATGGTACACATCTTAAAATAGATTCAGGTGTGGGGATAAAAAACTCAGGCAAAAAATATTTGCGGACTCCCTCCCTACTTCCGATTCGATAGAGAAAAAGCACAAATGAAAGAATGTGAAACAGGAAACAAGCTGCAAAGTAAAGAGAAGTGTGACAGGTCAGTAATTACAATGACACAATTTTGGTGCCAACATTTGCCAAGCATACTGCGAGCTCAAGGGCTTTTTGCCGAAGCTTTATCGTGAGTATGCAGTTGACTATAAAATTTAATGATTTCTCTCTAATGGTACGGAGATATCCCGGATATAATCCCCGTAAATAATTCGGGGATACGACGATGAATTCGTACGATTTAATACCGTAATTCTACGATACGTCACGAAAAATATATAAATGTACCTAATCTACTTTAATAAATTGATAGGGAAATGAACGTAATCATTTCGTACATGTTTCTGAGGGTGACTGTACGCGGAGCGTGTGTAATTTATTAATTTGAAAGAATATGTTAACTGCACGGGTTTTAAATATTATGTTACATATAAATTTCTTAGTCCAGTTTCTTTTTTAACCAGATGTCCGAAGGTAATATAAATCTCCACACTAATGATATGGACGTATATATTACTATCTTATGTAATAATAAGTTTTTGACCCCCGTTAAGCGCTGTGTACACCTTGCGATGACCTTTTAATTATTTTGATGCAATGATATTTCCCGAAAAAGAAAAAAAGGCGGACGAGTCGACTATCGAGACGGTTTCAATTTCTGCGTGATGGTAAATAAAAAGTGTGCGTTATCCTGGAGGCGACAAGGTATGCTGCTATCATTTATCTGCCTTCAAGCTACGTTTATGTAGCTGGTATAAAAAAGCTAACACATCTGTATAAAATAATAGGGATATCCTGTAGCTATTTAAGCCAACCCCTCAACCCTTCGGTAACGTACTTGCACACGTCTGCTGAGGAAACGCGGTGAAAAGAAAAAAATTGAAGATATTTTTAAAACTGCATTTCGTTATCCTACTAATTGTGAGTAAAACGTTAGAAAATACTTCCAACATATGACGGGCGTATTTGGAACAGTACGTTTTTAAATAAATATAAAATACAAAAGGAAACCTACCCTACCTATGAAAAATACCTGGAACTATTGTGCTTATATGCTTATGGGGAAAAGTACGTTACGTAAGCTTCACCCCTCTATACGACTCCCTTATTTTATCTAGTTTTTCTACTCCGTGCGTACAAAGGACAGTGCAAACAAAATCATCACTTCTGGATCGAATCCCTTCTTCGCTTGGCGGTTTTCTTATTCTTAAATCCTTTTCGATTCGCCTCGTTTATATAAGATTTTACTCCTCGCCTAACGTTTTTACTGTTTCTGCGAAAAGCGAATGATATAAGTGAGAGAGCGAAGAATGATAAAAGAAGTAGTAGCGCATTTTAGTATTTGAATTTATGAGTAAACTTTCACGAGAGCTAATTAATTACATCAAATTGAGTTTTCCTCGCACAGATAGGATCTAATTACTCCGGACGAAAACAATGGCGAGTTGAACAGACAAAACAAAAAGAAATTAAGACTGTAGAAGATAATAAATAATGAAAAAAGTCACATGATTACGTGGCTTTAAGGAAACGAAATGGAATTTATAACAGTAAAATTACAGTAATATTGCCCGAAACGGAACAAAAATCTACTTGCATAACGACTTCGAAAAAAATAACTAACATCGTCGTCGCTTTTCCCTCCGTTTTAATCCCGAAAATTATATTTTACGTAAACGTCGAAACTTTTCCGACGGAGCCCAAACTTCGATAAAAGTTTCATGTCAGTTCCGTACCCTTCCTGTATCTCTTTTATCTTTTATAGTTCCAGTACACTTCGGCGCTTTCGGCAATAGTTGTCACATAGCACGTAATATTGCGCCCATAAATCATTCGTAAGGTACTGGAGAATGAATCGAACCATTTATGAGACCGGTATTGATCAAACGACAAAGGGATATCACCTCGAATACAAAAAAAACGTGAATCGCATGTAGGAAACGAAATCGATGAAATTAGTTATTTAATTAGAGTTTGATAAAAAGGTGGATGACGACGTGTATCATTAAGTAGTGTAAACCGGACTTCTCCGAATTGTAATTTCGCGCCTTGCATGTAAATGGGGCAAAGACCGTTTTACACCACTTATTAATGAGAACACGTCATACCCCCTTTTCACAAACTCTAGTTATAATCCTTTTATTAAGAACTTATCCCGAAATGTCCCGTAAAAGTCGATGTGGTAATAAGCTTATTACCACTCACCCTACACAACTCAATATATTACTTAATTGTGTACTATAATAACAATAACTTTATATTTCAACGAACCAGTAAACCCGTACGTTACTTGTCAGAAACACTGCTACACGACCATATTTCAATGATTTAATACACGGACTTATTAGTCGGTATGACTTTTTCAAATTTGATTTTGATCTATCGGTATCACGTCGCTATGTCTCTTTGTAAGTGTTTGTGATCCAGAATGTTACAAAAAATTTCAATATTGAATCATTTACTTGCTTCTCTAAACTTCTATGCATTCGAGAATAAATGCCTTCTCTGCGATTTCATTAGATTTTAATGCACTCATTTCAATATCCGTTTTGAATCTTATAGCAAACTGGAGCAAAAATCTACAGATGCTGCAATATTTCATGTGCAATATCAAAGTTATTATTCTTCTAATTGCAAACCAATTGAAATATGCGAGGGCTGTTTTATTCTCAACCTCCGATAGGCTATAAAGGAAAAACCGGTGAATATATATATATAAAAAAAAAAGATTTTATTACCAAAAGTAATGGAAGTTTATTAAACAATCTAAAGATTACTTAAATTGTTTTGTGACTATTGAATTCGAACCACTGATGTTTGTGATGAGGGGAGCATTCCTTTCTTGCGTTTCTATCCTTGAATGAAAGTTTATGAAACGAAGCAAATATTGTTTTCGAGTGTTTTTAATTATTGAATTCAATACCACTGACTTTTGCAATGAGAAAGAAAAAAGAAAAATTGAAGTCAATAAGAATCGAAACCAGAACCTCCACCGTTCCAGTACGTCTCCTTGTCTCTTCGGCCATCGCGGCCCGTGCAACTCTATTCACGCGATTCGGTACTTACTCGTCAGGTTTGCGCACTTCATTCTTCAAAACGAAGCCCCAATCGGATAAACGATCGGAGGGTTTTTTTAGTGAGACCTCAAAGAACACTCACACGTGTCCCTTGTTAGTTTGAACGAAACCAAAATAGTTTCAATCTTCGTGGATGACACTCAAGCATTTTCAATCGATATACTGTTCGTTTTTTATAGCTATATGCAACATGAAAATGAACGACCTTCATAGTTATAAGATTTTTTGACATTTTGTTGTTGCCACACTTAGAAAAACCGTGACGCGCCTCATTTATGTTTTACATATGTACGTATGTCCATTACCGGATCGCACTTCAGAATTAATATTGCACGAATAAAGAAGATCCCGTTGTGTGTGTATATCGCTAATAATTTATTATCACCAATTAGGCGAGATTGATTTACGAAAATACTTGTTTCGTCCAGGAACAATCACAGCAAGATGATTAATTATATTAAATGTCAGGGATTTTATGAATCATCGAATTCCTTTCTTGTAATAAACATAAAGAATATAGTAATATTGCGCAACGATTATTTCGTACATCAAATCTATTCTTTGGCAATTATAGATTTTTTCCATGAAACAACTGAAATAGCTCTCTTCGATACGGTCTCGTTACGTAAGTAGCATTTTCAATACTATTAACCACCACTCAAAATAGAAATTTGACGTTTACGGGGAAAGTCTCGTCGGAACGTAATTTGGTGAAGTACTAGATCTGATCCGAGTTTCAGTGTTGCTTCGTCATTGAAATTGTTCGATTATTATTATCGAAGAAGCAGCGACTGTTTTTCTTCCTTTTTTCACTAGTGACTTTTCTATCAACAATGCGAGACGAGCGAATTACTCCCATCCCAGGTACGAATTGATGTCTAACACCTACTTTCTACAGCTGGTGTAAACATGTAATGCAGACATTATCTGTGGGAAGGTAGAAGTAAAATTTGAATTTCATAATTATATCGGGTTAACATTCGCGATGTAGGTGAGTGATGCGTTTCGTTTTATACGCACCACGTACGCTTGGGTATACATACGTAATTAAAAAATTGATTACTTCGAACGGATGGTTCGTACCTTGTGCGATTTTAAGTGAAAGAAAAATTTTTTTAAGAAAAAGAAAAATTTCCAAGCTTTAGTAATGTGTATGACACGGTCCTACATGTATTATACGAGGGGTGTCTTTTTAGTATTGCATGTGCAAGCTATGTAGCTGTGGAGAGAAACGAACAAATACCAAATCGGGTCTTATTTTTAGAAAGGATGCTGTGTAAATGTGTCATCTGCGAATGTTATAGTATTTTTAATGGCGACTCATCCAGAGTGCCGCCGTATTAGATTATACCGATGACCATCGCGGGGTTTATTTTTACGAAGTCGTTACATCATCTGGACGTAATGACAATTTTTAATGAAGCTAAATGGATGAAAGTATGAAAATGTCATGAGATCGTGTAGCCAAGCAAGTCGGCAATGCTATGGCGCGTGGCGATCGGTCGTGGCGGTGACAGGTGTTACTTGTATACTTGTATTGTATGACACCTGCCGCCATATTTAGCGGAGGTATCATTTGGTATTATCATACAGTTTTTACCTTCTCGCCGTTTTTCACAAATACACTAAATTACTGTTACGTTTAAAAAAGTTATTTTTGCATAAATTTCCGGGCAATAACCGGCCACAGTCGAAAATAAAGAAGAACCTACACGTCTAGTCGCTTTCGGTTCCGATTCTGAAGTAACGAGATTTTTGAACGTCGTCAAATAGATGGACGATCGGAGAATCTTTAGATATTCCTATTCATCGCGTATCTATGCATAAATACCAACGGATATGTTACTGGTAGGACCGGATGACCTTCTAAATATATGTAATGACTCGATGCGGGCCTCTAATTCCGTTGCGCGTTTTAACCGATACGTTTGAGAATCTTGGCCGAGGAAATTGGCACTAAATCCTCGGAATTGACAATGTAATAACTCCCCCTACGTCTTACGTACGGGCATGGCAAGTCGTTGGTGTTAACTCTCGATTAAAACCTGCCACGAAATAATCGAACGTTCTATTAAAAAGAATCTTCTTGCCTAGAGCGTTTTTTTCTATCCGTACTAACAAATCTGCTTATTTAATATAAGTATGTAGTACACCAAACTGAAATTATATATTATTTTCGAAACCGCATGACATAACAGGAGTTGTTTGTGGTCTTTTATATTACTATACTTAATATGCGGTTAAATGCGATACCACTCTTCGTATAGTCCACGCAAAAACTGAAACAATATCGTCATTAAATTTTCTCCTTAACACGTTTATTCGAAAATTGATTGCTATTATACGCCTGTCTTGATTCTACACCAGGCATAATTTCAGTATCATCGGTCAATCTTATCACCTATACGAAATGACTTCACCTGCTAACCCAAACTATCGAAAAAAATTGAAACATGAATACGGAGGATCTGGACATGATTTTCATCGACTTTCGACAAGCTCTTGACGGCGCAAAGGGAGACCCAGAGAACTAAACTTCCAGAGAAACTTAGATTGGGAAAGATGATAATGAAAGACTCCAACTGCAAATGTCAGAACGAAAGATAAAGAAACGAGGGAGAAAAGGTAACGTTAGAAGGAGTGGTGAACAGCAGATATCAAGAAAATGTTACCACAAAGCACTGCTCAAATATTAGGATACTCCGATGGCCTGACTTCAATATCAACAAATAAACAAAGCTTAGGAGAAGCACTAATATCAATAAATAAATTAGAAGCCTACGAATTAACCAGGAGAAGACAAAATACATGCCGAGTTCAAGACAAGAAAGAAACACTCAAACAGGGTTAAAAATAGAGGAATATACCCTTCAAAAAGTAAAGAGTAACAATCAATGGGACAAAGGAGTGTGGAAATAAACGAGAAAATTAAGTCAGGGAACAAACTTTACTCGAAATACCCATGGGCGTAGCTAGCGAGGGGTAGGGGTGGGCATTGCACACCCTAGAAAACTCCTGTGACGTATATATATATATATATATATATATATATAATCAGTTGTTCGGCTGGCCCCCTCCTCCTTCCTAAGAAAAATCCCTAGCTACGCCCATGGAAGTACCAAAAGTTACTGAAAGACTCAACACATACACGAAAATAACACTATATAAAACAATAATTAGACCTACGTAGTCAAAACAATATGCCTTACACAGGAGGACGAAGAAAACCTACGAATACCAGAAAGAAAAATCCTAAGAAGAACAATGAAACCAATCAACGTAACGAGACAAGGGAGGTGATGGATGGAGAAGACATCGTAAGATACATAAAATCTCAAAGACTAACACATACAAAGACGAGACTAAGCCTCACTAATAAAGAAAAACTCAACTGGAAACTGCCAAGAAGAAGACCAAAAGGTAGACCAAGAAGAATGGAAGAAAATGGTGAAATCCACGAAAAGACAGAGGAAGTAGAGAAACAGAGAGAACAAATTGATACACGGGGTAGAATGGATAAAAAGAGCTCGAAAATGAGCAGCCGATGCTTTGGATTTAAAGATTTAAAACCAATACATAATATATATACTAGGTGATTCCAGATTCCTTGAAATTGCTATTTTGGAGGAATCGACTGCTTCTTCTGGTGAAGGGAAGAGTTGCTACGCAGTCCCTTCTTGATCCTTGGGTACGTAAACAAGTCATTGGGAGATAGATCGAGACTGTATGGAGGATAAATTACAATAAAACCTCGTCCTTCGAGCTGAGAAGTCACATTATCTTGCGGGAGGATGATCCCTCATTGTGGGCTAGTTCTCCAATAACGGGGCGTCGAACGCCATTCCGCATTAACCGGTCTTTGATTTGGGAAATAAATACTACTACTACTACTGAATGACTCCAGATTCCTTGGCATTACCATTTTGAAGGTTCGACTGCTACATTTCTAGATTCGATTCCATTTCTTCAACTTGGAAAATACTGTTCTTTTGCCTTCAGCTAGAGGTTGGGTACCCATTGGGTGTTAGCCTACGTATTCGCTGGCTCTTTTATCCACTCTTTTCTATTTCTAGCATCACTCTCATTTCCTCCAATGGCTCGGCTTGATCTCCTTATTAGTTCAAGCCAAGATTTTCGAGGTCTTTCTTGCTTCCTTCTCTTATTCAGTTTAGCTTTCAGTACTTCTTCAGGAGGGCATTACTCTTTGTACCCTTGAAATTTCACAAGAGCCAAATCATCTATGAGTTTGTGTGTTCTATATTACCCCAAAATAACTTCTGTTAAAGATTCGTTGATTTATTTTATCAGCGGAATCTTGAAACGATCGGTATGGTAAGTCGATAGAGTAGCGTATACGTCCTCTGTAGAAAATTCGCGCGAAGAACGCGAGAGTTACGCATATTTCGACATATGTTTTATTGTATAAATTTTATAACGTAAATTATATTACATGCACCGCAGGAACTGCTATCTTGTCAATGGACGGACGGAACTCTTCTCTAAATGTGATAATTAGTAACTTTACTTGAAGTGTTAATTAAGCAAAGTATTATCTCATTCTGTCATCATGAAGACGAGGAGATCGTTTAATATGGAAATAGCATGTGCACCCATTAAATATTGTATGCCGTTTCGACTTGGCATTGATTAAAATTGCATTCCCCGCATATTTGTTAATGATACTAATAATAATAAAAATCTTATATTATAATTAACCGTAACTTAAAGCCGAGACTTACTACCATGTCAAAAATATATTTTATTTCTCAACATAATTTTTAATACCATCCAGAAAGATAATCTTCATCGAAACTTTTGCAGTTGCAGTTGTCTGGGATATCACCTCTTCATTCGTCTGAAATCTCTTTCCACCGCGCCATTTTTTCCAAATTTGGAAACAAGACGAAATCACTGGGAGCCAGATTTGGTGAATATGGCGGATGAAGCAGCAAATCGCAATTAGACTAATTTGGTTGTAGCAACAGTGGACGAATCGGACTACTACTACTGTTAGATTTGTGTGAGATTTTGACAGTAGACGGCAGAAGCCAATAACATAATCATGATAGCGAAAGTGTTGCCAACCTTTGAAAAGTCACTTTTCCGTCGAACCGCTCCGGTATATACAGTATAGTTCTCAATATTTTGCAAAGATGCAACGGAAAGGCGAAGTACTGCATCATCATCAGGAGTAATTAAACGGAAACGACACTAACGCGATACGTAAGGAGACGGTTTTAAGCTAATTGGGCTGTTTATACGAAACGACTACCTTTACCACTTCTGCCAAATTATCAAAAATAATTTATTCCCTTATCTCTTCGAACTTGCCTCGTCGTATGGTCCTTAAGAATGTAAATTTCGTCATAATTAATAAAATACAAACGCATCTATAGATTGTTAAATGATCTTGCACCTGCGTTGCGTCCCCATGTAATATACTTATATATATATACATACATAGGTATAGGGACTTTTGATAAATTGGCACATTGCGCACTTCCTGCATATATTAGCTCGCAGATGTACGAATGTGACGTCATAACACGTCATATACACTTGCAATAAGCCGAATTTAATTCTTGAATGGATTTAAAAAGTTTGTCCCTTACGAGTCGGTTTTTATGGATAGGTTTCGGCGATTTTGGGGGAGGTATTTGGACGTTATTTGGACTTACCTCCATCACTTACGAGTGTAACTGATCGTTATCTCGTTATCGATACAGCCGGATCGCTTCATTCGACGCGTTCTAGATAATAGAACGGCATCTGTTAGAAAAATAGAAATGGAAATCGGACGTTTGATTTAATCTAATGCCATATTGTCTACGTACATATCGGTCGGAGCCGCCTCCTGGAGAAAACGGTCTAATTTCGAAGATATTAGGCCAACTGTGGCGCGCCGACGAACGCACGTCTAAGATTTTATTTATTTTTTGTTAAAAATGGATTCGATCAAATATTGTAAAATTTCTTAACAAATAGATATATAATAATAATATGTAATAATGTTATCTAAATCAAATAGGAATATCAGTGTTGATTGAATCCAGCATGCAGCTGTAACTTACATCTGTTGTAAGGAGCAGCTGTATAGCAGGTTCGAGGCCCTAACTTCCTTACGTTCTTATCCTTACCTATTCTCAAATTGAAAAAGCGCGTTGTTGAGATGCGAATGCTGCTACGCATCACTGAATATTGCTAATTTCATAGCATCGATTCTTAAATAAAGACCCAATATATTTGTACTCATACCTACACATATATTTTCCGCACTTTCCAAAAATTATTGGCGATGTTTTGGCGATTTCTTCACATCAAACGCATGTATTTTATGTACGAAAAGAAAATTATGTGATAGGTCCCATTTGTGAGAACGCCAAGTAAATGTTAATGATACTACTGATTTTCAGTCCAGACGTAAACATTAACTAATTCAAAAAGTGCTTAGAATGACGAGGATTTGAAACGGCCTAGTCTGTACAGATTTCCACAAATAAAAATAGGCTTTAAAAAGACCTACTCGCGCGATGGAAAGGTAGAACTTTTTAAACGCATTTAACTTTTACTTTAAACTTATTATAAGCAGATGTAGTCCATGGTATTTTGCATGGTCTACAATGATGCAATAAGTATGTATGTACATTCACTATGTACCCATCTCTGATGGGTTGCAGTACGAATAAATAACAACTCTTCGCGATGAAAAATGTTTAATCGCAATAAGGAAAAAATCAATCGGTGGTTTACCCGATATTTTTTAATCACAACCTAAGCGAGAGGGGACAAATCTCTTTAAAACCTTCGAAAGAGACAAAAAGAATCTCCAAGTAAGCTGCTGGAACAGATGCAATCTTTATAATCCGAAGTATAAAGTTACTCGTGCAAGGAGGTTTTGCTAAAATTTAGAAACCATATTTGGTGACCTGTTGAGCCCTGGCACATGCTGTCAATGTAGCACGTGGCATAGGTATAATGCGGAGCGCAGCTGCTCTTCGCATAAAAATATGCGCCAAAATCTGCTATCTGTAAGCCACGGGTGAAATTCTATTGTTAAACGAGAAATACCTGATGTTACTTACTCGTGATCAACAAGTATCGGTTAAATAGAACCGTATTATGTTCCTCCGACCAAATAAAATACTTCAAATAAAATAAAAAAAAGTAGAGGTAATAAGCAAACTGTTGCGGATCGTTTACGAGCATCCTAAGATTTGATTTATAGACATGCTGTATATGCAAATATTACGTACTGTTATTCATCTCGTTAAACATTTGTAATTTTCTTACTTAGTAAATTAGTTATTTGAAAGTTTGAAATTTTAGCGTTACACAAAGGAGCGAAGTTGCTTTCTAATTATTCTAAAATTTCTCTCCGTCAAATACATCAGAATATGAATCCGATTACGCGCGATCTCGCGTATGAAACTTTCCAATGATATCAAGTACACCAATACAGAAAAATATACGAGGGATGTCCCGAATGAAACATCAAGCGCCAATATTTATTTAATTGAAGAGTTTTTAGAAAGAAAAAGGAGAGTACAACAACAACAACAACAACAACAACAAAAACAACAACAAGAACAACGTCTCATGAGTCGGTTTCTGTGGTTGGTGATGAAGCCCCACATAAATGTACAATTTCTCGCTGGCAATGCGAATTTCAACGTGGAGGCATTATCCTTCCAAAACACAACGGGCACCCAGAAAAACATCTTAGCTGTGTGCCAATGCATCGAGACGTTCCTTATTTCGAAGGGGATAGGGCAATAAAAAATGATTTATTATTATTATATTTAAATAATTCTGTTACAAAAGTAAGTTCTTGTATTATAAATCGACTCTGCACAAAAAGATACGTTCGTTTGCTGGAGTTGACAAATCGATAAGTCTCGCTTGCATCGGCCTTCGAAAAACAGTTCAGCTTTCACTTTAAGTTTTTCCTTGGTCGATTCAGGTTTGACCCCACGTGTTTCCGCATGCTTAGCTGGGTTGCTGCGACTCGCATAATTTCTAAGAACGCGTCAACATAATTATTTCATTTTAAAATTTCCAACAGATCCCAACACAAAGAACCGTAGGTAATGAATATGAAATCGGTGTGGAAAGAAATTTCGTATATCTTGGGTCTTCTGCGAACAATGAAAGCACAACGTCGCAGGAGATCACAAGAAGAGTATTGATCATCTTTTCAAACGTCTTAAAAGCCACAGTGTCATATTGGCATATGAATCGGACGAATTGGGCATTCAGCAAAACGAACCTACTATTAGTTTTGGAAAGAGAAATTCAGCGAACCATCTTCGGTGCGAGAGTGTAACGTGCCGAAGAAAGTACAATTTTGAATTGTGAAACAAATACGCCGAAGTGCCTAAGAGGAAGGAGCATCATAGTGACAATCAAAACTGCACGATTTAAGTGGGCAGGACATGTAATGAGAGCCAACGAGACGTACTCACCCACGAGGATCTTAATGGCACAACCAGTAGGAACACGATCCAAAGGCCGAGCAAGGTTAAGATGGGGAGACGAGGTGAATGACGACGCCAAAGCAATCGGCGTGGCAAATTGGCGCAACAGCTGACATTGGACATAGTTATATGGAGAAAGTCGAGCCCCACACGTGGCTGTATAGCTAATGATGATGAAAATCCGCCATTTTGTTTGCCAGAAGTAATTGCAGTGCTCTGAAAGGCTAACCCAGAACGACGAATCATCTTCCACCAAGACGATGTGAGTATCCTGCTCGGAATACAACACAGTTTTCTGGCCAGTTTATTTTCCAACGATTTTTTCCGTTTCTAGGAAGCAATTTTGATTATCCTAGCTGAAAATTGGAGTAACTGGTTTAACATTTGATTTGGGCACGTGCAAAAGTAGTAAATTTGGAAAACCATGTTTTGAAATGTAAGGGGGATTTGATGGGGAATGCTTGAAAGAAATGGGAACTTTTGAGAAGTGTACAAATAGGGGAAATAAATAAAAGGACAGTTATTAACTATGGAAAATATTTATTTATCAAATCCAGATGGCCTTCTAAGGTGTAGAAACAGATTTTTCAGCTCACGTTGACGACAGTTGAAATTAACATTATTATCTTATCGATGAAAAATATTTGGTTGTCAAATTGATATTGGCTTCAGCCCTTAAAGTTGATATCGGAGAGTTTTGAGGATCTAACTGGTAAATTCCGTTTTAGACGATATTGTTATCATTGCATCGGTTTGTTTGAAGAGTATGCATTTCGAGTTATTGTTATTTTTCGTACGTATTTATGTTGTTGTACCATATAAATACTCGTACACGTATACCTATATGTAGAACAGAAGTAACACCAGGCTCTGATGAGACAGCCGGCTAAAGTCCAGGTGTAAAATATCGTACGACACCTGTCTCCTCTAAAATCAATGTCCTATGGTAATCGTTCATCCTAGTTTCGACCAATGAAGTGAATATTTGGAGAAACAAACATCTATTATTCTCATTCGTTTCTTACGTACCGTACCTTGATGCATCGTTATTGTTAACCTTCCTATACTCACGTCAAAATGAAAGACGTATACTATACTATATAAATCGGTCTCACAGACCGTATGCGTGAGTATAGGAAGGTTAAAAATGTCGTCCTCCAAACCACAACAACAGCTGCACCGATTTACTCGCGTGCATTTAACGAAGAAAGTTGAAACACTGGCAAAAATATCCGGTATAATGGGTGGACCTGGAGTGATATGGCATTATTTAATAAAGCGACGTCGCTAATGGACGCATAAATAATTTAGTGCTATATACTACATATAGTGTTGGTACGTCATTCACAGGCGGCGAGGCTATTGAAGTTAAGTAGCCGTTGGTGCTTTATAGATTTTCATAGAAAGAAGGGTTACACTGGCACGTGCTACGGAATAGTCTGAATGTGCAACATCTGCTCTCGACAAATATACACGTGCTTTTCGCGGTACGCAGCCTCTAACACGGCGCTATTCATTCGTGAGTTTTATCCAACTTTATATCATCGGCTAAAGTACGAAAAATATGTTCCATAATCGTGAATTTATTTTATTCATCCAAAGATCGAATCAAAAGCAAAAGTACGAAGTGAAAAATACAAACCCCATTGAGAAAATTAATTAATCGGAAGGAATAAAAATCAAGCCCCGTCCAGAGAGATAATTAATCGATTTCGCAATAAAACAATTACGTCTAATTATAAGTAGACTAACATCGCATGTCGGTTAATTTTCACACCACCTGCGCACCAGATGTAAGCCCTGATTTGAAACCTAGCTTTGCCAGTTGCTCCAGCATTTCTTTTTACCTTAGTCTAAAACCCTTTACCTCTACGCGCCGTACGATCGTATTATTTTTACTAAATCATGTTTTTGGCAGATGGCTTTTAAGTATTCCATTTTTGAAATGTCATGTGTTTTGATCAGCTGCTGAACTTCTTTAGTTCTGCTTTTCTTTTATAATCCTTTATTATTATTCCGAAATCTGTCTACACCTTTTCTAGAACGAAGAAAGTACCCTTAGAATAAGGGACGCGTGATTTGCTAGTTAGATATTTCATATCGCCGGGGACATAGATACATAAGCGTATTTGCCAGAAATGGAAAAGGAAATTACCTAAATTTTCCAAATAAGGTCTTTTCCATCAGTAAGATTATCTTGGGAAAAGTATACAAGAAGAGACGATGCATAAAAACAAACCACGGTTCTTAGCACTGCGTCACGTTTACTATAAGAAATAGTTTCCAATTCTCACTGCATAATGAGACTCACGATGAATCGCTCAAGGATCCATCTTGTTTTGCACGAAATAAGAAGAAATTGTTGGTACAGAAATTACTTTTGGGATTTACTGTAGGTTCGTTTCAACACAGCACAAAACCACTTTGCGGATCATCGGGTACATGCGCAGAGCAAATTTGTCGTTCCAAAGCTTAGCTTCCATTAGCTTACAACTTAAAATAGCTTAAATTCTTATATTAATGGCAGTTCAAAAGGTATTTTTACATGAATTTCTTCCCTATTTTGTAGCAGGAATATCTCTTTTTAATGTCCAACTATAATCGGCCAGCATGTTTGGGCCCAACTTGCCTTGGTGGAATCGCTCACCATGCTCGTCACTGACATCACCTACGTTTTCCGGGAAAAAACTAAATGGGAACGAAGAAAATGTATTTTCAGTAACATATCGCAACCAAGAGCTTTATAATTCTGCAGTAATTTCTCCACAAGGTCCTTGTAGTTGTTCACCTCGTTATTCCCAAGAAAGTCCTGGACTACTTTCTTGAATCATTCCCATGCCGATATTTCTTGACCAACTCTGTCCTAGTCTTGGTCGACCAATGGTTGTGTCGTTAAGATCCTCTTGGATGGGTATCTCTCGTTTAGTACGTTGTAGTATCACAATTTATAACTGATTTCCCCAACTCAAATCAGAATTTCGTGAAGGTTAATTCCTCAGTGCAAAACATTAATCCTGAACGCACCATCATTGAAACTAATGGGCGATAGAGGTCAAACATAGTCCAAAAAATACGGGGTCAACGAGCAGGCTGGTTAGGGCAAAAAAGGTACTAATAGGAGGTGAAGGTGGAAAGCGTAGAAGAGGAAGGCCAAAAAGGACATGCCTTGTTTAGAACATTGAGATACGATAAACTAGTTTAAACTTATCAATTTGCTGAGAGCCAAAATCTTAATAAAATAAAATCTCTCTATAACTCTCTATATAACATTTATGGGCAGCTACAAAGTAACTGCGCAAAGGCTTACTAAGTAAGCACAATCCGTGAGGGAAATTAGACTAATTAGTTTCGTCCTCACGGATTATTGGCATATGTAAATTGTGCTTACTTAGTAAGCTTTTGCACAGTTACTTAGTTGTTCAGTATTAACGTACCGAGTTGAATTGGGTCGTTATATGGGGAGTCATCCAGATTTTATTTCATTCTATTAATTTCTGTTATTTCTTACTTTTTCTATGTTGTAGATATATGTATGTATATGTGTTGTAGATGTAGTTTATTCCAAACAGCGTAAAAATGTTATTAAACAAGGCATTCCGTTCAAATACATCCAATTAGCACAAATCCAAATAAACGGTAAAAGTCTTAATTTCACCGTAAATTAGACGAGATTTAGAGGATATGTTAAATTCAAAGACGTACGTACATGTACACATACATATACGTTAATGGTAGTTTTTGTTGCAAATTAAGCAAATACAACGGCTGTTTCCCACGGTAGGGATTGTCAGATTTAGACGGACCTAAGCTTACCTGTACTATACAGGTAACTTTTAAATAGAATTAATTATCTACAAATTGTAGGCGTATCTGGGTGCATCTGTTCTTTAGAATCCATCTCAGTGTCGGTCGAAGAACGTATAGGAAACAGATGACGACGATATGATCTCGCTAGTTAAATTTAATGCACACAATATAGGAAAAATCATCGCGTTCGCTTGCGTGTATGCGGTTGAAAATTGCCCTGGTAATCATCGCAGATATAAATTCGCGTTGCATAAACTAATTTCGAACCGTGCGAGTGATATTTTCATTTAAAATATTAAAAATGAGATCCTAGGAAGTGAAAGTTTGTGAATCCCATAACCCAGAAACCGTAAACCGATTTCAATTATGCAGCTAGCAGGGATAGACTAGACAACCGAACGAACTTAAAATCGTTTAAATGTTGAATTGTATTTGAGATTTTAAGCATCGAGTTAATGGATATCGATTTGTATTAACCTGTGTACCAATCACGACGGATTTCTCACAGGAGATGTTTTCTACATTACTAACTCCCGCTGCAGCATCCGTATATGACGTAATTTTTCTCTCTTCCTTGTAAAAATGCATTACGCTCACGTACCGATACCGCATGATTACATTTTTTTTTCCTTGAGGTAATAATATGCCAGTTTAATACGTTATTAGGCGCTCCTTTCGTAAAAATCATCTACAGCGTGTTGCGTATTTACTTGGCGAATTTTTTTTTTAATTGGAATCATCTGTTTCGAAGCGGGTTCAACTTTGTTAATGGCAGTTTTTATAACAGGACGATAGCTTAACCATTAGCATAAAATTAATTAAACATGTAGATGTATGCACCCTCCTTAGTTCTAAATGCCTTTCTTGCAGATGCCGTTAGGGAGAGAAGAAAGGAAATGCTAAAAGATTTCACGGCGTTTTGATACCTGCTTTTTCGAAAACTAAAAGCGTTCGGCGATGTCATTATGATAAGATTATGAACGTTAGTTTCAATAAATCGAAAATCCGAAAGATCATACGTAGAGATGACGCTAAGAAAAGACCGGGATCGACCTGAAATAATCAACTCTTACGCGACTCACGGCCTAAATAAAATAGACTTGGGTAGAGTACAAAAGCTCCTCGATTATAAAATACGAGTTGCAAGCTAAGAACTGTCGTTGCATCAGACGTTCGGAAGCTTTAAACGTTTTCGAGACATTTCTTATGTCCACGTTTACGTCTCCTTAAAATAGCGAATAGATTCGTGTCAGTGGAATTTAAAGAAAATAATTCTGACCAAAGGCGCGACTTGAGGCACTCTTTGCTTCCCTGTCAACGTCGTAGATAAAATATTTTAATTACCACAATTTTATTCATTAGTCGAATGCAAAAGGAAACTAATTACCGCACTCTCAAATCAAAATCTTTCGAAGCCTCTACGGTTTTTTATGTAGTAAAATACGCTGAAAGATCGTAATTAAAAGAATGTGTACGTAGAAAGAAAGGAAAAAACGACGCAATAGACCCCGGGACATTAGAAGAAGATACAAAAATTATATTACGAGAGCAGTTGTATTTGCCAGATTCGCAGTTCTCATTATATCCGAAGAATGAGCCTTGCATCTGCGTTAAAAACTAACTGTTTAATAGAAGTCAATTTAAATTTCAATGAGATGCTTCCTAAACCTTATATATGCAATATGTTCTCACTTTATGAAACGAAATTGTACGTGGATGCTAAGAGCGTTTAGTATATAAATATATGATAATGATTTTATACATTGTATACTCGCCAGGTGTAATTATAAAATAAACAGCAGCGACGTTCGATTTTGTTGTTAAAGCAGATATCTACGCCGATGTGTTAATTTAGAATGTAATATTGATATAATATCGATTCCGAATTTACGAACAAAACTTAATACAAAGCGATAATTAAATTTCGATGAAGAAACGTAAGCGCCATCATAACTTGTCCGTTACACATGGAAACAAAAAGAAATCATTCGTAAATTTGGGTAAAATCGGTTCAATCCCATCTGCGACTCGTGCGTACGGGATCGCGGGGGCACCCCGAAACATATATGCTGTCGGTACATCGCTTTCTATTCTAATTGTAACGGGGTGTTCGTCTTGAGTATTTCGTTTTTCATGAACACACCAATGTCGCGTGAAATATGTGGTAGTAAGTAAATGGCGAATAACAAAACACAACAAAAGCCAGAAATATGGGAGAGAAAGGCACTGAAAACAGTTTTTGGGTGGAAACAAGGAACGAACACAGAAGTGCGTAACTTGTTTGGTGAAGCAACGATCGCTAATTTTGTTAGAGCAAGAAGAATGGGATGGCTTGGACACTTGGAGAGGACGGAGCAGGGAAGAGACGTAAAGGAAGTGGCATGGAAGACATCGCAGGGTAAAAGAAAGCGAGTAAAACCGAGAAACCGTTGGAGAGAAGCTGTGGAACAAAATCTGAAAGAGAAAAAAGTCCAAGACTGGAGGGAAGAGGCGAGAGACAGGAAGGGCTGAAGAGAAATTACAAGTCTATGGACCCAAATGATCTGCATACACCTTGCGTACATACAAGTAAATGGCATGCCTATGTAATAGACGAAAGAAAGAAGCCAGAAGAATTACCATATTCGAATTTTTCCTACAACATGTAGTTGACAACGAACATATTAAAGTGTTTTGCTTCAAAGTTACCAACCTCTAGCGTCCGACGATATCCTCTATGACGCATAAAAGGAAAGATTTGTCAACTGTCAAAATCAAACTTCCGAGTGATCCATATTTAAGATTTACAATTCGTACCTCGATTCGTGTCGAATATTCTTTTTTCCCGAAATTTAACAGAATTGGTGTTGAGTTACTGACTTCAGTTGGAAGCTCCAAATTTCAAACAAAATTTATCGAAAAATATTGCCTTGTGTGAGAGGCTCAGTGGAAAGAGAACATCCCTCGTACAATTTGCGAACTGTAACTTACGTACGTTGGTGCCCTTCAAAACATTTTCAATAGTTTCAACGAATGATAAGGTATCTATCTTGGCTAATTTCAGTAGTTTATCAAATGTAACACTTCTCAAACAGCTCATCGTAATGAAGATAAGCATTAGGATGCATCTGTGGCCCAAGTTCAAAATAGAAGCACCACACGTTGCAAGCAAGTTAAGATTAAATCACATACTTACTAATTTATTAAACTTGATAGGGAACTCCTTTGTTGAAACGTCTCAAGACGATAAGTATATTTTCACATTTATGTATAAATAAACGAAATATACTTTTTGTTTTCTTTAACGATTAACATTTTTATTCCAATTAGTAAGCGGGTACTAGGGGAATTTAAAATAGTACATCACCACGAATACGCTCGTGAAAAATGTTCCCCTCTTCAATCCCTAGAAAGTCTACATAGCAAGAAAGTATGTGCAACCTCATGCGTGAAGACACAAGTTACATAATGCGCCTTATCTAGATTATATTAAAAAATATTTGAATTCTATCATTATAATAATTGCCATTCTTCCTGTTCGTTTTCTTAACATTTATAACTATTTTTATTATTATAACAATAATTATTATCCAGTATTAAATATAAGGACCAGTTCTCTAAGCTGCCCATATAAAAATCCATTACGTTTGACGGCAGATGTGATTTTTAAAAGTATATTACATCCGAGCGTAGATTTTATAGTTTTCGGGAGGAAATCCATCTGTCCAAGGCAGTTGTTTCTCGATAATTATAGTCGTCCTTACAGGATTTCACTGACGTCGAGAGGTAGACGAATAATATCGGAAGAATCGATAGTAGAACTGTATATGATCGCCGTAATAAATAAAGTTTTACGTTTTAGAAGTCATTAACTGCGTAAATTACCCTATATGGGTAAGTAAATGAGACTAATTACCGCCATTATTCTTGAAGTAGAATGAAAACAGCTTCGCACCGAAATATTTGAAAGATCTAGGCCGTTACATACGACGCGATAATGATCTTTATATGTACGAAATATATATACATGTGATTTTTTTTTCGGAAATATCAAAATAATAGCAATAACAATGATACGAAATCGCTCGGGCGTAAAATAACGTATCTCTCGTAAGATATAGGCGAGTAGTCGTGACCTCTACGTTTACTTTATAATGAATAGTTAACGAAGCAGTTTCGGGAAATCAAATTTAGATCTTTCGCCAAATTTTATGTCCTTGTATACTATTAGAATTCCGACATACACAACCGTCCATATTAGTTCCGACTGTAGGTATTATTACTTTAAAATGCAAATTATATTATGAAATTAAACAATTTATGAAGTTTCTAGCTCGTAAAGGACAAATATCTTCAGAATTTCTGTGTAGAACCAATTTACAATCTCTTAAGAAGTTTACATTACTCTGTCCTAAAAGTGCTGCACATTCTAATCGGGAAACGTGCTTGTGCGTGTATCGATAGTAAGTGTGTATTGAACAATTACTTCAGATGTGGCAAGGGTAATTTTTATTTATTTTATATACAAAGTTCGTCCGCAGCAAAGGTTACGACAAAATTACGATCCCTTTATTATGTTTATTTTCGAGGGAGAAGTATGAGTACGACTAATAAATAAGCTTAAGAAGTTTACATTACCCTGTCCGAACAGTGCTGCATATTATAAGCAATATTTTAGTTGCTCGACAAAACGTGCTTGTGTGTGTATCGATAGTAAGTGTGCATTGAAGCAAATATGTTTATTAAATGTGTCTAAGAGGCCGAGGGAATAACCAACAAGCCAAGAAAAACATGCTATTATAATTGCCTTTAACCAGGAAGGCCATTTATTGCGCGAGATTGCGGAAAAGACGCATATGAACAAGTCAACAGCAAGTGATATCGTTAGGAAATATCAACACACGGGCAGTTCGCAAGCCAGCGCAAATAAGAACAAGAGCACAAAATTGTTAAGCAAACGAGATAGAAGGCTGACAGCACTCGAAATTGCTGCAGAAATGAATCGCGACGAGAATTTGAAAGGTGTGTCTCCACAAACACATTTATGGAACATTATACAGGACCAATGGGCCAATATATCAAATACAATGCTTGAAAAATTGGTGGATTGAATGCCTAGAATTGTTAGTACCACCCTTCATGCAAGACGAAAAGAACTATTGTTTATAATATTTTATATGTTGAGAATTATTCTTATTTTTGTCGTATGTTGTAGATATGTGTCAATAACAATAATATTATTATATAAATTTCATTTTGCAGTTTAATTTAATGCCAATATCCTACAATTTTGTAAATTTCCTTAAATGTCCAAACTAATATGGACGGTAGTGTACATCTACTTAAAAAATATATCTATGTAGCCAGTACGTACGGGAATTAGACGAAGAAATGAGACAAAGGTCTTGAGACGTTAAATTCTCTAATGATGATGACAATAAGGGGACAAAACCGTGACCATCACGTGCTGCGAGATCATTATGTAAAACTACGATTTAAGACTAATATGAAACGTAAGAAAGTAGGAGTCATAAGTACGTTCGGTTTCGGTGGGTGAGTGCGGACTCTTCATGACTCAAGGCATCCGGTCAGCCGGCTACGGAACTCCGCATCATAGCCCACAAGTCGGTGGTATCTTCACTGTTACTGGACAATCCGACAGCAAAACAAGAAAGTGAAAAAGAAAAAAAAAGAAACGTAACGATTTGAGTAGACGCAATACTCTAATAATAACATCGCGTCGCTTAAAATAATTTCGCAATTGACAGAACTGTTCGTTACAAAAAATACTATTTTTTAACTTAACCTTGGGATAAGTGCCCAAAACGCGAATAAAATCTAGTAATAGCTTATTTTTTTCTCCCCACAAGTCCCTTGCTAAAATAAAAGTAAGAATAAATAACGTTCATGCTCGAAACGTTAATGTTATTGCATCGATATCGAAAGTAATTTCATTTCTGATTAAAATATTCGTATTTTTTTAAGTCTCTAGGGTTGAAGTTTGCCAACTTTAACAACAAGACAATCTAGGGGAAAAAATGAAGGAGGAAAGCACATACCTAAATGACTTAACCTTTGGAGAAGTGCCCAGAATTTGGACAACATGAGCTAAAAGCTTAGTTTTCTCGTGTTCATTTTCACTACCTTGGAAAGTGGAGCGCGTAAACGAAAAATCTAGATCAAGATCTCTAAAATCTTATCGTTACGATAAAGTGAAAATCCAAATTTTGCAACAGTTTCAGGGTGCGAAATATGTCTTCATGATTTGATTGGGCACGTAAACGAAGCACGTTAATACACTATTTGACAAAAAGGCGAATCACCCAGTATTGGATATATTTTTAAACCAAATTTGTGTGCTAATTGACAATCACCAATTGAGAATTGAAGAGAGAATTGAAAATATTGAAGGAATCAGAATATAGCTGCGTCAACATCGAACCAGGCATTGTCTTGCTGGAATGTGCCATTACTTAGAGCGTGGATATATGATGAAGCGAATGGTTCCAAAACTTCGTGAATTTGAGCATTTAAATGGTCTCTTCCTAAGCTAATCCCACCCCAAACCATCAATCATCAAGTATGTGCAGTCCCACGTTCTAAGGATAAATTCAAAATCATCATTTCTCCTCCTCGAATTCGTCTACGACCATCATGTGCCCATAAACATAGGCGAGATTTGTCTGAAGCAAAGGATATTGTTGCACTCCTCATCCCAATCTGCTTGTACATTATACCATTCTAATCTAAGAGCACGATACCGAGAGGCAATATTAGTCTTAGACGATAGGAAATTAAGCCAAACAAACGAATACGGCGACATATGGAACGTATTGTTATTCTATAGCCTATCTCAGCCAAAAGCACATTTTCCACAAACTTTGACTAAAGAGTAGGCAATCTTAGCTTCCTATCTTCTCGTTCGGTTTCTCTTCGAAGACGTCCAGATGTGATGTTTCCTACCTTCTTGAGACCAAACGCTCCAAGAATGAATAACTGTAGCAATATTTCTTCGCGAAATGCAATACCCGCCTCATATAGAAAAGAATAGCAAATGGTACAAAAAGCGCAGAAATATTACGGAATGCTTTCGAAACCAAGGACGTATCGAGAAATGCCAGGATATATAAAACTATTGTGCGGCCAGTGGTGAGTTCTGGGGACATCCTGGATATATGGGAAAGGAAGATCTAAGGAAAATGAAGGACGGAAAGTGAGGGATTAGTAAGAAAGAAGATCAAACCAAAAAGTTACGAACTTCGTACGAGCACGAAGGTTAAGGTGGTTGGATTGATATATCACTAATGCAAAGAGCATCTAGAAGGGTACTAACTTGAGGAATCGAATCCGAAGGAAGATAAGGCATACCCAGGGCGAAGTGGATAAAACGAGCTGAGCGAGGCTTCACAGAGATGGGAGTCACAGACTGGAGACAAAAGTCCAAAAGCAAGAATGAATGGAATTTGGAGAGGAAATGACATTTTCTCGTCAGTTGAAGACATGTAACTAGCTTAACCTTAGGACACACATGTAGGAATGACCCAATTTGACCCTGAGATTCGTGAATTTACGTTTACATTCGAGCTACTAGCGGGAAATCGTCGACTGCTGTGGTGGTTCGTCCCCAAAAACACAAATCCTCCCCTTGGAGATGTCATTGTTGACGTAATCCTTTCCGAAAGTTGTGAAAAATTATCACCTGACACATTTCTTGATTAAACTCCATTGTTTTCGTGCAATTTGTTAACTTTAACAATTCGTTAGGGCTAAGTCACTTGATTTTCAAGATATTTCAACTGTGGTGACTTGTATATCCCTACGTGCAATACAAAAAGGGCATTCCTCGTATTGAAGAACCTTGGTTTTGGCCAGAAGAAGAAAGGAAAGTCACCATTAGTGGAAATATCTCGACTTCGGACTAAAATTTGAGCAAAATTTGGAACGGAAATGACGTTTCCTCGTCAGTTGAAGACTTAGGGCACATACCAAGGAATGACCCAATCTTACCCTGAAATTCGTGAATTTACGTTTACATTCGCAGTACTAACGGGAAATCGTCGACTGCTGCGGTGGTTCGTCCCTAAAAACAGAAATCCAACCATCCGAGACGTGGTTGTTGAGGTAATCCTTTCCGAAAGTTGTGAAAAATTATCACGTGACACATATCTCGAGTAAACTTCGTCTTTTTCGAGCGACTTATCAACCTTAAACATTCATTAGGGCGAAATTTCAACCGTGCTGCCTTGTATGTCTCTACATGCAATACTAAAAAGGCATCCCTCGTATAAATTAACCTTGGTTTTGGCCAAAGGGAGACAGGAAAGTCACCATGAATGGAAATATCTCGACTTCGGACTAAAATTTGAGCAAAATTTGGAAAGGAAATGACGTTTACTTGTCAGTTGAAAACATCTAAATGGCTTAACCTTTGGATACATGCCCAGAATTTGAATGACATGAGCTAAAATTTTCACCTTTTCCTTTTTATTTCTTCGGCACTCCTCCGAAAACTAGAGCACGTAAACTAAACATGTAGATCAAGATCTTGAAGAGAAGGAAAGATATAAAACAACCCTTGTTTTTGATTATTTAAAAATTGAGTTATGCCGAAAGCTTTTGGTTCGATGCGGTCGATTGAAATTAAAAATTAAAGGCATACTTAATGAGTTTACGCCACCCAAAAATAAAATAAATCGGAATCTATTTTAGTATATAAGTACACGCATACTTGAAAATGAAGTGTTCTAAATCGATAGGGGCCGTAATACATATGTATGTATATGAAAAATATCCGGGCAATTGCACCGTAAAATCATCTGAAACCTTTTCTCAAATCTAAGATTTATATTTAACTTTAGAAGAGGTTAGACTTACCATATTGGACATTCCATTTGGGCATATATCGATCGAAAGATCTCGGATATTCACTGCGAATTTCTTCCACTCGACAAGCTGGTAGCGTTAACTGCAGGAAATTTTCTTTTGTAACATCGGTAAATAACGCGTTCCCGATTTAGGAATTTCGAACCCATCATAGACGACGTAGTAGTAAATACGCACCTGGATAACAGAAAATATCAAAATAACGTACGAATGTGCCGTTTAAAAACCGACAAAATTCCGCCTTAACGCGTTCGCAATAACACGGCATGTTTTAAACGAGAGACGGATCGTACAAACGTACTTTCTGTTTACAAATCTCAAACACGACCACATTATTTCAGAGTATTATATTTAGCGTCATGTGTATTTCAGACGTTAACTGTGTGATCTTCAAATGGGCACCGGTATACGCTACTACATTTCTAAATATATTAATTTCTATGTTCTCACAGCACTTTTATCTAGTCGAATGCGTAAACTAATTAAATTCCTTTTTATTTTTAGCCTCCCCTCTAATATCCACTTAGTAAAACTCCCAATTTATATTTTTATAGTCTTTAAGTAGGTGAGTCTGCTAAAAATTCCTTAATATCCCATCATTATTGACGTTCCCCATAAAAACATTCCCTTCGAAAAACCCGGGAGAAAAAAGTGAAAATCAAAACGGCGATGTCACATCGTGAAATCTATCGAAAGTACTTTTTTCAATGAAAATATTTCGATATTCTCTACCCAAAAACTGCCACCTCGGTACGATATCAATAAGCGCTAGCAACCCGGAAATTTTGTATTGGAAACTAGCCCAGTTTTTCATTCGCTTTAATTACAGAACAAGAAATTAGGTTATATTGCTAAATAAAGTTCGGTCCAGTTTTGAAATAGTACCGCTCGCGAGATTTTCAGATTTCGACTGCACTTTTATCAAACTCAACCTCGATCAAGCTATATCTTTGTAAATTTCGATAAACAATAAAACGCGTTTACATAATACGATAGACGCTACTTATGTATTTTTTATGGTTGACGATTTCGGAGCACTTATTTCTGCTAAAGGCGAACGTAATTCCGGTAAACAAAGAACTGTATATCTGATTACAGTTATCGAGCGACTGTTTCGTCAAAGAAAAACTAAATTTTATCCTCGATCTTGCGTAAGAACTTTACGAAAACTTCAATTTCAGCGAAAAACTTTTCCAAAATTCATACTTCATTTTAGGAAATAAAAGAATAAACTTCGTACAGTTACTACACTTACCTTCCAAACTCACGCGTACGAAACGATGTATGTAAAAATTCCACTGAACGAAATATACAATAGAGTGGCGTTTAACCGATTTTCGATCATCCCACGATTAAAAACACATAACTTCCATAAATCGGCGACGACTTTTCCCTATTGATTTCAAAGAAAAAGTAGAACAATAAAATTCTACATACCTCTCACATAAATGACCTCACTAAGGTTCATTTATTCGGCAACTTACAGAGAAAGTTGTGCAAGGACTGTACTGCAGCCTACACTGCATATACCAATAATTGATTCGTTGTAAAATGTAATGATTAGGAGCTTAATTTGTAGAATTCTCACGTGGGCTTATTATTAATTCCTCTCTATCACCCGACATTTACGATTACCCCATAGTCCCCCGCGGGTCGGATAAACGAGACTTTACTGTATATATGTATACAGTTCTGTTTCGAATTAAGGAACGAGGTAGTACTAACTTAAATTAAATTCTTTTCTTTTTTATTATTCAGGATTAATTTGGGCCGGTATTTGAGGGAAAGTACGGGCTAAAACATAACGATAGAAAAATCATTTATTAGACATAAACTAATAATATAAAATTTCAAATACAATATGTACAATGTTTAAATAAAATCGTATAAAAAGGTAAATTTCGCAAATACTGAAATAACTCACAGATTAAACAAAGAAAAAAATATGTATAAAACAATCGCTCTCTTTAAGTACTAAATCATCAATAGCCGAAACAAAATTGACAGACGCAAATAATAATGATTCAATTAAAAATAATTTAGCAGCACGATCGGACTAAGAATCGCATTGCTCTGAGAAGTTGTATAGATATGTTGAGTATGAGGTACTGGCGGTTGCGTTGCCGGAATTCGCACTAGTATCGGATGGTAGCGGTACCGGAAGGGGCCTAGCCGGCTTCCTAGGCCTGTACGTCCCCCTAGAACCCGTATTCGACGGCCCTGTAGGCTTTAATCGGGGTCGACCAGGGCCGCGTCGTACCGTAGGACTACTGTGAGATGAAACTGGAGTTTGTGGTGAGAAAGATGATGAACTAGACGTAGTGTCGAATGCTAGAATCGAAGGGGATGACGGAACACTCGACGATTCCAGACCTGAATCTGAAATAAAATCAAAATATTGATGTACGGGTGGAGTTCCAGCGATAATCTCTACACGTTAGCTTAATTTTTCGCGTGAGTTATCCCCATCGGCGAATCAACACTTTGGTAGTGCAATCGGAATGTACTGTTTCCAATTTTCAAAAATCAAATTTTTTTATATTAATAAAAGATGATACGACGGTCTCTCTTTAACTTGCGGCAAATTACTACGCGCGACAAAGATAGAAGCGATCAAAACGGCTCCTGGCAGAAACAATCCCATCCCGAAAGCAGTTTTTAACCCTACGTGATCTTTGAAGGAACAGTCGAAATTTGAACTCCATTTCTTCCGCGTTTTCGACTATTCTCCAATTTTTGGACTTTGGCAACTTCTGGACCATGTAATAGACATTTTAAGAAGTAACTCAAAAAAATTTCAGATTTTTTTGAAAGCCTTGAAAACTTTGGAAACCCGACTGTTCCCTAAAAGACCCAGTGTACACACCGCGTCTCGAAAAATATAGTATCCACACGCAGGATTCAGCTTAAAACGACCGAGCTCTCTAAATTCGTACATAATAAAAGTTTATCGGTTGCGCCTTGTTAGTTTCCGTAACGAAGCGGTAAGAACGACGCAGATAGCGATTACCGTTGACGTGTGACAATGACCACAGACGCGTGGGAAGACGGTCGTAGCATCGTACATTTCAGGCGATACAGCTCGAGTCAAAAGTAACGCGAGTGCCCCGCTCGCGGGCTTTCTGGGCTTACAAGGTTATATACAGTCCGTGTCAAAAGTAACTAAACTTTCAAGTCCAGGTAATTACCGAATCGATCTGGTTATATCTGGATAACAGCGAGTTTTTTAAAAAAAGGAGAAATCAATATCAGAACGGACGAACTACAAATTTCATATCTTTCTTAACCTTCCTATACTCACGTCAAAATGAAAGACGTATACTACACTATATAAGTCGGTCTCACAGACCGTATGCGTGAGTATAGGAAGGTTAAAGACCAGCATTTCCCAAAATATTTTTGTCGTGCACACCCCCTCCCTAATTTCATGGTTTCCGCGTTTATGGACCCCCGCTGCAACCAAGTAACTAAATAAAAATTACTAAAAGAACGAATAGTTTTAGAATGCATTTCTGACGATAATTACATTGAAAGGTGCTTCATAAGTTGGTAAAATGTCGGATTTGAATGAAACCGAAATGAAAAATTAACTTTTCCCGACATCCGTTTTACGCTGGAAATTGCTTTAGAATGCATTTCTGACTTACCGTGTAATGAAGAATGAACAGACGAAGTTGAGGACGAATTATTGAATCTACCCAAAGCCGATACGCGCCTAGAACCCCTCGGGCGCCCACGTTTCGAAGCTCCTCTTCCGGGAATCCTAGATTTAATCGAGCTGGCGCTGTATAAACTGCACCCGGGCAGTTCTGTACAGCAAAATTCATTTTGATAATTATCACTTCGAAAATTGCATGAAGAGATCTTACTTGTGGTCGTTGACGTATCACCTTCGATATCCAAGAAATCATTATCGGTGACATCTTCAGTAGGCGTAAGCTGAATTTCCGGCGAATGTTCAGTATTTCTCGGACTGCTAGGGGTACTATCGTAGCTGATCGGGTCGCTAAATCCGCTTTCTTGACTTTCTGGTTTCTTCTTCGCTTCGTGCGTCAAGATAGAAGACTAAGGGAGTGGATTCAAAAACAAGCTCATTTCGAAGTTGTGTTATAAATTATAAAAAGTCAATAACAATAGAAAATTAGGTATTATTACCTTAGATGCCGCCATATACTTTCGTTTCCGATCCATTTCTCGCATATCCTCGAGATGTTTCCTCTCTTCAGTTCGTTGGCGGTCTAGGAAAAAGGAAATGTGAAAATTCCAGTCAGCTCTAGTAATAGAGCCTCTATCAATAGGGCCGCTTCCCCTCATTCTCACTGGAGTACTACCCCCAGTACTGGGTCACCTCAGGCTTTATATTCGTCTCTGTCAATAGGGCCGCACGGTAGCTCATTGAAATAGCGTATAATTTCGCTGCTTCAAATTCAATTTAACGCGAAGTGAATTACGACAGCGTCAGCGCGCATCAGATCCCATAGCCGGCCCTATTACCAGAGCGGACTGTACTTACATTTTTGTTCGATTTCTTCATCGTCCAGTAAAAGGGAGACGACTTCTTTGGGTTTAAGGGTGTCCGGTTTGAAATTTCCTCCACTTATCACCAATTTTTGGATCTATCATAAAAAGGTTTTCAAAACAAATTAAGAGAGAAGGTGGAGGTATTTCTATGTGTAGCTTACTTCGCTCTTTTCTCGGGCCCGTTGTAATATCCTCTCCTCTATGGAGCCTTTACATATTAAACGATAAACAGTTACTTGTTTAGTTTGACCTAATCTGTGAGCCCGGTCCATGGCCTGCTGATCAACTGTCGGATTCCAATCGCTATCGTAGAAAATAACCTGAAATTGACATTTTTTCCTTCTCATTTCGATTATTTCCTTTATCTTCTGTAAAAAATTTTAACGGGGAGATCTCTCTCTAAACGTCGAACGTTTCCGTTCATAATACACCGGAAATAGACAGTTTCCCCGATGCCACTTCATGCCGTGTACACGTGCAATACCCATTGAAACACCCCAAACACCCCTCGATTAATTTTTTTTCGCATTATTTGACATTAAGATCGATTTTCCTTTGTCTTAATTATTAGATAAGGAAAAAACAGGCGAATAATCTAAATTTCTCAATGCGATCTTTCTACCTGAAAATTTCGTGCGGATGAATAAAAAGATCGGTCGAGAGAAAAATAAAAACCAAATTAATTTGTGAGAGCATTCTTGTCGAAATACGCCGGTATTTTAGATTGCGCAAAAAGTCCCCGTTGGTATTCTTCTTAACCGAAGAACGGCATCTTAAACTTATTGTTCTTTCGTTACCAGAAATGTCGCTACAAATTATCTTGACGGGTATACAGTGGCAATTGCGAGAATTCGAACCAAACCGACGATTTAGTACGTTCACGATCAACAAGGACGAAGTTACAATTCCCTTCCTCCCCAAATTAAAGATTGAAATAACTGCTTTAACCGATAGTGACTGCAAGGACTCTGGTTATATTGTTAAACTCCTCACTAAACTGAGCAAGTATACGGTATGATGGGTCATCTGTCCTTGTCGCAATGTAATATTATATTACAGAGGACAAAGGACAGATGACTCTTCATACCGCATATTTCCCAGATTAGTGAGGAGTTTAACCACGTGATTTACTGCCAGTAAACCTTCACCTATCCTTTATCCCCTGTAATATATGACATTGTGACAAGGACAGATGACTCATCATACCGCATATTTGCCAGTTTACTCCTCATCGCACAATTATTTAATTAAATCCGGTGACACTTGTTTCGCTAGCATCTTCAAACCGTACCTTACCGAGATGTTCAAAATTTCGGTAAGGTCTCGTTGCTAGCGAAACACGTGTCACCCGATTCAATTAAATAATTGTAAAATGACGTGATAGTAATATCAACTGCTTTAACATCTTGCTTTGAACAAATGCAAATTTGTATCAATAAATTCGGGACAATAAAAAAAAACAAATTTTGAGGCTAGATCGCTAAAAAGGCAATTACAATCGTAAAAATCACAGGGAGAAAAGAGTTCGTTCCATTTTCATCGCGCAAAATTGACCTCTGACGTATCCAGACGCGATTAGTAAATCCGTCAAGCATTGTACCACATTATGATCGGAATATATTACGTATATTGTATAGACATGTCTGAAATGTTAATAATTCTAGGACGGATACGGTCGTCATATACGTATTCCGAAAACCACTGAGAACTGCAACATTGTGTGTTCTCAACGGATCGAGGAGCATTCGTCGAATTCCATCACTTCGGTTCGCCACTGAAGGACGCGAACTGATAAAGTGACGTCAGTACAGGTAAGGGGATTTTGTATAGAGCACGAAAGAACAAAACACACTACCGCGGGATAACATTAAACGACTGAAGATTTCCTACTAATCGAGGTGAATCGCAACAATGCGGTCAATGGAATAATAAACAGGATTAAATGTTACGTCTCATTTTTATTCTAACTTTAAAAAATATATATCAAAAAAATGTACAGGTGCCCAAATTCGGCGTGATAAATACGTACAGTTATGCGCATATAAATCTAGGATAATCTAACTGACAAAATGTCAAAAACAAAAAAAATTAAAATCGTCGGGTGTGAGCGAGGATACTAAAGAGTTGCTCAATCTTATATATCTGTCAATCGTACAATGAAAGGGCAAATCACATTAGAAGAGTAAAAAACGTGACGTTTATCCCAGATTTAAGTGTATGTACACTCATCGAAACTATAAATGTCCGGCTTTCGAGCCTTGGGAAGTTAATTTTGTGGTAAACATTTGTGTTTCTTCAACTGTTTCTAGATACGAAAATTTCATATGAAAAATGACATATTTTTTTAATATTATACAGCAAACTTATTTGAACATATGTAATATTTATATTCCGCATTCTAATTAAACTATCGTAAAAAAATTATTTCAATTACCGAGACATAATTTTAATTTCTAACACATTATATTTATTTATTTATGGAATATAAATTCTAGAAAAACAGCAAATAAGAGGCAACAATACGAAGAATAAGCGACCCTTAATTCACTACTACATATATTATTTTATTTATTGGTTTTCTTTTAACGTCCCATAAACTCTTTTTATACCACAAATTAAATAATTTTCTACTTTAAACAACTATTTCGTACGGACGAACCGTCACTCGGATTGTAAAAAGCGAGGCGTAGGCGCTCGGGAGGCGGACATTTAGAGTTTCCATGAGAACAAATACGTATTGCCTAATTTCTCTACACGATGTGATCAAATCGCCATCTCCGGTTGCATTTGTGAATCCCCAAGTACTTCTAATCTTTACGAAGTTGAGATATCAGGTTTGAATGAGACTGTGGTTAAAATAATATAAAAAATAAATAAAAATTACGCGTACTACACCTTGCGGAAATAATTCAAGATACGTATTTCGGCAACCAAGTTGCCGTCCTCTGTGTAAAACTGCGGGAATGAAGTGTTAGTAACGATGCCTTGTCAATGAACACTGCACGATGAATATAACACACTGGCAATCTTGATAAAATTTCGTAAAGTATTCTTAATGACTGTTGTTTGGACAGACTCTTGCCTTGTCACGTACGTCACAACCTTCCCACCTGTCTGTCTGTTAGCGGCGCCCGCAGACAAGTAGTACTGACGTAACACAAGATGTATTATTTAGAATAAAAGGTGATTATATATAACCTTGTGGTTTTAAAAATGCACTCAAAAATTCATGTGAGGTAATTAACAAAAAAATCAGTTGAACTCATCAACGCACAACTGTACGATTACTTTAAAATGTAAATTATATAATGATATTAAACTATTTATGAAGTTCGCAAAGGACAAATACCTTCAGAATTTATTGGTAATAACAGCATCAAATAGTAATTAAAAGCTACGACATTTTAATAGCACTTGTAGAAGAAATTTAGGATGTCTGAAGAAGTTTACATTACTCTGTCCTAACAGTGCTGCGCATTATAATCGATATTTCAGTTCCTCGAGAAACGTGCTTGTGCGTGTATCGATAGTAAACGCGTGTTAGACAATTACTTTCAGAAGGTGTGGTAGAGGGTAATGTTTATTTATTTTATATACAAAGTTCGTCAAAATAATAGAAAGAACTTACCGTGTCCGCAGCCGTCAAATTAATTCCTAATCCACCAGCTCTCGTCGATAATAAGAAAACGAAGATATCAGTCCTGGCTTGAAAATCGGCTACCATATCTCGTCGTTCGGATATTTTAGAGGAACCATCCAGACGCATGTATTTATGATGCCTGTGCCACATGTATTCCTAATTCGTAAAAATTACCTTCACTCTTAAAAAGTTCTAATAACGGCGCTCGTATCATTTACCTCCAATAGATCGATCATTTTGGTCATTTGCGAATAAATCAAAACACGATGACCTTCTTCTTTTAACTTCCTCAACAGACCATCGAGTACAGACAGTTTCCCCGAGTCAGTAACTAGAGTCTCCTTGTCTGTAATCGCGGGTTATTAGAATATGAATGAAATATCTCTCGAATTTGTTAGATACAAGAACACGCAACGTTTTAAAATGTATTGTTAATACCAATGATAAATGCAAATATACCCGGTATAGTGATATGGGACCATCCGTGCATAGGAGTCAAGACGTCTACCGAAGTCCTAGGTACGGGATGGAAGTACTGCGCTCGACTTTTGCTTAAAACACGCCCGGTAGATCCGGACCAGTAATTATTTAAAGAATTTAACGACCAATCGTCGAGATGCCTTAACCAACAATTGGCGACTCGTCGCGACGGACAGAACAATTGACAAACGTGCGTAGTAACCTGAAAAATCAAATATCGGGGAGCGATTCGACGAGGATAAAATCAAAATTCAAACCTTCGGTATGACGCTGAATAAAAACGAGGGAATTTCGGTCCTTTCGCATTCGAACACTTGCGTAGGTCGCCCCTTATATACAAATTCTACCCTATTTTGGTTCGCGTTAACTTGAGGTTTGTTCTGTAAACGAAAGCTGGGGATAAAATCGATTTGCACGCGTTCTTTTCTTTTCTTTATTATTAAAATCTTACGGCAGGTCCGTTGTCGTTAACGACGTCGATTATCGCGTCGTTCTCTTCGTTATTCGAACGACACCTTATGTTCCTATGTTCGACCGTTTCCGGCATGGAATGATAGTAATGCGATGTATGGGTGTAGTATACTTTTTTCCTGAGTTGCTTAAAGTAAATACGAGATTTTGAAGTGTAATACTCATGTCTATGTACGCTAAACATAATTTAAAACTCGACGCTATCTCTAAATCGAAATCTTTTTGCTTTTCAGACCAAAATCTCCTGTAACACGTATTATATCTCCTATTCTCTATCTCGAAATAATTTTTCCATCTGTAATAAGGAAGGAAACGGTTTTGGGGAAACGGTACAAGCTACGTTTGAGAACTTACCTTTTTAAGATATCGCCCCGAAATAATTTGTACATATCATCAGGTGTAAGTCTTAACAACCGACAAAAACTAAAAATAGTATCGCCGAAACGGCCACCGATCGCCCCGTTTATATATTCGGGGCTAAATAGGAAGTGTTTTTGTAATATTAACGTTTTCTCTTCGCGCACGTTTCCGTCGAAAACGCAATAAGGAACATGATAAGTGTGATTCATAAGATATATAGGCGACTTCGCGTCGCGCCTCTCGAATAATTCGGGATGGTTGCATACCTAAACGTGAAAGAAAAAAAACCAATAAAACCCACTTTACACTATCAATAATTATAATTATAAATCCGACCATAATTATAACTAAGAGGGGATGACGTGCGTCTTTGTCTCCTAGGTCTAGCGTGCGGCCCTATTGACAGAGACGAATATGAAACCAGAGGTGAGTATATAACAAATAGACAGCTAATTATATAATTGTTTCAATAAATACATATTTAGATGTAAAACTGAAACTTGCGTATACCCTATTCTAACTACTATGAATAATTTTCACTTCACATACCGCGCTATGTTATTGGTGGTATTCCCAACCTTATAATACTAAAAGTACTTATGACAGTACGTACCACTACTAACACGATGCAATGCGCAGTGGTATCTTGCGTATTTTATGTCCACAAATTAGAACATATTCTACTTTTATGGTGAAAAAGACGGCTTTGATGTTCTATACTTGTTTTATACCATCCATAATTTTATGGTTATAATTATGGTCAGATTTATAATTATAATTATCGATAGTGTAAAGTGAGCTTGGTAGTATACAGGGCGAGCTCGAGTAACTAGAAGAAGATACCTTACGAAATTGCATAACCAGATTCATAAGATTCGAAGTGAAATTCTTATCGACCGAATGCGAATCTCCGGTTCCAACCGTATAATGCAGCAAGTCCTCTATACGGATTTTCTGTTTCAAAGCCATATATAACAGTTTTTGTCTCGTCGTTAACGGACAATAAACCATAACTTCGATTTTATCGGACAGTTCGTTTTCCACGTCTTTCTTAATCCTGCGTAGCATGAACGGCTTTAGTATCATGTGCAATCTCGATAAGTGCTCTGGAAATAAAAAAGGAAGTTTAAACAAATGCGAATTGTTACGAACCGATCGGATTTTCTAACTTTCATCGATTCCCGTTTTATTTTCGGCATGACTTTCGATATCCTTGGAAAACCATTCGTTGAATTCTTCGTGAGAATCGAATAGGGTTGGCATTATGAAATGCAACAGCGCCCATAATTCCGCCATGCTGTTTTGAATCGGCGTCCCACTTAATAGCAATCGATTTCGACAGTTGAAACCGAGCAAAGTCTTCCATCTCATGCTGCAAATTGCGCGATTAAAAATTAAATGTATATATATTTTTGCCTCGTAAGAATAATTATCCAAATAGTTTTTACGAAAAATAATAAAAAATAGGATTCACAAATCATATAATAAAAGTGTTAAAAATAATGACGCTAAAACGCCATTCCTTATAAAAAAGATTTAAGTGAACAAATAAAGAAAGAATTTAAGAAAAACAATATAAACATAATCTTCATTCCAAATTATAGTATTAGTTTTTGATTCGGGTTTTCCCTAGTCTTTGAACAGAATTGTTAAGGTTTTGACAAAGATTGCTTGATATAAGGTTTTTGGGTGTTTTCACAGTTTGCACGTATCTGTTTGCACATTAAAGCAGTTATTTATAATATAATTTCTTTACAGATCCTATCTATCAAGAAATACATTTATCTAGTTCTATTTTCTCTGATGAAGGTGTTCCGAAAACGTTTCTAAACGTTCTGAGAATATAACTATTGTGGTTGAAAAGTACCATATGCGATTAAAAACGCAAATCTCGAGTTCTGTTGTTGTTGTTTGATTTACCTGCTTGTACTTTTAATAGCTTGCGCTTCGTCCAAAACCATATAATGCCATTTTATCCTATTAAAATATTTCACGTCGGAGATGACTATCTGATAGCTCGTGATGACGACGTGAAATCCGGCGTCTTTAGTGTGCATACCGTCCTGGTTCCAGAATTGCCGCAGGATTTTCCTATCCTAAAATAATTTTTTCCGAACATTTAGAATAATTCGTCGGAGAATTACTTACTGCCGGATTTCCCCAATACGGAACGACTTTAAACATAGGAACGAATTTAGCAAACTCCTGCTGCCAGTTATGTAAAGTGGACGCTGGACAAATAACTAAGAAGGGACCCCACAAATCTATTCGGAAGGAAAACGTTGAAAATCTCTTGTTTTACCTGATTACACGAATATATTACCGTGTTTCTCGGCTAAATGGCTCAAAAAGCTATGCTCTGAACAGTTTTCCCCAATCCCATTTCGTCGGCTAATATCCCGCTGATACCCTGATCGTATAAATTAGCCAACCAGTTCATACCTCTAAGCTGATACGCTTTAAGTGTGCCTTGAAATATGTCAGGTTGGGCGTGTTCCCCGTCCGCCGTATCTAAAATATTATTGCTGTCATCCCCGCTTGACGATCTAGCCTCCTTATCGAATTCCCGCGTCCTAGCCTTTTCGCTTTGAAAAGCGTCCTGGGCGTTTTTATAGCTTTCGCCTTCATTACGTCACTTGAAAGAAAGTTATTAATTGAACATAGGCGTCCTATTGCAGAGCTTACCTGTCGTAATCGTCGATATTCGCCAATCTCGGATTCTTCTCTTCGTCCAATTGACTTAAGATTCTAAGCTGCTCTTCGGGGGAACTTTCGGCGATCTTTCTCGACATAAAATGCGCGTACAATTCCGTCTGTGTAATGAGGAAATTCAATTTCCTCTGCTGCCTTTTAGCTTCGATCAATTCGAAGTCCATCTTCCTTTGTTCTTCGGCTTCCTTTTCGAGTTTTCGCCGCATTTCCCTATCCACCCTCTTCGAACGTTTCCAATACGCCAAATTTTCGCGCGCCAATCGTTTCATCCTCCATTGCAGTTCTTTAACTGCCCTCGCCGATTGTAACTGAAATATCCGTTTCGGATTACGACTTTTTCCCCCTCACGCGCCTTGCGAAAATACTACTTACGGCTTTATTGCGAACGTTCTTCTGACATTGCAAAGCGACACGTTTACATTGTATGAGCATTTCTTTGTGTTTGTTCACTTTGGCACGCTGCTGCTTGCTCACCTCCTTCTTGACCATCGCCGTGAAGATCTTCTTACGCTTCAGCAACATCATTTCCTCCCACTTACGTTTCGATTCTTCGTCTTTAAACTTCTTCGTTTTCTGTTTTTTAGTGACCGTCGACGTGGGTAATTTAATCAGTTTAATCTGCTCTTTACAGATTTCGATCGCTTTATCTGAATCCTCGTCGATGGTTTGCAGATCGATACCATTTTCTATATCGAAGTAGATTCCCTGGTCGTCCTGAAATAGGATTCTTTCGACAATTGCTTTGAATATATCGCCTATAAATACCTCTGGGAGGACGCATAAAGTTTGTTTCGTTACGGTCTCTTCAATTTTATGCTTTTTCTTTGGATATTTGTTAAGTACAGCCTTTTTATTTTCCGGATATTTATCGAAATTAGAAATTAATCCGGCTCCGTAATACATATTCTGTTCCATTTTCTACAAAAAGGACATTTAATAATTGTGAAGCTTCGTTAATCGCTTTCAGTATAAAAACTATACTCAAATTACCTCTTCATTAAGTCCCAATATTTTCTTCCGTTTATGTATCTGCATCAGACTATTATACTGACTAGCAATGTGATTCTTTGATTCTACAGACTCCTCTTGGAGTATATCCGTCAACCAGGATCGATCACCATCATTAAAATCGATGTTAAAAAAGATATTTTCAGCTCCATCATCCCCATCTAGAAAACTTGCTGGTTATTCGAAGAGATGTATGCTACGAATACTTACCACCGTTCAAGAAATCGAAATTTTCCGTGGGATTTTCGTCTACGATTATTGCTTCCTCATCGCTGCTGCATACTGGTAACCTTTCCCTTCTACGTTCTTGCAGGAATAGATTCAAATCGGTTGCCCTTTCAACACGTTGAACGTGTAAGGGCTTGCTACAGCTACTGAACATGGGATCCCCTTGATCAATATCCATTATCTATAAAAATAAGTTATCAATCGATGTAACCTAGCTTTCGAATTCTTTTCAATGCAGTTCAGACCCCCATAATTGTATATCGATAACAGCCTTAGAAAAGTTGTTGGTGCTTTCATATATTGCATACAGTTTTACTACCGGTAAAAATTTAATAAAAATAGTAGATCTGACTCACCTACAATAAATATTTTCATCATTTAATTTAAGACACAATACTCTAGAAAAATATAAACATAACCTTGCTTATGTAAACTATAACAGCATAAATTTTTTAAATACGAGTCTCCTTTGCCTTCTTAGGTAATTCCTTCTATATATTCTTTAAGTCGTAAATAAGTAATGTAACTAGTAGACGGCTAAACAATTGTCACTAAGAATTATTACTATTTAAATAATGTTCTTAAAGTGATATTCATCGCCAATTGAAAGTTTTGCATGTGCATTAAACTTCTTCTACAGGAATCTGCCTTATCTGATCAGTCATTATTAACTGTTATCAACCAATTATCAACCCAAAGCTTTTATTTGAGTCAGCAAACAGGCGGCAATATCAGAGGAAATAAATCCCAATTTATAACGATCAATTTTAAAATACAATAATGGGTACAAAATGATGCTTTCGAAACGAAGCAAATACAAATTTCGATGATGTTTCAGGAATCTGCACTGGTGCAAAATAGTGCAAAATACAGATTTCTATGATTTGGATTTTTATGGATAAAGAAGTCTATCTCCTTATCCGAAACTGGAACAAAATCTTTAAACCTTTCCATCTCTGCTTATGTTCCTTCGGGAGATTCAGGAGGCTTTGTTTTGACCATATTCACGTTGATAAATTCCTTAATATTTTCTTTTCCTATTCCAGGAGCCACCACCGAGTGTGGGAAGATGCCATCTAATTATGTAGGACTTCCTGTACTCTCCTAACCGTGATCTGAGAAGGAAACGTCGACCTACACAGTTCTAAAGACTTCATCAACCTCATCTTCAATATCTTATTTCGTGTCATATCAAGACGGTTTACATGGAACTTTAAAACAAAGAGTTCCGTCGGTAAGTATAAGTCCAAGAAGGTCTAAAGTATAATCCGTTTCAATATAAATCTTCCACACAACAAAGATAGCAAGAGCTACCTAGCTTGAGCCTGGCCGCCAAGATTATCCCCAGATTTGTTCCCATTGATCTGAATCCCCAACTTTGACTGAAGCACTCCGAATCCAGGCCAGACTGTCACAAAAACAATGATGTTGTCCACGAATCGAGACATGCCAACTCAGAATCAAGGAAACAATCCCCAGGAACTACCAAAGCAGTTGATCTGATAGTCGTGAACTTCCGAGACAGAAAAAGAACGTACCAGGAAATAGGATTTCACGTTCATGATTACTTTCGCCCCAGAGTACTTCGACTGGCCCCAGTTGCAAGTAGATGCTGGAAGTGTGTGGTGAAATCAACACGAAAAACCAAAATGATTAATCCTGGAGAACTACACGCCTGAAGTTCCCACAGACGACCAATGGGAACCGGGAATCTCAAACTGCGGTAAGAGGTGAATTTTCGAGGATTTATTTTCGTTAAATCACAGAATTTTAGTTGTGAATTTATTAAAAACAATCCGCTTTCCAGATAGATGGAAATGCCCGGATTGTGAGTATGTCACTCACAATAATTAAAACTTTTACCAAGACTAACTGTGTTCATGATTTTTTCCTGGCCCCAGTCTTGTTGTTTTCTACCAAATGGATTTAATGGATAATGTCACCTCCGTCGCCGGCGGCAAGGGATCGTTTCCTATAGAGCAGGTAACCAAATGAGCAGTAATTAACAGCTCCTAAAATAAGGAATTATTAAATACATAAACCGCCTGATATTCTCGAAACCAGGCAACCATATCTACACCAAATACACCTCCTAATACTCCGATAAACTTTCTGTTACCATATTATTATCAAATATCCTACCTACCTTACCGACTGGGCCAACGCGTAAATGGCGGTAAAATATTAAAATTTAAATAAAACAGGAGGTATATGACAAGTATTAAAAGTGCTTTGACGTTAGATTCCGTAGATTTTGTCGCTAAATGTGTATAGGAAAAAGTAAAACCCGGCAAAGGTTTTACGAAAAGTAGAAATTTTAAGCGAGTTGACGAAAGTTTTCTTCCTTGTATCAGGGTAGCAGGTGTAATAGGAAGTATACGTGTATTAGGAGGTGAATTAGGTGTATATGTGGTTACACAGCTTTGCTATTTTCATGGGTTCATAGCAGTGTAACAAGAGGTATAAGATAAAATTCCTCTCATATCTCTTATGCTCTTTATTTCTACTTTTCAGGGAGGCTCACCCCGGTGATCTTTGACTACTGTAGAGGCGAAATTGGAGTTGATTCGTCTGAAAACTCTCATAAGCAGCACTTCTAGTGACTTCAGAGGAGGAGTACTAGAGAAAGACAAACGGGTCCAAGAAGGAGCCCGATACATACTTAGAATCACCGATCCAAGAAATTTAACGAGAGGCACACAAACGTACAAATAAAAACTTCAGAATGAATGAAACACTCCGAGCATTTTAATAGTGTACTTTATTTTAATTAATAAACGATCGGTTGTAATATCTTGCATTATTTTATACGTCCACAGACACCTTACACTTCTTCAATAACAGTTCGAACTATCCCAAATAGTCCCCAGTAATATCCAATTTTGTCCACTGCATAAATTGAAGTTGCTTAATTTCAAATCAGTTAAAATTTCTTGAAATAACAACCCGGATAACCGAATAAGCAGATACTAAAATAAGGAATACTTAAAACGCCTGATGCTTTTAGAGCTAGGCAACCAAACTTACAGTAAATATACCTCCTGTTACCATAGATATCAATTAACCTACCTACATTACCGCCTGGGTCATCTTGTAAATGGCGGCAAAATATTGAAATTCAAATAAAACAGGAGGTATACGACAAGTATTAGGAGAACTTTGACGTTAGTATCCGTTGATTTTATCGCAAAATGTGTATAAGAGGATGTATAACTTCAGTATTATTAGCAAAAGTTTTACGAAAAGTAGAAATTTTAAGCGATTTTGACGAAATTTTTCCTCCTGGTATCAGGGTAGCAGGAGTAATAGGAGGTATATATGTATTAGGAGATGAATAGGGTGTATTCTGGTTGCCTATCTTTGTTATTTGCAGGGGTTCATGGGAGTGTAACAGGAGGTATATGACAAGCATTAGGATCATTTTGAGGTTAGTTTCTGTCGATTTTCTTTCAAAATAACAAACGATAATACTTTTAAAACATAGACGAACGTGTAAATGTTGTTAGTAACAATTTTCTAACCAAGCTCGGTCGTTATAGATTAGAACAGGGCCATATCAATAATAATAGAATAATAGAACTCATCTAATTGCTCTTCGTTGAGTTCTTATGACGATGATGATGACGACAAGGAAGGCCCGAGTTCTTGATTTACAAATACAAGAGCAGCGGAATGGTAATAAAATAGAAATTAACAATAATTAAGCTCGAAGTTAAATTTGTGTGTTGTATCTCTGTTTGTGTTTACAGAAGTTGAGGCGTACAGATGAACACTAGTTTGGAAAGAATTTCAGAGTCCATTATCTCATTAATGAATTTGATATATACCAAGAAATTCGAGAGAAATACGGGTGAACGCGAGCTAGACTAAGGAACAAAGGATGCTCATCAATCACAATGTTTAACGAAGCGAGTCTGTTAGTTTTAACTCTAAGCAATTGAATTTTAGCCGTAACAAACTTACAGCAGGCGATAAACTACGAACCTCCACGTTTAGTGATATGGTAGCAATGAATTCTCACAAGTTACTGCAAGGCAGAGATCAAATACCGATGTAACTGGATGCGGCAAAGGCAGAAATTATCCAACAGCGGTTGCCTCGTATGTTCTTGTTCTCCTCCTACATTCTCTTGTACCGCATGTGAGGTGTGCCTCATATCAAGTAAGGAATGATTAGAAGTTACCTCATCTTCTGTGTAAGGTGTGTATGTTATCATTTTAATCTCGCTAATTATCTGATCCCTAGAAATACGACTCAGATAGAGCAAATACGAGATCAAACGATAGAGGTGCTTGCCAGATCAATCAAGAGCATGATGCCTAAGATACCATCTGTTTTCATGGAGTCCGATCTGATGTTATGGATGATTAACTAATTTTTATGACAAGGACAAACGTTACATTTAACCCAACTAATTACAGCGCAATGGGTTACTTACTCTAGTCTCCATTGAACGTCTCTCCGTGAAATATAATAATACACTCTGGAGTTTCTAAAAGCAGCTTTATTGGAAAGAGGGAAATACTTACAATGGTAAGAAGTGAACCAACGAAGCATAACAAAACGCTTACCAGATAGGCGTAAACACCCTGATTCTGAGTAGGGCATTCCCAATAATCAAAAATGTTATCAATACTAACCGTGTTCGTGATTCCTTTCGTCCTGGCACGCAGTCTTGTTATTTTTTAACATGGATTTAATGGATAATGCCTCCCTCCGTCGCCACCGGTCAGAAATCATTCTCTGGGGAGAGAGCTCGATCAGAAGCGAGGACGACATTAATAAAACTGCTACTAATTCTCAGGTACAAAAACAACCAGAAATATATGAACCTACACCCGTGTGACGACAGAGGATATATCAACCTACACACGTCTGTCGACAGGGGTGCAAGTCGCCCTTCCTGGTACCCAGCTGCTACATTAACGACAGAGAAAAGGGGGCAGTGGAAATATCGCAACGAGTGGGTGACGCCACCGTAAACACTTCCCTACTCTTCACTGTTCAACTGAAGGTAAGGTAAAATTCCCCTCATATCTGCTATGCTATTTATTTTTACTTTTCCGGAAATCTCACCCCGCTGTTCCTAAACAACTTAGAGCATTTTTGAGTACTGTAGAGGCGAAATCGGAATTGGATCATCTGAAAACTCTTACTAGCCTCGCTTCCAAAAACTGCAGATTTGAAGGACTAAAGAACTAGGGAGAGACAAGTGGATCCAGGAGGAGCCCGGTACATCTTTGGAACCGCCGATCCAAGAAATTTAACGAATGATACACAAACGTACAAATAAGAACTTCAGAATGAATGAAATATTCTAAGCATTACGATGGTGTACTTTATTTTAATTAATAAACGCTCGGTTGTAATATCTTGTATTATTTTACACGTCCACAGGCACCTTACACTTCTTCTTCAATAACAGTTCGAACTATTCCAAATAGTTCTCAGTAATATCCAATTTTGCCCACTGCATAAATTGAAGTTACTTAATTCCAAATTAGTTAAAATTTCTAACAATATCGACGCGGAATAACCAAATAAGCAGATTCTAAAATAAGGAATTACTAAATACTTAAACCGCCTGATGTTTCTAAAACCAGGCAACCAAACCTACAGTAAATATACCTCCTCTTACCATACATAACAATCAACCTACCTACATTACCGACTGGGCTATTATGTAAATGGCGGTAAAATTCAAATAAAACAGGAGGTATATAAGAAGTATTAGGATAACTTTAAAGTTAGTTTCCCTTAATTTTATCGCAAAATGTGTATAAGAGGAAGTATAACTCCAGTATTATGATGCAAAAGTTTTACGAAACGCAGAAATTTTAAGCGATTTTGACGAAATTTTTCCTCCTGGTATCAGGGTAGCAGGAGTAATAGGAGGTATATATGTATTAGGAGGTGAATTATGTGTATTTTGGTTGCCTACCTTTGTTATTTGCAGGGGTTCATGGGAGTGTAACAGGAGGTATATGACAAGCATTAGGATCATTTTGAGGTTAGTTTCTGTCGATTTTCTTTCAAAATAACAAACGATAATACTTTTAAAACATAGACGAACGTGTAAATGTTGTTTATAATAATTTTCTAACCAGGCTCGGTCGTTATAGATTAGAACAGGACCAAATCGATAATAATAGAATAATAGAACTCATATAATTGCTCCTCGTTGAGTTCTTATGACGATGATGATGACGACAGGGAAGGCCCGACTTCTTGAGTTACAAATACAAGAGCAGGGGAATGGTAATAAAGTAGAAATTAACAATAATTAAGCTCAAAGTTAAATTTGTGTGTTGTATCTCTGTTTGTGTTTACAGAAGTTGAGGCGTACAGATGAACACTAGTTTGGGAAAAACTTCTGAGTCCTTTATGTCATTAACAAATTTGATATATACCAGGAAATTCGAAAGAAATACGGGTGAAGGCGAGCTAGACTAAGGATCAAAGGATGCATAACAATCACAATGTTTAACGAAGCGAGTCTGTTAGTTTTAACTCTAAACATTGGAATTTTAACCGTACCAAACTTACAGCAGGCGGTTGCCTCGTATGTTCTTGTTCTCCTCCTACATTCTCCTGCACCCCATGTGAGGTGTGTCTCATATCAAGTAGGAAATGACTAGAATTTACCTAATCTTCTGTGTAAGGTGTGTATGTTATCCTTTTAATCTCGCTAATTATCAGATCCCTAGAAATACGACTCAGATGGAGGAAATACGAGATCAAAGCGATAGATGTGCTTGCCAGATCAATCAAGAGCATGATGTCTAAGATACTTTCTGTTTTCATGGAGTCGATCTGATGTTATGGATGATTAACAAATTTTTATGACAAGGACAAACGTTACATTTAACCCAACTAATTACAGCGCAATGGGTTACTCTACTCTCCATTGAACGTCTCTCCATTGAACATCATACCCTCTCCGTGAGATATAATAATAGACTCTAAAACAGTATTATTGGAAATAGGGAAATACATATAATGGTAAAAAGCGAACGAATGATGCATTACAAAACGCTTTCCAGATAGGCGGAAACACCCTGATTCTGTGTAGGGCATTCACAATAATCGAAGCTTTTATCACGACTAACCGTGTTCGTAATTCCTTTCTTCCTAGCATGCAGTCTCGTTATATTTTAACAAATCTATTTAATGGATAATGTCTCACTCTGTCGCCACCGGTAAGAAACCATTCCCTGGGGAGAGAGCTCGATCAGAAGCGACGATGACACCAAAAAACTGCTACTAATTCTCAGGTACAAAAACAACAAGGAATATATAAACATACACCCTTGTGACGACAAGGGATATGTCAACCTACACACGCGTATCGACAGGGGATGCAAGTGGCCTTTTCCGGTACTCAACCCACCAGTTACATTAACCGTAGAGAGAAGAGAGGCAATGGAAGTATTGCAACCAGTGGGTGTCCCCCACCGCAGTCACTTTCCACCACTTCACTCTTCAACGGAAGGTAAGATGAGATTCCTCTCATATTGTTATGCTCTTTATTTTTTACTTTTCAGGGAAGCTCACCCTGTTGATTTAGCACATTTTTGAGTACTGTAGGGGCGAAGTCGGAGTTGATTCATCCGAAAACTCTCACAAGCAGCACTTCTAGAGACTTCAGAGGAGGAGTGCTAGAGAAAGACAAACGGATCCAAAAGGAGCCCGATACATCTTTGGAACCGCCGATCCAAGAAATTTAACGAATGACACACAAACGTACAAATAAGAACTTCAGAATGAATGAAATACTCTAAGCATTACGATGGTGTACTTTATTTTAATTAATAAACGCTCGGTTGTAATATCTTGTATTATTTTACACGTCCACAGGCACCTTACACTTCTTCTTCAATAACAGTTCGAACTATTCCAAATAGTTCTCAGTAATATCAATTTTGCCCACTGCATAAATTGAAGTTACTTAATTCCAAATTAGTTAAAATTTCTAACAATATCGACGCGGAATAACCAAATAAGCAGATTCTAAAATAAGGAATTACTAAATACTTAAACCGCCTGATGTTTCTAAAACCAGGCAACCAAACCTACAGTAAATATACCTCCTCTTACCATACATAACAATCAACCTACCTACATTACCGACTGGGCTATTATGTAAATGGCGGTAAAATTCAAATAAAACAGGAGGTATATAAGAAGTATTAGGATAACTTTAAAGTTAGTTTCCCTTAATTTTATCGCAAAAATGTGTATAAGAGGAAGTATAACTCCAGTATTATGATGCAAAAGTTTTACGAAACGCAGAAATTTTAAGCGATTTTGACGAAATTTTTCCTCCTGGTATCAGGGTAGCAGGAGTAATAGGAGGTATATATGTATTAGGAGGTGAATTATGTGTATTTTGGTTGCCTATCTTTGTTATTTGCAGGGGTTCATGGGAGTGTAACAGGAGGTATATGACAAGCATGAGGAGCATTTTGAGGTTAGTTTTTGTCGATTTTGTTTGGAAAGAACGAACGATAATTCGTTTAAAACATAGACGAACGTGTAAATGTTGTTAGTCGTAATTTTCTAACCAAATTTATCCGTTATAGATTAGAACAGGGCCAAATCAAGTAATACAGCTCGCCTAATTTCTCGTCGTTGAGATCTTATCATGATGATGATGATGATGATGATGATGATCATAAGGAAGGACCGACTTTTTTATTTACAAATACGACAAATACAAGAGCAATGGAATGGTAATAAAGGAGAAATTGATAATAATTAAGCTCGAGGTTAAATTTGCGTATGGTATCTCTGGTTGTATGTACAGATGTTGGGAGATGAACACACGTTTGGGAAGAACATCAGAGTCCATTATCTCATCAATACATTTGATGTATAGTAGGAAATTCGAGAGGAATACGGGTGAACGCGGGCTAGAATAAGCTAGGAAGAATACTTATCAAAAGCAGTATTTAACAGAGTGAGTCTGATAGTTTTAACTGTAAACAATGAAATTTTAACCGTAACACACTTACAGCAGGGATAGACTACGGGCCTCCACGTTTAGTTATATGATAGCTATCAATTCTAGTAAATTACAGCAAAGCAGAAATCAGATAGCGATGCAACTAGGTGCGCCAAGGACAGGAATTATCCAACAGCGGTTGTCCCGTATGTTCTTCTTCGTCTTCTACATTCTCTTGTACCCCATGTGAGGTGTGTCTCATATCAAGTAGGAAACGATTAGAATTTACCTAATCTTCTGTGTAAGGTGTGTATGCTATTATTTTAATCTCGCTAATTATCTGAATCCTAGAAATGCTACTCAGCTGGCCGAAATACTAGATCAAACCATATAGAAATCAAACGATGTAGCTGCGTGTCAGAGCAATCGAGAACTTCCTGTCGAAGGTACAATCTGTTTTCATGGGGTCCGATCTGACGTTCTGGATGATTAACAAATTTTGATGATGAGGACCAAGTTGAAGCGTTACATTTAACCTAACTAATTACAGCGCTGGGTTACTCTACTCTCTAGTGAACATCCTATCCCCTCCGTGAAATATAATAATACGCTCTAGTCTAGAGTTTCCAAAAGCAGTATTATTGGTAATAGGAAATACATATAATGGTAAGAAGTGAACCAACGATGCGTAACAAACTACTTTCCAGATAGGTAGACACACCCTGATTCTGAGTAGGACATTTACAATAATCAAAAATTTTATCAAGACTAACCGTGTTCGTCATTCCTTTCTCCCTGGCACGCAGTCTTTTTATTTTTTAACAAATCGATTTAATGCATAATGTCTCCCTCCGTCGCCACCGGTAAGAAATTATTTCCTGGGGAGAAAGCTCGACGATAAGAGACGAACGACACCAACGGAACTGCCGCTAATTCTCAGGTACAAAAACAACAAGGGATATGTAAACCTATACCCGTGTGAAGACAAAGGATATATCAACCTACACACTCGTGTCGACAGGGAATGCAAGTCGCCTTGTCTGGTACTCAACTCAGCTGCTACATTAACCACAGAGAGAAGAGGGACAGTGAAGGTATCGCAACCAGTGAGTGACGCCACCGCTGACACTTCCCTACTCTTCACCCTTCAACTGAAGGTAGGATAAAATTCCTTTCATCTCTGTTTTGCTGTTTATTTTTACTCTTCAGGGAGGCTCAGCCTGCTGTTCCAAATCGTCTTATGGCAATTTTGAGTGCTGTAGAGACGAAGTCGGGGTTGGTTCATCTGAAAACTATCACAGGCTGCACTTTCAGAGACCGCAGATGGGAAGCACTAGAGAAAGACAAACGAGTCAAAAAAGGTGCCCGATACATTTTTAGAACAGCTGATACAAGAAATTTAACGTATGCCACACAAACGTACAAATAAAAACTTCACAACGAATGAAATATTCTGAGCGTACCAATAGTGTACTTTATTATTATTCAATAAACGTTGGGCTGTTTTATATTATTTTATTTTATACGTCCACAAGCGCTATATAATTCTGCCTCAATAACAGATCGAACTATCCCAAGAAGTTCTCTGTAATATCTAATTGTGCCTATCAGCTTGAATTGAAGTCCCTTTATTTCAAATTTGTTAAAACCTCAAAAAGTAACAACGGCAGGTAGCCAAATACGCAGCAATTACAAGCTCCTAAAATAGGGAATTATTAAATACTTAAATCGCCTTATGTTTCTGAAACTAGGCAACCATATTTACATAAAATATACCTCCTAATACTGGGATATTCCTCCTGATACCATAACATCATCAAATATGCTACCTACATTACCGACTGAGCTATCGTGTAAATGGCGGGAAAATATTGAAATTCAAATAAAACAGGAGGTATATTAATAAATATTAGGAGTGCTTGCACGTTAGTTTTCGTAAAATGTGTATAAGAGGAAGTATAACTAAAATATTATGAGCAAAAGTTTTACGAAAAGTAGAAATTTTAAGCGATTTTGACGAAATTTTTCCTCCTGGTATCAGGGTAGCAGGAGTAATAGGAGGTATATATGTATTAGGAGATGAATAGGGTGTATTCTGGTTGCCTATCTTTGTTATTTGCAGGGGTTCATGGGAGTGTAACAGGAGGTATATGACAAGCATTAGGATCATTTTGAGGTTAGTTTCTGTCGATTTTCTTTCAAAATAACAAACGATAATACTTTTAAAACATAGACGAACGTGTAAATGTTGTTAGTAACAATTTTCTAACCAAGCTCGGTCGTTATAGATTAGAACAGGGCCATATCAATAATAATAGAATAATAGAACTCATCTAATTGCTCTTCGTTGAGTTCTTATGACGATGATGATGACGACAAGGAAGGCCCGAGTTCTTGATTTACAAATACAAGAGCAGCGGAATGGTAATAAAATAGAAATTAACAATAATTAAGCTCGAAGTTAAATTTGTGTGTTGTATCTCTGTTTGTGTTTACAGAAGTTGAGGCGTACAGATGAACACTAGTTTGGAAAGAATTTCAGAGTCCATTATCTCATTAATGAATTTGATATATACCAAGAAATTCGAGAGAAATACGGGTGAACGGGAGCTAGACTAAGGAACAAAGGATGCTCATCAATCACAATGTTTAACGAAGCGAGTCTGTTAGTTTTAACTCTAAGCAATTGAATTTTAGCCGTAACAAACTTACAGCAGGCGATAAACTACGAACCTCCACGTTTAGTGATATGGTAGCAATGAATTCTCACAAGTTACTGCAAGGCAGAGATCAAATACCGATGTAACTGGATGCGGCAAAGGCAGAAATTATCCAACAGCGGTTGCCTCGTATGTTCTTGTTCTCCTCCTACATTCTCCTGCACCCCATGTGAGGTGAGTCTCATATCAAGTAGGAAATGACTAGAATTTACCTAATCTTCTGTGTAAGGTGTGTATGTTATCCTTTTAATCTCGCTAATTATCTGATCCCTAGAAATACGAGTCAGATGGAGGAAATACGAGATCAAACGATAGAGGTGCTTGCCAGATCAATCAAGAGCTTCATGTCCAAGATACCATCTGGTTTCATGGGGTCCGATCTGATGTTATAGATGATTAATAAATTTGGATGACAAGGACGAAGTTGAAACGTTACATTTAGCCCAACTAATTACAGCTCTGGGTTACTCTACTCTCCATTGAACATCATACCCTCTCCGTGAGATATAATAATAGACTCTAAAACAGTATTATTGGAAATAGGGAAATACGTATAATGGTAAAAAGCGAACGAATGATGCATTACAAAACGCTTTCCAGATAGGCGGAAACACCCTGATTCTGTGTAAGGCATTCACAATAATCGAAGCTTTTATCACGACTAACCGTGTTCGTAATTCCTTTCTTCCTAGCATGCAGTCTCGTTATATTTTAACAAATCTATTTAATGGATAATGTCTCACTCTGTCGCCACCGGTAAGAAACCATTCCCTGGGGAGAGAGCTCGATCAGAAGCGACGATGACGCCAAAAAAACTGCTACTAATTCTCAGGTACAAAAACAATAAGGAATATATAAACATACACCCTTGTGACGACAAGGGATATGTCAACCTACACACGCGTATCGACAGGGGATGCAAGTGGCCTTTTCCGGTACTCAACCCACCAGTTACATTAACCGTAGAGAGAAGAGAGGCAATGGAAGTATTGCAACCAGTGGGTGTCCCCACCGCAGTCACTTTCCACCACATCACCCTTCAACGGAAGGTAAGATGAGATTCCTCTCATATTGTTATGCTCTTTATTTTTACTTTTCAGGGAAGCTCACCCTGTTGATTTAACACATTTTCGGAGTTGATTCATCCGAAAACTCTCACAAGCAGCACTTCTAGAGACTTCAGAGGAGGAGTGCTAGAGAAAGACAAACGGATCCAAAAGGAGCCCTATACATCTTTGGAACCGCCGATCCAAGAAATTTAACGAATGACACACAAACGTACAAATAAAATCTTCACAATGAATGAAATACTCTAAGCATTACGATGGTGTACTTTATTTTAATTAATAAACGCTCGGTTGTAATATCTTGTATTATTTTACACGTCCACAGGCACCTTACACTTCTTCTTCAATAACAGTTCGAACTATTCCAAATAGTTCTCAGTAATATCAATTTTGCCCACTGCATAAATTGAAGTTACTTAATTCCAAATTAGTTAAAATTTCTAACAATATCGACGCGGAATAACCAAATAAGCAGATTCTAAAATAAGGAATTACTAAATACTTAAACCGCCTGATGTTTCTAAAACCAGGCAACCAAACCTACAGTAAATATACCTCCTCTTACCATACATAACAATCAACCTACCTACATTACCGACTGGGCTATTATGTAAATGGCGGTAAAATTCAAATAAAACAGGAGGTATATAAGAAGTATTAGGATAACTTTAAAGTTAGTTTCCCTTAATTTTATCGCAAAATGTGTATAAGAGGAAGTATAACTCCAGTATTATGATGCAAAAGTTTTACGAAACGCAGAAATTTTAAGCGATTTTGACGAAATTTTTCCTCCTGGTATCAGGGTAGCAGGAGTAATAGGAGGTATATATGTATTAGGAGGTGAATTATGTGTATTTTGGTTGCCTATCTTTGTTATTTGCAGGGGTTCATGGGAGTGTAACAGGAGGTATATGACAAGCATGAGGAGCATTTTGAGGTTAGTTTTTGTCGATTTTGTTTGGAAAGAACGAACGATAATTCGTTTAAAACATAGACGAACGTGTAAATGTTGTTAGTCGTAATTTTCTAACCAAATTTATCCGTTATAGATTAGAACAGGGCCAAATCAAGTAATACAGCTCGCCTAATTTCTCGTCGTTGAGATCTTATCATGATGATGATGATGATGATGATCATAAGGAAGGACCGACTTTTTATTTACAAATACGACAAATACAAGAGCAATGGAATGGTAATAAAGGAGAAATTGATAATAATTAAGCTCGAGGTTAAATTTGCGTATGGTATCTCTGGTTGTATGTACAGATGTTGGGAGATGAACACACGTTTGGGAAGAACATCAGAGTCCATTATCTCATCAATACATTTGATGTATAGTAGGAAATTCGAGAGGAATACGGGTGAACGCGGGCTAGAATAAGCTAGGAAGAATACTTATCAAAAGCAGTATTTAACAGAGTGAGTCTGATAGTTTTAACTGTAAACAATGAAATTTTAACCGTAACACACTTACAGCAGGGATAGACTACGGGCCTCCACGTTTAGTTATATGATAGCTATCAATTCTAGTAAATTACAGCAAAGCAGAAATCAGATAGCGATGCAACTAGGTGCGCCAAGGACAGGAATTATCCAACAGCGGTTGTCTCGTATGTTCTTCTTCGTCTTCTACATTCTCTTGTACCCCATGTGAGGTGTGTCTCATATCAAGTAGGAAACGATTAGAATTTACCTAATCTTCTGTGTAAGGTGTGTATGCTATTATTTTAATCTCGCTAATTATCTGAATCCTAGAAATGCTACTCAGCTGGCCGAAATACTAGATCAAACCATATAGAAATCAAACGATGTAGCTGCGTGTCAGAGCAATCGAGAACTTCCTGTCGAAGGTACAATCTGTTTTCATGGGGTCCGATCTGACGTTCTGGATGATTAACAAATTTTGATGATGAGGACCAAGTTGAAGCGTTACATTTAACCTAACTAATTACAGCGCTGGGTTACTCTACTCTCTAGTGAACATCCTATCCCCTCCGTGAAATATAATAATACGCTCTAGTCTAGAGTTTCCAAAAGCAGTATTATTGGTAATAGGAAATACATATAATGGTAAGAAGTGAACCAACGATGCGTAACAAACTACTTTCCAGATAGGTAGACACACCCTGATTCTGAGTAGGACATTCACAATAATCAAAAATTTTATCAAGACTAACCGTGTTCGTCATTCCTTTCTCCCTGGCACGCAGTCTTTTTATTTTTTAACAAATGGATTTAATGCATAATGTCTCCCTCCGTCGCCACCGGTAAGAAATTATTTCCTGGGGAGAAAGCTCGACGATAAGAGACGAACGACACCAACGGAACTGCCGCTAATTCTCAGGTACAAAAACAACAAGGGATATGTAAACCTATACCCGTGTGAAGACAAAGGATATATCAACCTACACACTCGTGTCGACAGGGAATGCAAGTCGCCTTCTCTGGTACTCAACTCAGCTGCTACATTAACCACAGAGAGAAGAGGGACAGTGAAGGTATCGCAACCAGTGAGTGACGCCACCGCTGACACTTCCCTACTCTTCACCCTTCAACTGAAGGTAGGATAAAATTCCTTTCATCTCTGTTTTGCTGTTTATTTTTACTCTTCAGGGAGGCTCAGCCTGCTGTTCCAAATCGTCTTATGGCAATTTTGAGTGCTGTAGAGACGAAGTCGGGGTTGGTTCATCTGAAAACTATCACAGGCTGCACTTTCAGAGACCGCAGATGGGAAACACTAGAGAAAGACAAACGAGTCAAAAAAGGTGCCCGATACATTTTTAGAACAGCTGATACAAGAAATTTAACGTATGCCACACAAACGTACAAATAAAAACTTCACAACGAATGAAATATTCTGAGCATACCAATAGTGTACTTTATTATTATTCAATAAACGTTGGGCTGTTTTATATTATTTTATTTTATACGTCCACAAGCGCTATATAATTCTGCCTCAATAACAGATCGAACTATCCCAAGAAGTTCTCTGTAATATCTAATTGTGCCTATCAGCTTGAATTGAAGTCCCTTTATTTCAAATTTGTTAAAACCTCAAAAAGTAACAACGGCAGGTAGCCAAATACGCAGCAATTACAAGCTCCTAAAATAGGGAATTATTAAATACTTAAATCGCCTTATGTTTCTGAAACTAGGCAACCATATTTACACAAAATATACCTCCTAATACTGGGATATTCCTCCTGATACCATAACATCATCAAATATGCTACCTACATTACCGACTGAGCTATCGTGTAAATGGCGGGAAAATATTGAAATTCAAATAAAACAGGAGGTATATTAATAAATATTAGGAGTGCTTGCACGTTAGTTTTCGTAAAATGTGTATAAGAGGAAGTATAACTAAAATATTATGAGCAAAAGTTTTACGAAAAGTAGAAATTTTAAGCGATTTTGACGAAATTTTTCCTCCTGGTATCAGGGTAGCAGGAGTAATAGGAGGTATATATGTATTAGGAGATGAATAGGGTGTATTTTGGTTGCCTATCTTTGTTATTTGCAGGGGTTCATGGGAGTGTAACAGGAGGTATATGACAGGCATTAGGAGCATTTTGAGGTTAGTTGCCGTCGATTTTCTTTCAAAATAACAAACGACAATACTTTTAAAACTCAGACGAACGTGTAAATGTTGTTAGTAATAATTTTCTAACCAAGCTCGGCCGTTATAGATTAGAACAGGGCCATATCAATAATAATAGAATAATAGAACTCATCTAATTGCTCTTCGTTGAGTTCTTATGACGATGATGATGACGACAGGGAAGGCCCGACTTCTTGAGTTACAAATACAAGAGCAGTGGAATGGTAATAAAGTAGAAATTAACAATAATTAAGCTCGAAGTTAAATTTGTGTGTTGTATCTCTGTTTGTGTTTACAGAAGTTGAGGCGTACAGATGAACACTAGTTTGGGAAAAACTTCTGAGTCCTTTATGTCATTAACAAATTTGATATATACCAGGAAATTCAGAAAGAAATACGGGTGAAGGCGAGCTAGACTAAGGATCAAAGGATGCATAACAATCACAATGTTTAACGAAGCGAGTCTGTTAGTTTTAACTCTAAACATTGGAGTTTTAACCGTACCAAACTTACAGCAGGCGATAAACTACGAGCCTCCACGTTTAGTGATATAGTAGCAATGAATTGTCGCAAATTGCAGCAAGGCGGTGATCAGATACCGATGTAGCTAGGTGCAGCAAAGGCAGAAATTATCCAACAGCGGTTGCCTCATATGTTGTTGTTCTCCTCCTACATTCTCCTGCACCCCATGTGAGGTGTGTCTCATATCAAGTAGGAAATGACTAGAATTTACCTAATCTTCTGTGTAAGGTGTGTATGTTATCCTTTTAATCTCGCTAATTATCTGATCCCTAGAAATACGACTCAGATGGAGGAAATACGAGATCAAACGATAGATGGGCTTGCCAGATCAATCAAGAACATGATGTCTAAGATATCTTCTGTTTTCATGGAGTCCGATCTGATGTTATGGATGATTAACAAATTTTTATGACAAGGACAAACGTTACATTTAACCCAACTAATTACAGCGTAATGGGTTACTCTACTCTCCATTGAACGTCTCTCCGTGAAATATAATAATACACTCTGGAGTTTCCAAAAGCAGTTTTATTGGAAAGAGGGAAATACTTACAATGGTAAGAAGTGAACCAACGAAGCAGAATAAAACGGTTACCAGATAGGCATAGACACCCTGATTCTGAAGAGGACATTCACAATAAACAAATATTTTATCAAGACTAACCGTGTTCGTGATTCATTCCTTCCTTGCACGCAGTCTTGTTATTTTTTAACAAATGGATTTAATGGATAGTCTCCATCTCTGGCCACCGGCAAGAAACCATTCCCTGGGGAGGAAGCTCTTCCAGAAGCGACGATGACACCAAGAAAACTGATACTAATTCTCAGGTACAAAAACAACAAGGAACATATCTACCTTCACCTGTGTGACGACAAAGGATATATCAACCTACATACTCGTGTCGACAGGAGATGCAAGTCGCTTTTATGATACTCAACCCCTCGTTACATTAACCACAGAGAAAAGGGAGCACTGGAGGTATCGCAACCAGTTGGTGACGCCACCACACTCAACTTCCTCCGCTTCACTCAACAAAGAAGGTAACATGGAATTCCTCTCATCTCTGTTATGCTCCTTATTTTCACTTTTCAGGGAGGTTCACCCCGCTGGTGTAGAGCATATATGGGTACTTTAGAAGCGAAGTCGGAGTTGGTTCTTCTGAAAAGCCTCACAAACAGTACCTCCAGAGGCTGGAGAGGAGAAGCACTACAGAACGACAAGCGGATCCCACAAGGAGCCCGGTACATCCTTAGAACCTCCGATTCAAGAAATTTAACGAATGACACACAAACATACAAATAAAGACACCACAACGAATGAAAGACTCTGAACATTTTAATAGTGTACTTGATTTCAATTAATAAACGCTCGGTTGTAATATCTTGTATTATTCTGTACGTCCACAGGCACCATACACTTCTTCCTCAATAACAGTTCGAACACTATCCAATTTTGCCCACGGCTTAAATTAAAGTTCCTTAATTTAAAATTTGTTAGTACTTCTAAAAATTACAACGCGGATAATCAAATAAGCAGTCATTAGCAGATCCTAAAATAAGGAATTATTAAATACTTAAACCGCCTGATGTTTCATTAACTAGGCAACCATATCTACACAAAATATACCTCCTAATACGCCGATATAACAGTTTGCTTGCGGAGGAGTGTGATGACGGCAAAGATCTGAAGGAAGAAACTCCGACGCCCTGAGAGGGCAAAAGGAGAATCGAAGAAGAAGAATAGTAGTTTGCAAGGCTCGATTTTAATATAATAGCAGCTTCCGGATAAAATTAACGGATTTATAAAAATAAGTTGATTTTAATTGGAAGATCTAATTAGGTAGAGTCTGATAAATTCCGAGCTTGTCGAAACTATTAAAACTTATCATTATACAAAAAATTTTGCAGTAGTTCACCGATTCTATGAAACCGGGGGCTTATCTTATCGTCTATCCGTTTGTATGGAGTTATATCGATCCAATTCACTTCGATTAATATTTTTATTAGTTACTAATTAGATATTATTTACCTACGATTATTCCGCGAGGGTGGAGTGCGCGAGTGTAGATGGAATAAAGTAGATCAAATTCGATTATTTGATAAACAAGCGATCAATGCAAGAGCCTACAATGACATTCTTGGCGAATTCATTGATGTTTCTGATCTATTTACCAATCGTCATTAAATGTGACGAGTACTATTGCGAAAGTGACAGGTTTCCTTTGGTTACTGATTTAGCACCGGAGGATTGCGACAACGATAATAACATTTACTACAGAGAAAATGCAGTCAACGATTGTTTTCCAGCATGTCTGGAAGCAGCCAGTAAGTACTTAACAATCAACTGGAACGCTACAAGAATATACGTGATTTAAAATGATATAAGAGCAAAATGATCTTTTTCAGAAATCCAGAGCTGTGGTGTGCTTCTGTGCCCTCCAGGTTACTATTGCGGTGGTACCAGATGCGCTCTAAATAGTTGTAAGTAAATATTGCCACGAGGAACTTTTCCAAAGTTGTAGGAATTTGGCTATAACTTTCTTTACTAGGTTTTTTTTTTTGTTGGGTTTTAGCGTCTTGTCATCGATTCTATGTAGACAGGTCGGACCAGTACACCACTGCTTTGTGGAAACCGACTTGCTTACCGGACGGAAGTTGGGCACCCAAACAGTGCAAAGGGGAAGCTGCAAACGGAAGGTTAGTATCATTTTGAAAAGGAAAAGATTTGGCAGGTAAGTTTCATCAATTTGGGCAGCCTCGAATCGCGTATTTCAACCATCGAATTTGCCATTCGCAATGGAGAAATTATTATGGGAGTCAACTATTACACTGCTGAGGTGATAATCATATTTGGAGATGTAGAGGTGTGGCGAAGATAAGACTTACTTGATCCGAATTTGTTCCAAATCGCAGGTCGTAACTACGTCTGCATTTTTAGGTGTTTTTGCTACGATGCCAGTGGAAATAGGATTTTCGGAGACGAATTTTCATTGGACGCGGAAGATATGACTTGCGGTAGGTTTCTTGGGTCTCTTTTTTAATGAAACTGGACAACCTTCGTCCAGTCTCGTAATTAAGGGAACAAGGGGGAAAATGGGGAAGGCGAAGCCTGGCAAGGCATCAAATCGCAAAAAAAAAAGGATAATATGAACATGATCCGCTTTGATCTTTAGATTTTATTCCAATCTTTGTGGATTTGATTACTTTATGATAACCGTAGCTTGCAGCAGACAACGAGCCCATTTGGAGAGTTCCGGTGATAACGTGTTCGTCAGTTTACATTGCGATAGTATGGGGAATTACGACCCTCTACAATGCGACATAGAATCAGAACAATGCTGGTGCGTCGAATCTAAAACTGGGGACGTAACTTCCACTGTTTTACCTTTGGGTTTAATGGACAAACTGCCGTGTTGTAAGTACCATCAATTACCATCATAAGACTACACGAGGGAAATTAATGTTTAGGTTGAAAAATGATCTTGGAGCTGTATTGCAGATTGAGTCAGCTTCGTCACCATCTTTCCAGCTTTTTTCAGTTAAAGATTTTTAACATTAGTACTAACTATTTACGTAATTACACCCATCTGACAGATAATTCCACAACGATGGGGACCCAATACTTAAGGCAATGCGAAAGCGAGCTGTACGCTCAGACTAAGATTACCGACGAATTTCTTGCTCATGGAACCCAAAGGCTGAACTTCGATACCGTTCGTTGCCAATACGACGGAGGTTATGGCCCGTACAAAATTACGAAGGGCATGTAAGTATTCCAACGTGGATGTGCCCCCAGTTCATAGTAATCTGAAGTTCGAAAAAATTGAGTGGCGATTAATAATTTACTCAAACTTTGTTGGTTTAGTGTTTACTGCGTCTGGAAAGATGGCACCACCTTAGGTTATCAAGCGGCTGTAGATAGTACAGTGGATACCATTAACTGCAGTAAGTATCGTTTTCGAATGATCCAGTTTTTATTAAAGTAACTCCTAGAATTTTGGAAACATCTCTAGTATATTGTAGTCAAAATAGAAGGCATAATTTTAATCTAACCAATAGCAAGATCGTTAAAAAATGACGATGCTGATGATTACCCTGGGCAAACAGCGGTAACAGCCTACCATTACGAAATAATTTACCACAGCATCGCCGACTCCCCATTCTAGTTAGTACTAAATCGATGTTGTATGCGAGTAGTACTGCGTATATGTGGGGTGTCGTAACTTATTTCGAGATTACCGCTGTTTGCTCAAACTACTGAAGACGTAAGCTCGCACAGTCGGACGCGAATACGATTGGAAACTTCATCCCATCATCCCCCATCATCCCACAAACCATCCGCTCTCTAATTATAACTCTATTGTGCAGATTGCGCTCGGGATCAACAACTCTACGAACTGGCCGGATTGATATTTTCGTTGTCCTGTAGTTCAAATGGTAATTATGATGAAATTCAAATGGATGGCACGCAGTACTATTGTGTAGATGACGATGGCTTTATCAAGAGTGAAAATTTAGATAGTGAACCGCTTTGTGCCGATTATATGTAAATATCTACGAAGACATATAACAGATTATTTATCCCTACTAATTATTAATGATTATTTGTATTTAGTGTAATTATAATACAGTTAGTAACGTACTCGTACTGTTGAAATTATTATATTTTATCGATACTTTTGCTATAGGTAAGTCATACAGATAGTCCATCCTTACGCAAAAGTTGACAACTGATAATCGGTTTCGAATGGAGTGAATTTCTATGTTGGACTGCGTGTTAGAAGAGGAAAAAGTTGGTGTGCACATCATACTCTCTCTCTCTCTCTCGTTTTCATTGTTTTTCACACGAAGCGAGCGCTTGACTCCGCCCAAATTTAACGCTCTTACGCTTAAGCTTACGGCTGGTCCCGTGTCCCTTAAAAAGTATTCACTTCAAAAGAGTTATAATGTAGGCAGTCCTAAAGATTTGGCGTAAACGCATTGGATGGGCAATCTGTATGACTTGTCTGTGCTTTTGCCATGCATTTCTGACTGCATATCTGCCTAAAGTTTCCTGCTGCGTAGTACTGTATATTTAAAGTGAGTACAAAATTAGCAAAGAAAGATTGCAAAACAATACTATAGTTTGAACAACCACTTCACAAAGATTCGGTATTCTATTAAGCAAGTTTCTGGTGAAATTTTGTTCCATTCTGCCTGCCAAATATTCCATGAGTGTTCAGTAGATGTAGGAAAAACTTTTCTGACGTTTCTGTCGAGCTCATCCCACGAGAACTCAATGAGATTGAGATCAAGGGACTGGAGTGGCTACATCATAACGTTAAGCGTTATTATTAAAATTTTTGACTCGTCAGTGTGTCCACCCTTAGTTTGAACAATGACTTCACAAAGATTCGGTATTCTATTAAGCAAGTTTTTGGTGAAATTTTGTTCCATTCTGCCTGCCAAATATTCCATGAGTGTTCAGTAGATGTAGGGAAAACTTTTCTGACGTTTCGAGCTCAATGGGTTTGAGATCAAGGATCTGGGGTGGCTAAATCATAAAATCAAACGTTTCCTCCAATTCTTCTCCGCATAGCTTCGAAAAGTGTTTTGGGTCATTGTCGCGCTAGACTGTGAATCCGTGCCGAGATATGCGGAGGCCAGACGATGACTTTTCATTTTGAAGGATATCCTGGTATCCCTATTTCCTCATTATTCCTTGGATTCTGCAAAAATTGCCGATTCTGTCTCCACCAAAACAGAACCACGTTTCACGGTAGGTACTAAACATTGATTTAGGCTCGCCAGTAAGTGTACAATTTTGATGTCGTTTCACCCATTTAAATCGCTTCTTCTTATTGACGGCGCGTAATAATGATTTTCTGAAGGTCTGTTTCTTGAAGTCAATTGACACATATTTCCACATTCATTTTCGCTGTTATTTCTGGTCTCCCTCAGTCGAAGTCGTGATTCTGGGTGTTCTTTGGTTTTTTGTTTCTAACACTTTCATTCCAAGTTCCTTTACACGTGAGGATCAATTGATTTTTTTGGTAGTTTCAGTTCCCACTTTTACAATAAATAAATTTGAGCTTTACACCGAAATATATTTTTATTGAAACAATTATATAATTAGGCGTTTATTTGCTATATAATAACATTTATTTAGGCTAGAAATATTTTATATTTCTTAATTAAAATTCAAATTATTCAAATATCTCCGACCAACACCCGAGACCTTGCGAGTGCGTCCGACAACTCCAGTGACGTCACTAGGTTTATGTACAAGGATTAGTTCGTTGTCGGTTATATTTAGTTGTATTAAAAACACAAGTTTTCGTGAAGAAATAGTGATTTGGAATAGTTTAACATGTACTTTATTCATTAGAATGGCTGAAATGACCGAAAACGCATTTGTAAAGGCGCAAAGTGATAATTTACTGAGTGTTAACCGGTTTATGTTGATGGAGTTCATTCGCTCAAACGATTGTTTCAATGCCGCGAAATTGGAGGAATTAAAACTGAATCGTAAGTAAAATTAGTTAAATATGTAATAATTTAATAGACATACTGTTATTTCATATTAATTCCGATATTATTAACATGTAAGTGGAACATGAAATTTACAGGTTAGTGCTATACCTCAAAAAATTCTTTTCTAACTCTTGGACTAACTGTAAGTAACCATGGAAGCAGAAGACATCGAAATGTAAATAAATACTCATACGTCACACTTGTTTTGGCGGGAATTCAAAATGACATTTTTCAATACTCATTTTATACCAGAAATAATGTTTTCTCCGCAAAAACTAAAGATTAACTAACAATTTGATGCATTCTTAACTAAAATGCGGTATCGTTTTCTGATAATAAAACGAAAAATAAGCGACTAGGGGACTTCGGTAAATCCCATACGAAAGCGGTCTTAATTTTTGCATTAGGTACTTATGCGCCCCAATTCCGTTAATTTTATGACCCCGGTTACAATTTTTTTTTTTATAGGCAGACTTGGAGTATCGAATTTAAAACATTCACTCCTAGAGCTGGAATTTTTTTTTTTAATATTCACAGGAAGTATAATTTACTTTACTGAACGATACTAAAGTCCCCTCATATCGGGAGTGTACGTGTTTCGTCACATTTCGAGTAAATGCAGTGCAAATTAATATCAAGAATACAAATAAAATCGAAACTAATGAATTACCTAATATTAACTTCTCGATAGTGACACTCGGTAAGGGGCGCTTTTTCCATGCACCAGCTTTATCGATTGCAAGGTGCGGCGAAGACTTCGCGCAGGATTGCATCCTAGCTCCCTTTTCGCTTAGTTCCCGTTGCATTTTCACCGTCGAATAGTTTTCGAGGGTCGAAAAAACCGAATGATTCGCGAGTTTTATCCGTAAGGCGATCTTGTGGTCGATAATACATATTAAGTGACGTTTACGTGTATAACAGGTAAGTTTTAAATAAAAAGCTACTACGATTGCGTCGTATTTTAGAATTTTAATTCCTCAAAATTTAAACCCCCGCTTTTACCTTTGTAATTGTCGATGATAGGAAGACACGAAGTTCAAAGTTATCATTCCCTGTGATTATGTTTAGCTTAGAAGTTTGCACGGGAAGTAGTTGTTTCGTAGACGAAAATCTCTTTAGTTTCTAAAAAAACTAAATCAGGAGAATCGGAAACTTTTTTATTTGCGGTCTAGTCAGTTTCTAAGCCGGGGCCACACAGTGCGTTTTGGCGCTAGCATTTTCGAGGCGCGTTTCGACGTGCGTTTTCTTATTTCTTTATATGAAAATAATGAGAAAGCGGGAAGAAACTTAATTATTGACTGTTGAAGGAAACTGGAGTGGAATTGAGCAAATAATAACAGACTCCAAAAAAAAAGATATTTAAGTAGGAAAAAATACACGTAAAGAATAAATGGCTAGATGATGAGTGCAATGAAGAGATGAAAAAGCACTAGCAAACTGGAAACATACGCTGAGAAGTTGTTGGGAGACAACCAGGGAGGATTTAGGAAAGGCCTCTGCCTGGGACAACCGACCATATTCAACCATGTTAAAAATTCAAAATTATTACGGGGTGCTATGAGTATGTTTGTCGACTTTAAAAGAGCTTATGATAGTACAAATAGATTCAAACCAATTCGCATCCTGATAGAACAAAAGAATCCCAAACAAATTAATAAAACAAGTAAATATGACTCTAGAAGGTACAACGGACGAAATAAAAATTATAAACCAAAAAAGCACCAGCTCTAAAACACGTCAAGGATTACGACAAGGCGACCCACTATCGACAACTCTGTTTAACTTGGCATTGGAAAATGTAATAAGAAAGAGTGGTATAAACAAGGAAGATACCATATTTAACATGAGCTACCAATGCTTGGCTTATGCAGACGATGTGGTCTTAATAACAAAAAATAGAGTATTGGAACACCAAAAAGAAACGAAATTACCACGTTCAAGTTACATAGACAAGATGCCACATTGATAGAATTTGAGGAAGTAGAAAGTTCTATGTATTTGGGAGTACTGATCAACAATAAATGCCAAGAAGAAATAGGGGTGGACTTGAAGATCGCGAAGCGCAATAAATGTGCAAGCAATTTGAGTAGAATTATGAAATCAAAGTGTCAAGGATCTACAAAACTATTTTGAGACCCACTCTAACTCACGCATGTGAAACTTGGATAAGGTCTAAGAAAACAAAACAAAAGAGATTTGGGAAAGAAAAGTTCTGAGAAGAATTTTCGGAGGTAAGGATGGGAAGGACAAACGCAGAATCAACTGTTTAACGAGGTACTAGTTAGTAACACCGCCAGGGCAAGAAGAATGCTTGGGCATTTAGGAAAAATGGAGACGTAAAGGATGTAGCATTGAAAGGTACCAGAGGGTAAAAGGAAACGGGGAAGACCTATAAAACGCTGGATGGAGACTGTGGACGAAGACCTAAAAGAAGAAAAACTCCAGAACTGGAAGGAAAAGAGAAAAATAGTAGGGATTGGAAAGAAATCGCGAGGCCCTTGCCAAAACGTAATATGTGACCCCGTACTAACCGCGTAATTAACTGTTCTTTAGGGACATGCGTTTCGTTAGCAACACTTAAAGATTCTAACGCGGCGGTTTGAACGAAACACATGTCCCGAATAAAGAATTAACCGCGTACGTGACGAGAGAGAGAGAGGGGGAGGGAGAGTAACAGATATGTTAATTTATTCTTTTTCCCCCACAGATTTCTCCTTGTCATGTCGACGATGTTGATTGCGGATGATTGCGAGGATTTCAAAGGCGGCAACTGCGATGATTTGGGCAAGTGTAAAAACGAAATCGCAGACGAACAAATGTCCGCCCGGAGAAGGAAGCTGCTGAAAGAATTGATGCTGGCATTCTTGGCCTTCGCCCTGTTAACGAACAATTTCATACATTGCGCCACTTTGGTACCGGTAACGCCGACCAGTAACAAATTGACTCCGGAAGCTACCATATTTTTCGTCACTAAAGACATGGCGTCGTTGATCGCCGCCCCATTTGTGGCGTTAGTCGTGGATCACATGGGCAACGATATCCCGTTATTATTTGGATCAATCGTGATGTTCCTGTCGACTGCTTTATTGGCCTGCGGCGAAAAACAGTTGCTGTTTTTCGTCGTGAGCATCCTGCATGGATTGGGCTCCGCTTGTGTGGAGATCTCCACGTTTAGCATCGTGACTCATCTTTTTCCACGACCATCGGACGAATTAAGGGATTCGGTGTGATTTTGCAAGTCGCCAGTTTCGGAACTTATTCGGAGGGATTGAAACTAATCGATTTTCTCCTGTGTAAGTTGAATCAAACGCTGTTTTTGATACTGGCTTTTATCCCTTTCGTAAATGGAATCGTCCTATGCTTAACCTCGACGAGATTGAAGCGGGAGGAAGCCAAGGAAATTCAGATCATCAAACCGAAGCCGGTTCCAATGTGGAAGTTACTTATCGATCCTTACATATTCATTTGTATCGGTTCCTTGCTAGCAGCCAACATCCCACTGTTCTTTTTCAAAAAACATTGGAGCTATGGGCGTCCGATGATTTGTTCTCGTCTCAAAACACGAAGACAGACACGGCGTGGTTTCTGCTGTTCTCTCACATTTTAGGGGTGACTTTCGTCATCGTGATCGTCGCCAAGTACAACAGTTGCAGATGGCTGATGGCTTTATCCGGACTGCTTTTAGGGGGACTTTGTTGCGTCACAGCTCCCTTGATTGACTCGTACGAAATCATGGAGATATTCGCGTGCGGAGTCGCCTTTGGTGTTGGGATGGTACGTGCAGCCGTATTAACGACTTTGGCTTGCATTATGGAGATAAGACACGTGCCCGTCTTCGGAAGCGTTTATGCTGTGGCCAGTATGCTTTCTTCAATGGGATATATCTCGTCGGTTTTGGTAACTTACCTGGATTTGCCCACCATCGGTTTTACCAGGTTGATCCTGGCGATGGGCATTTCGAATATTTTGTATTCGTCGCTCTTTCTTCAGGTAAGGCGTTTGTAATGCGAAAAGAAAACGCGTATTTTACCAGTTGAGGTATGTCAAAGTTAGAAGATTATCACACCTTTATTAAATTACATGTATGTACTAACTTTGCTTAGAACTAGAACGAGCTTTATTATATAGTGAGATATACCGGATAGGAAAATGCGAACTGGCACATGGCGGGGAACATATTAGGCGTACAATCGGCAACGATATAGGTGGAATTATGAAAGAAAGAATTGAAATCGAAGCGTCATATAATAATGATGGTGATGGTGATGCTAACGCTGAGCCAGTTCGTGCCACGTGGCCGTTATTTAATTAAATGTATTTAAGAAAATGTTACGCAGGAGGTGTAATAGGGAAAAGAAGCAGGTCTTTTCAAGTTTGTTTTATAAGAAAGGAATTAAAAATCATTGTTACCTAAAATATTTATGTATAATATGTATGTATGTATCTATAAAGATGAAATTCTAACTGTTAACAAATAAATAAGTTATTGTGTATTTTCAAGTGTGGTTTTTAAGTTTCCTTTGTGGCCAAGGCAATATCTAAAATTCAATAATAATGAATGAAACAACAACAACATAATAATAATTTGAGAAAATTCATCAAGAGGTTGACAAAATCAATGTACGATATTAGATGTATACGTAGACTTATTGTATGAGGTGGCCAAATATAAACTCAGAAAACCTTGGTGTCAATATTAACCGTACGGGTTTTAATAATTCAGTGCTTCGCTGTCCCTGGATTCGTACAGCTCGTAGAAGTGACTGTGACTTTTCTCGTGTACAAAGCACAAATGTAAGCAAAACGGAATGTTTCTATCATTGATTTTGATGTGTTGATCTTTTTGCTTTCACTGCGAGCTTTGTCTAGGATTTATTTTAACAAGCATCCTCTCACTTTCCCACCTAATCAAAAACTGGACCAAAATGAATCGATGTGTGTCGTTATATTTAGCCTTGGCATCACGTGTCCAAAATATTTGCAATTCTCCGGCAAAGTGGGTTACGAAGCAGTAAAACGAAAATGAATTTTGAGTAAGCTATAAACGCTGGTGATGACTTTTACATTATTTATCGATTTTATGATTTATCGTCGAGACACAAACCACAGAAAATCACAAAATCTTGTAATAATAATAATTTTATAAGGATTCGATAGGTCCAAACGGCGACAGAAATAACGATTCGGGGTTCAGAATCCTCGAATCCATTTCAAGGCTCACAGATTTGGAATCTGTAATGTAAACGAATGACCTTGGTAATTCTTGGCTAACGATCCAAACGTTAGCCAAACGCTTGGTTTCAATTTTTCAATTCGAGCGTGCCTTTCCGAAACGATCGTTTAATTATTAGTCATAAATTACGTCCTTGAAGAACCCAATCATCCAATAAGTGGTTGTAACTTGCGAGTTGGGGTTGACGTTAAATGCCAGTCTAGCTCAAATTGAAGATTATCAAAGTATCCAAACGGCTTCGTTCCAATTTTTCAATTTGAACATGCTTTTCCAAAATGATCGATTAATTATTTGCTAAGCACCCGAAGAACCCTCCCAAACATCCAATACTTGATTGTAACTTGCGAGTTGGGGTTGAAATTAAATGCCAGCATAGCTTAAATTAAAGATTATCAAACTATCCATGGCTCTATGATATCAACTTATCATTTACTCATTTGTTTTTTCAGGGGCGTTATTTGACGATCAAAATCCACATTTCCTCGGTGCAAAAATTCATCAAAGCAAATTATGGCCAACACTTCGATTCTAGAAAGAAACTTCGAAGAAACCCCGTCAGAGACCGACAATGATCGACCGACCCCAAAGAAAATACCTCTTCGCATTGCTCTACTAATCTTTGCGTCTATTCTCCTCATGTTGAACAATGCCCTGTACCTATTCTACGTGCCGCTAGTAATAGTAGAGTATTCAGTGATCTCGAATACCAACAGCCTCTATTATTACGGAACTTTGTACGCCTCGAAAGACATCGCCTTGCTAGTGACAAGCCCTTTCGTGGGAAGTTTGGTGGACCGCGTAGGTTACGATTATCCCCTCGTAACCGGAATCGGTTTCATGCTGCTTTCAAGCGTGATTTCTGCATTCGGCGATAGTTACTGGTTGTTTTTCACGAATAGGGTCTTCCAAGGATTGAACTGTGCTTTCACTGACATCAGCATAATGGTGCTTGCAAGCTCGTTGTTTCGAGAAGACAACGCCAGAACGAATGCTTTTGGGTTGTTGTTAGGGTGTGCCAGTTTAGGATTCCTTTTGGCATCACCATTCGCCGGCGTTATAACCTCCAGTTTCCTCGAACAACGCTATTTATTTCTGGCTTTCGACGTCGCCTTTCTGGAGGTGGGTTTATTGACTTTTATTTTGCTGAAATGCTTCAGACGTACCCAGGGGAGTGAGCAAGCCTGTGGAATTGATACCCATTTGGAGACTACTAATGGATTTTAGGGTATTGATCTGCGCCGGATCTTTGGCGATGTCACAACTCCTCCTGTCTTTTTACTATACGTCCTACCCTTCTGGTTTGCAGGATACGTAGCTTTCGTGAACAACGCGCATATAACCTCATTCTTAGCTTTGTTTTCTCACATCCTCGGTATCGTGGCCGCTCTTTTGATCGCGAAAAAGTACCCGGATGGTCGATGGAAGTTGGTCGTCGGCGGATTGACTTTAGAGGGCATTTGCGGCTTGATTTTGCCTTTCGTCTCCTCCTACGTGGCCATATTGATACCCACGTGCGGGATCTCATTCGGGGTGGCTCTAGTGCGTACTATGATTTTACCGACTTTAGCCAGGTTAGCCGATTCGAGACATTCGTCGGTATATGGAAGTATGATGGCTGTTTCTTACATGTCTTACGCCATCGTCGACATCATGGCTCCCATAGCTTTGTACAATATAATTCCGCATACTGCCTTGACGATGGTCTTCGTTGGAATTGCCGTTTCGATTATTTATTTCGCCCCCATAACATACCTGCTTGTAAGAACACGGTAAGGCGAAAACGGAGAAAAATTGAGCAACTCATCCGGTCAATTCGGCGATACTTCTGGAGGAGATGGAGCTTGAGATCCCGAAGACGTGGAAGACCGAATTAAAAAATTTGAATTGAAATAGGAGAGGTTTGTAGACACTGAGGGAAGACAACGTCCTATATCCTTTTCCCAAGAAAGGGTGGCATTACATAACTCTTGCCAAAACATCTGGAGATGCCTTCCATAGATCATATCGAATTACGCGATAATAATTTGATATTGCTTGGTTTTGGCTATACATATTGTTTGTTCACTTCGTAGCTAATCTACGATTGTGGAAATTAATCGTTAATTACAGATATAAAGGAATTAAAAAGTCTGTGATATCGTTTTATATGCGTATCTGTATCTGTGTGTGTAGATTTTGAAATATAATCCTTTTTCCGAGTCCGTTTGTTTTATTGCTTTTCTTGTTCCTTGCGATGACAATAGAAAAGGGAATTATAGTTTCATATATGTGTACTTCACTTTACAAACGTGGAAATCTGCATATCTCAAACTTGGGCGAAGCCCAGGGGAAAATATTCTGGCAGTTAAGGATATAAATAAACTTAATAATTACGTAAAGAAATAAATTAAAACATTCGAGCGTTCTAGACGCCTACGTATCGGTCTGCGATTTCCGATCCTGTATATTTTAATAGGTTATGTATTAAAACAGAAATCACAAGAACGACTGGAGACCTGGTGGCATGAAAATCTATATTGTTGATGCCCAGGTATCCTTGGGTTTTTTATATCCAGTGGTTATTTGGAATTCTTGTGATATGAAAGTGTTGAATGTGTGTGTTTAAATGGTTACATTGCTTTCTATTTTTTAATCGATGCTTTTTATAATAATTGATAATTTCTTGCTCCCATTAAACGTCTCTGGCTTGACTTAAAAAAGAAGCTAACACTCGTAGGGTAATAAAATGCTTAAAAGGTAGCGTGCGTGGTATCGAAAAAGTATAAATAGAACCCGACGCTAAACCGAAGAATTGTAATAAATGATATATTATTTAATTATTTAATTAACCGTGTGAATATTAATATACTACACTATGGACATTGGGAAAGCATTCCTTCTTTAATAATAAAAACAGGTATGGGGTGAAAATTCTTTAATCAACATTATTATTTTGCGGAATGCTTTAACTAAGTTTTTACAAGATCGTTGTTTGTATGTGTATTATCGCTGATGAAGATTGAAAGACACAATTTACAAGAAACTACACTATCGGTTTGGGGTACAAATACAGTAGAGCCTCGCTTATCCTACATAAACGGGCCGAATATTGGATAAGCAAAAATGTCGGAAAAAGGGGGGCACTACGAGGAAGGAAATTAGGCTCCAAAACTCGCGGTTTCCAGCAAATCTACAGAAAAGAAGACAAACATGATTCGAAGGCTAGACGCGTGACAAGAGGCATACTTGTTGTCGGTTTCAGGAGCGTCGGATTAGCGAGACTCTACTGTATAAAAAAACAGGGTTTATTTAATCATACGAAATAATAATGTTTAAGGAACGGAAGGTCAACGAATATTAAATAGATTGTTTAGCCGATTGGATAACGGTTCGCGAAATTACCATCTTCTGTATTTCGGTCGTGCCTTCGTATATTTCGAATATTTTCGCGTCCCGTATCAATTTCTCCACCGGATATTCGCAATTGTAGCCGGCGCCTCCGAAAACTTGCACGGCGTTCGAAGCGCATCGATTCGCAATGTTTCCGGCGTAGCATTTGGCGATCGATGCGATGTAACTGTTGCGGATGCCGTTATCGGCTTGCCACGCAGATTTCATCCATGCAAGACGCGCCAGTTCGACCCCAATGGCCATATCGGCCAAAAGAAAGGCGACGGCTTGGTGCTGGGCGATGGGTACGCCGAAGGTCTTCCGTTCGTTGGCGTATTTGGACGCTTCGTAAAGGGCACGATTGGCCAAACCAGTTGCTCCAGCAGCAACCTGTAAATAACGATGGAACAAATCGATGGAAGAATCTTCCTACTTGCATGCTTACCCCAGGTCTCGTTTTATCGAAAGTTGACATGGCCACTTTAAATCCGGCACCTTCTCCGATTAAAACGTTCTCTTTCGGGACTCTGACGTCCTCGAAGGTGATTCCTCTCGTATCGGACGCCCTTTGGCCCATGTTAATTTCCTGCGTTGAGATCAAGTTTTTACCTTTTATCATTATCTATTACCCCAACTTACTTTTCTACCGGGGGTGACGCCGGGTGTGTCCCTTTCGACGATAAATCCCGTGAAAGCTTTGTTGGCTGGGCACTTTGGGTCGGGGTCACTCCTGGCCAATATGAAATACCTAAGAAAACCGATGGAAAATGTATTTTTAAAGTAGTCATCAACATGACTTGACGACTGGGGTGAAAAATGCTTATCAAAAGTTCCTCCAAAGAATTTTTGAACCAGCTTCCACGTACCATAGAGATGATAACTGCAATGGAGCAATATTTCCAAATTTTGAAGTATTACTCCATCTCAGGTCCTTCAATCTCTAGAAGGGATTCGGAATATTTTCCAAGTTCCTCATCATAAGATTTCTTTTGACTTGTCTTATTCCAATAACATTACAACATTGTCCCTTTCAAAGCAACTGCCTTGAGAAGCCACACAGCGCTGAATATTGTTCTTCCATTCCTCCTAGAACTCGGATGCTGAAATAGACTTCAGCTTGAATTTGAATGTTGTCCACTCCCCCAAAAGGAAAAAATGGTTCTCATGCAGGCAACTCTTTTTGCGTAAATGCATTGGATAGATTATTTGTATGACTTATTTGTGGAATACCATATACCATAATAATAAACGAGTGAACTATCTTGCGTGGAGTAAAAACATACTGATCTACTCTAAAACCAGAAATTGTACCGCAAGGCCATTGTCTTCAATTTTATTGTGTTTAATTATACAATTTCCAATTATAACTTTTAATAATTGCGTAAACAACACTTGCCACATCATCTCATACATTCCTTCCGATTAGATTGTGCTCCACTCTAGCTGATATCATTGAATCATTCGCAAAAATGATTATCATAGGATGATCCTTCAAATTCGTCGTATGCATGATAAATTGATGCATCATACAGATAGCATAAGAAATAGGGCGTTTTGATAAACTGCGAGATTCAAAGAAGTTAAAGAGAAGAAGCAGGCATCGAATAAGTATTTAAGAAACAGAACGTCTGAATATTATGAGACATAAAAATTTAAGAAATGTAGTCAAAGATCTAGTAAAAAGACCTTGGACAAAACATGGTTAAGGCGTACAGAGAGAATCAAAAATTATTTTATGGAAGGCTGAAACAAATGGGAAAACAAGAAACCAATCAGGAACGTTGAGGAAATCAGCATGAGCTACAGATAGATACACAAGACCGATGTGCAATAAAAATAAAGTAATTTAGCCAACACCCACATTTGCTTGCGAACGCTAGACGACAGTGGAAAGACAAAGAAGCAAACTAGCAGCAACAGAAATGAGATCTTAGAGGAAGATGCCCCTCCGAGCGTTCATCCGATGGGGGCTTTGTTTTGGAGATACTAAATTCCGAAGAGTGAAGTGCGTAAACCACACGAGTAAGTACCGAATCGCGCGAATAGAGTTACATAGGCCGCGATGGCTTAATGGATAAGGTGACGTACTGGAACGGTGGAGGTTCTGGTTTGGATTCTTATTGACTTCATTTTATTTTACTTTTTTTCTCATTGCAAACATCAGTGGTATTGAATTCAATAATTAAAAACAATCGAAAACAACTTTTGCTTTGTTTGTATTACTTTCTGTATTGCTTAAATTGTTTCTGACTATTGAATTCGAACCACTGATGTTTGTGATGAGGGAAACATTCTAGTTTTGCCTTTTTTCCTTGAATAAAAGTTTATGAAACGCAGCAAAAATTGTTTGCGGTTGTTTTTAATTACTGAATTCAGTACCACTGATATTTGCAATGAGGAAAAAAATTGAAGTCAACAAGAATCGAAACCAGGACCTCCACGTACCTCCAGTACGTCACCTTGTCCGTTCGACCATCGCAGTCTGTGCAGCCTCATTCATGCGATTCGGTACTTACTCGTGTGGTATGCGCACTTCATTCTTCGGAATTTAATATCCCCAAAACGAAACGCAAAACGGATAAATGCTCGGAGGGTTTTTTCGTGAGATCTCAAAGAACACTCAGACGTAATAGGATCGAAATTCGTGATGGGCATTACGCGGTGTCCCCTTGTAAGATGGATGCGACTATATCAAGAATGAGACAAGACTGACTACTGAAGAAAGTGTACGAAGCAGGAGGTAATGGACAAGGACAACGAGCAAGACCAAGAAAAACATGGAACGAGAGAAGAGGAAAGTGGAAAGACCAAGAAATATGGAGGAAACGAAATGACTCAACCCCTACTCAGGTGACACCGAAACGTACATGGCTCAAGGATTAAGTAAGCAACTACGAATTTACCAATTGGCTACGCCTGCTCCGGTAATCCACATCTTTTGACCGTTCAAAATCCATTCATCGCCTTTCTTCACCGCTCTAGTTTTTACACCGTTAACGTCCGATCCAGCACCGGGTTCCGTCACACCATAAGCCTAGGATTTTATTTATTTTATGGATAGGCTATGTTCCCAGTTTTTACCGTACTTACCGCTATCAATGGTTCCTCTAGTAATCTCCCGAGATACTTCTTTTGCTGCTCTTGGTTTCCGCATTGGATAACCGGCGTTTGCTGCGAAATACATCGTAACACCTATTTCCACCCATAAATATTCCTACTTACGCCTAAATTAGTTCCGTTAATCGCGGTTTTAATCCCCGTACAACCGAAGGCCAACTCTTCGGTGATGAGACAAGAATCGAAGGAGGACTGCTCCATTCCACCTTGAAATACGAAATGGACAAAAACATACGAGTTTTGGGCGCCTTTTAGGCTTTCATCATCAAAATACCTAAGGAGGCTGGGATGTGGTTATTGGTGATACCCAATTCCCACGCCTTCTTAAACAGGGGCCACGGGAAGTCCCCGGTTTTATCATAATGGGCCGCTGCGGGTGCGATTTCTTCACGGGCAAACTTGCGAGCCACATTCTGTATTTCCCTTTGGGTATCGTTTAACTCTGTAACGAGATTTTGTGAACCAAGTAATATTTAAATTGATGTTGTTTACTTTAACGTAGATAAGATATAAACGACGTATGTGAATTATGAATCAGAAGATCGAAATTTCTCGAATACGTAAAAATAAGAATCTACAATACCGAAATTGTATCCATTAGTTGATGGAGCTGAAGAGAAGCTTCTCGGTGCAGTTCGCAATATTCTAGAGACCTGTTTATACATAAAAAAGATATATAATAATGAATTGTTCAATAATTATAGGTACGAAGTATGACAATGAAATAACGCCAAGGGCTTGTTGAGGGGGACTGGTGATGGAATGTAGGTGACCTTTCTTTTAAGCCTTGCTCGAGTGCCAACGTTCTTGTGTCAAAGTCTCGTGATCATGACACGCTAGCTTTACCGTTAGGTTTACACCAGAAGTACTCCTTTGGGCTCCTCGTCAAGCTGAAAGAGGAGGTTGAGGAAGAAACGACCAGATTTTTGGAGAAACAAATCATGGATTCTGCACCAAGACAACGCGCAATTCGCTCTTTGCTGAGTTCTTAGCGGACAAACACGTTACAATGCTCGACCATCCACCATATTTACCAGATCTTGCTCCATGCGACTTCTTTTATTTTTGCCAAAAGTGAAAAGTGCATTAAAGGGAACAGATTTTCAGTCTGTGGAAGAGGTCAAAGCAGAAACGACAGACTTGCTCAAGAAGTTGACGCTTGATGGTCTTTGGTAATGTTTTGGACCATCGTCCTCGGAGCTTGTGGATTGAAAATTTGATGTTCAACCTTTCTCCACGTCTTTCTCTAACCTTCATAAGCCCGATACTCGTTCCCAATGAATCCAGAGGAATCAACTTTACACCACTACCAAATTTAATCAAAAATTCCAGCAGGGTCTAAGTGGTTCAATTTCTATGCTAGGTAATCAGGAGTAGGGAGTTTCTTTATCAAATATTGGACTGTTATATGATTTGAATCAACGTATACTTTTGAATGGCACTGTACATATATATGTACGTTTATATACTACAGTTTGATAAAAACTACCACTATTAAGAATTCGATATGGAAAGCAACGAAAAAGTAATTACATACGTACCGTTTTTAAAGAAGCCATGGCGTAGCGGTGTTTGCAACAAAAACGACAAATTTACACTGTCATCTCGAATTAAATAAACCTCTAATTCACACTACGATATAATAAATGTGTAAACATACAATACAAGCCCGTTTATGGGTGCGGTGTTAAAGTTCAATCCTTCCAATATTTCCTTATCTTCCTGCTTTTTTCAAGGGTAATTAGATAATATTCACATATCCACGTATGTGTATAGGTACAATTCTATTACCTACGGTAATATTTGCTGTTATCTATTGAACTGTTATTTTAGGTTTCATCGATTTATAACGTTTTAGTGGATAAACATTTAATATCCGTAGAGATTAATATTAATAATTGGCATAAAGGATTTATGTATATAAAACAATTGATGTAGAAAATATTTATTTTATTAATATTTCATGCGTATGTATAAATCAATAGGTATAATTAACAATACGAGAACGATCGATCACTAAAAGGCCACGTATCTACTACATGCGTACATACACATCTTGCGTTTTCACAATACATAAAAGGGACGATGAATTGCACTCAATTAACTCAATGATTTGAACCCTCTCAGTTGTATAAACTGACATCTTGTTTTAGTTAATTTCATATTTTTTATCGGAGCAAACACCTCTCCGGACAATGACGCAGTAACTCAAGGTGCTGAGGAACGTGATTCGAACGCCGGTCGGCGATGACCACCAAGCGCGGCGTTGTCACATCGCTGCTACAATCCCTATATTGCAAGGTAAATGGGCCAGATGTGTATATGTAATTGTATAAAAAATAAAATTCAGTCTTCTTTACGGTTGTTTCTCGTTCACATCAACGTTTGGAACTACGTCGACGGCGGCGGTTTTCTCCTGCTTCTTTTCTTTTATCACGTTTTCCTTCACCATGAACTTTTGCACTAACAAAATGATGCTGGAAGGAAACAAATTTCGTATATAACATCGAAATTAAATTATAACCCGATTGGTCTTACCACATGAATAGGATGAGGAGGAAATAAAGTCCCCCGGTGACAAAATTGAATGCGCCCGGATTACTATTTAAGGTGCTGTTGTAGATTATCGCGTAAAGCGGTATTCCTCCTAATAAGACGAGGGATTCGAGGGCGACCGTTACCGAAAATAACTTGCCTGTTTCTTCAACCGTCACCAGCTTCGATAATAAGGAACGGACCATGGGAGCTATGACACCGCTCAAGCTTCTTATTACACCAGCTGGAAGATGTGTTCAGGAATCAGTTACGTGAGTACGAAAAATTGGCCATTAAAAAAATTACGATTATGATTCTATCCTATAAGCAACCGGCCCACTCCAATGAAAGTTATGGTGTCATCAAAAATTGAGTGATGGGCTTCGTCTCAAAGTAGACTGCTCCTAGTCACCTTATTTTTTATATGTAAGTCAAGGAGATGGTTGGATGTGGTGAAAAAATAACTGTGAATCTAGAAGCCAGGGGTCTTCAAGGCCTATAGCAACTATGCAACTAGTCAATACCTAAATAAATATGCCAATCCGCGGTAGCCCATGCTTGCAGAAGCATGGTGCCAAACGTCAATATGGAACTGACGAGGATAATGGGTGCTTCCCTGAACCGCATCATTTTGTGAAAAATTATGATGGCTATGACTGTAACCAGGATCCGTATCAGCTCCCTAATGGTTTTGTAGATCGTGTACTTTTCCATGTCCCAGTCGAGTTTGTTGCGAAGGAAGAGGTAAAAGACGGAGACGTCGGCGTGCGCGATGAAGCGAACGATGGTCGATGCGATCATGGCAAAAATTATGGCGGCCGTCAAACTGTTCTCTCGTTTCCTGAATATGGTGTGTATAATCTCCGAGATATTCTTGCGCGAGCACACGTTCATGCGTACATTCTCACTCTGTCAAAAGAAAATCAAGGAAAAATCAAATCGTATATCAAATCGTATATCAAATCGCGAAGCTTACCTTGGAGAATTGTCGACTTTCCACTAAAACAAAGATTGAGAAAAAGAACGAGATGAAGAAACACACGGTGGCTATGGAATAAATCGTGACGTAACCGCCCAAATCGAAGAGATACGATGTAAGAACGGTGCCGAGAAGAGTACCTGCTGCCATGACACCTTCGAATACCCCCATTCTGCAAAGGGAAAAACGTATTTTATACGCAAATCTAACATAAAGCAAATTCTACAGGCAGGGGCGTGCGGTATACCTTGCAAATCGTTCATATACCTTGCACGCCACTGATACATAACGTCATAGCTCCAAAATTTGAATGGCCTCTATGTCACACCTTCAGAAGTACGTATTACGTCATCGGGGCAATAGACCAAATTGCTTATTTCTTTGCTCAATTGTCTACGCCTCTGTCATTTTATTGGCGCAAGTTGACATGACGTAATATGTACTTCTGCAAGTGTCACCACGTGTGCCTTCTTCATCGATTCATAACTGGACAACATTGTTCTTACCTGAAACCTCGATTTTCGTCGTTTGTGATATCCGACACGTAGCAAATTATGGCCGTCATGAATGGCGAGACACCTCCGAAGAGGGCAATCAATGTCGAGCAACCGACAAAGTACCAAGCCGATAGCGTATCGATCGACGCAACGGCTATGGCAAAAATACCACCCAAACAGAAACCTGAAAGATAGAACGAAATGTGTCAAGCCCATTGTGAAAATCTCGACGCCGAAATGTCAGGGAGGGGGATTGGAAAAATCATTGCCGTACCTATCATATTTATTATTATTACTGGTCTTCGTCCGTGTTTATCAGACCATGGTCCGATGATCAAGACCAGAAGTGCAGGTGCAACCTGCGTGATCATCTCTTGTGCCATTAGAAGTACGTTGGCGTATGGTTGAACATTCTCTTCTATGGTTTTGATAAGGGGATCTGTATCTCCCGTGCCCAACCTATCGCAATCGGATTTGTTATAACCAAAATCGATATAACAAGAACGGTAGATGGAGAAGTTGTACGTGGTTGTTTCTGAAACAGACACAGACACACATATACGAGTATAATTGTATAATTAATTAATAAACTAAAGAACAAATTACTAACAATAAGTAAAAAACTGCAAAATGAAGATTTACAAGACAATAATTCTACCACCATTGATGTATGCAGCTGAGGCACTTACCATGACGAAGAAACGCGAAGTAGACCTGAGAATAACAGCGAAAAATAAGAAAATGATACTGAGTGCAGAAGAAGAACTAATCGTTCACTCTTACAAGAAATGGGGGATGACAGAGTGAAGAAACAACAAAGAGGAACATATTTGGGCCACATATGGTGGGTAGAGCCAGGAGGTTTGTTATATACGAAGTATCGGAATCAAATCGGGGCCAGAAGCACGTGATAACGAAGAAGTCGAGTAAGTTATGAAAAGAACCAGAACCAACAACTGGAGAACAAACACCAACGAGCGAAAAGTATGGTGATAGTGCGAGAAAATATAACCATGAGGAGAGGGTTGGTCTCCTCAACAAATATCTGATCTACAGAACTACAGGCTTAACCCTTAGAGGTGAAACACTTACGATGACTAAGAAAAGACCTAAGAATAACAGAAAAAAATTAATGAGAATGATACTAGGGTGAAAGAAAATGATATTGTATGCAGAAGAACTAATCGTGAAGGAATGGGGGATGACATAGTGAAGATTTCTTCAAACAAACAAAAAGGAAATGGCTGGGTCACATATGGTGAGAAGAGCCAGGGGGTTTGTTGCTTGTTATCCAAGGGGGAAATGGAATTGATTGTTTAAAAGGTGGACCACCGGTACGATGAAGTTATAAAAATAGTAAAATAATTTTAAAAAATATATATTTACCACATATAGTAAAGGCAAAGAATATAATGAAGGCCGGCACCTCTGAGGCTGTCCTCAACCACGAGAAATAACCTCTTTTAGTCGTCATCTAGCCTTTGTCTATTTTCACTAGGATTATCTCGTTCGAAAGAAAACTGGCTTTGGACATTATTTGCACGGTGTTTTATATTAAAATCTAGCCTAGATAAAATAGATAAATAGGCACTTGATAATCTAGGAGTTATGATTCATCCGTTTACTATTCGTCGTGGAAAAAATTGCATGCAAATGCAGAAACGATCAAGGCCTTGGATTTTTCCTTGGATTCTCTTCATCTTTAGCTTTAGTGAAGTGAACTATTTGACAGACGAGATTGGACCGTAACAATCCCGTCTGTATTACAAATTTTACAGAAGTCAACTGTTTTACTTACGTCCCTTTCTCGTCTTTATAACACAATTTCGAGTATCTCAGTTATTGTATAGAAAAATTGCTTTAATATTAGGTATAGGTACTAATCGTTTTAATTCAAAATTGATTTTAATTCTTTTTTATTCGGGTTCCCTAATTATATCATACCATAGAAGTATGAACAAAGGTTGCTATCAATAACAAAAATATGTTACGCATATGCTTTGTTGCGTTAAAATTTATATATCGAAATAAAAAAATTGTCAATCGATTAGTAACAATCGATAAGAAACGCACAGACACCTTTATGGGGTACCACTTCATTAGCAATTTATAGATAAGTATAGATGTATTATGGATAGTCAAACGTTTTCGGCTAGTGCGAAATAGTAGTTAATCACTTTTCAAAAATAAGCCTAGTATTTCAGATAATCTATATTAATTACTGATTGTTATTGATAATTAAAGAACAATTATATCTAATATTTCAAGGTAATTTATTTTCCAATGAAATCAAAAGAAAATGTGCACTATTATAAACGACGATTCTGCGATGGTGGTCCTCAAATTCAGATCCTTCCCATTAATTAATACGCAGTTTGAATTTTTCACTATATTAAAATGCGTGTGTCGTCTATTATCATATTTTATGATAGTCGTAATAAACATTTCCGGGCCAACAAACGGGTCTTGATCTAATGCGTCCACCTGAACGTGCCTAGACCGCAAAACAGGCATTTCCGAAATTTTAATCCCTATATCCAATGAATGATTACAGCGGAAAAACTATTTTCCTAACCGGCGCTTCCGGTTTCTTAGGAAAATTGCTGGTAGAAAAATTGCTTAGGAGTTGCGAAGGGGTGAAACATATCTACATATTATTGAGGGAGAAGAAAGGAAAATCACCTCAACAGAGGATCGACGAAATCTTCGATATTACGGTAAGTAAAACCGTCCGTTTCCTGTTTTGTTAAAAAAATAACAACTTCCCAGATGCCTATTTCGGCAACTAAATCGTCATCCTCCATCCAATGTCATCAGCGATACTTAATTCCCCCAGTTTTCCACTGAGGATGGGTACTTACTTGCTGAAACGCGATTTTAACCGTTGATAATCTTCATCGAATGTTTTCGTTCAGATATGAATATTTACGAGAGATTTCTCACCTCTTCCTTTTCGCAGGCTTTCGAAATTTTAAAAAGGGAAAAACCGGATTTTCTCTCGAAAATATCACCATTGGAGGGCGACCTGATCCTTCCCAATTTGGGCTTATCGGATGCCCATCAAATCCTCATTAAAGAAGAAGTCGATTGTATCTTCCACATAGCCGCCACCGTCCGTTTCGATGAGAAAATCAGGAAAGCGGCTTACATGAACGTTAGGAGCGTACGAGATCTCCTGAGGATAGCCAAGGATACGAACCGCTTGAAGGTTCTTGAAAACCTCGATTGACAATCGCGTTTTTAAGCTTTCGATTTCGATTGTTTTAGAGCTTCGTCCACGTATCGACGGCCTTTTCCAATTGCATCCACCAACATATCGAAGAAGTCTTTAATGAACCGGTTATTACAGGAAAATCTTTGTTGGAATTAGTGGAATTATTAGATGACGACGTTTTAGACGCGATGACTCCCGAGTAAGTCTTCTGCTGTTGCATTGGCGTTTTCGCCTTTCCGAAAATATTAAATTTTAGGTTACTCCACGAGAACCCAAACACTTACGTCCTCACCAAATGCATTGCCGAAGACGTGGTCAAAGTCGAATCCGAGAACTTGCCGGTGGCTATAGTCAGGCCATCAATTGGTGAGTATCTTGTGTTGAATACTTCGAGAGATCTACATCCTTGTTTGTAGTGATCAGCACTTATAAGGAACCAATATCGGGATGGATAGATAGTTTATATGGACCTACAATCATAGTCATTGCTGCTGGTCTAGGTCTGTTAAGAACCAGTCATGGTAAAGCGAAGAACGTAGCTGACTTGGTTCCTGCTGATTTCGTCATCAATGCCACTTTAGTCGCAGCCTGGAATGTCGCTGACAGGTAAGTTGGAAGCTTAAGTAAATCGTCGAAAATACTGGAGATTTTCTAACACATCCTAGCGGTTTGGTCCAAAATCAAAACATTGGGGGACCAAAATCGGCAGTCGCCATCTTCAATTACGTGAGCAGGCCGCAGAATCCCATAACCTGGAGTATTTCTATATTTATTATCGTAATGAAACCTACGCCAAACTTATGCTTTTAGGCCAGTACGAGAAATTATCAAAGGAATTCGGTTCGAAGATTCCAGGCCCGCTAATAATATGATATTCGACCTTCAATTTTCATTCCAACTATTACGTCCACTTCTCCATAGCTTTATTATTTCAAACAGTTCCGGCTTATATAGTCGATTTTGTCGCCAATTGCATCGGGAAGAAACCCATGTAAGTTTCATCAATTCCACCTACTACGAAAACCGCAATTTTAATAAAATCCAAATAGGATCGTGGAGGCCTTTATGAAAATCGATAAATTTTGCGCCGTCATCTCGTATTTTACGATGAGAGAATGGGATTTTAGCAATGCCAATACGCAGAGTTTGTGGAAGAAACTCAATTCGACCGATAAGAAACTTTACAGTTTCGATATGACTTCGATGACCTGGAGCGATTTCTTCTCGACGTATCTCGTGGGAAGCAGAGTATATTTCATGAACGATCCTTTGAGTACCATACCGCAAGCTAGAAGGAAAGTGATTGCCGTTAAAATCGGACATTATCTGATTATAACTGCTCTGTGTCTCTTGTTTTATAAATTAATCTCGATGTTGTACGGTTTGTGTCTTTAGAATAAAACAAGTTTTTGAGTTCGCTTGCATTTTTAATAGAATTATCAAAATATTATTGGATTTGCGAAAAGACCGAAAATTCGAACTGATTAGAAAGAAAATAAAACGCAAATAATGAAATATGTGAAATCCAAAGTGCAGACAAGTAAAAATAACATGTTTGTGACGAAAACAGCCATTTCTTTGCTTTAATGATTAGTTCCACGGTCATTTATTATGTTCTTTATCTTTATTTTTCAGAAACAATTGGATTTATTCTCAAGCAGCAGTAGAAACAAGCGTGGGTTGGAAGGAATTCTATACATCGTTACAACCGTTAATCTAAGAAAATTAACTACAAACGTTTACGAATGTATAAATGGAAACTTTAAAATTAATCAAAAATTCTGAGTGTATCAAAATTGTCTTTTATTCTAATTACATAATAAACGCTTCCTTGTATTATCTTGTTTTTTTTTTTCTTAAATATCCACATAAACATCATACCTTTCCCTAGATAAAATGTCCCGTAGAATATGCATTGCTCTCCAGAGAATAAATTGAAGTTTCATCACTTCAAATCTGTTGCAAGTCTTAACAGTAATAGAAGCAGGCAATTAAATGTATACTAATTAACAGCTCCAATAATGGATTAATATTTAAAATCTTTAAATCGTCCCAAATCGTCAAAAATAGGCACCTAAATATACAACAGTTCTCCAACGTTTCTAGGGGCCTGATAACCATCCCCTGTAAATTACAATGCTAGGCAACTCAACACACTCCTCGCGCACCTCCTAATTAATGTAAAGCTATTACTCCTGCTTCCCTGATACCGCCAACGAAAATATGCAAAATTAGGCAACCAAATATACACAATCTCGATTTATTACGGGCGCCTAGAAATTTCCAAAGTAGGCAATCATACATACACTTAATTCGCCTCCTAATAGTCGAGATAAGCCTCCTATTACTCCTGCTACCCTAATACCAGGAGCAAAACTCTCCTCTAAAATCGTTTTAAATTGCTAACACGTTATCGATATCTGTAACGAAATACAGGAATCTGTAATCTTGCTCCTAATATTCGACATATACCTCCTATTACTCCTGCTACCCTAATACCAGGAGTAAAAATTTCGTCAAAATCGCTTAAAATTGTAATTTTTCGTAAAAATCTTGCTCCTAATATTCGAGATATTCCTCCTGTTACTCCTGCTACCCTGATACACGAGCGAAAATTTTCGTCAAAATCGTTTAAATTTGCCGCAATTTTGTGTAAAATCGTGCTCCTAATATTCGAGATATACCTCCTGTTACTCCTGCTACCCTGATACCAGGAGTAAAAATTTCGTCAAAATGGCTTAAAATTGTAACTTTTCGTAAAAATCTTGCTCCTAATATTCGAGATATACCTCCTGTTACTCCTGCTACCCTGATACAAGAGCAAAATTTTCGTCAAAATCGTTTAAATTTGCCGCAATTTTATGTAAAATTGTGCTCCTAATATTCGACATATACCTCCTGTTACTCCTGCTACCCTGATACCAGGAGTAAAAATTTCGTCAAAATCGCTTAAAATTGTAACTTTTCGTAAAAATCTTGCTCCTAATATTCGAGATATGCCTCCTGTTACTCCTGCTACCCTGATACCAGGAGTCAAAATCGCTAAAAATTAGAAAACTTTTAGGAAAAATATCAATTTCAAGCGATTTTGACGAAATATTTACTCCTGGTATTAGGGAGCAGAAGTAATAGGAGGTATATCTCGAGTATTAGGAGATGCATATTTGGTTGCCTACTTTGAAATTCTTTCAGGGTATATTGAGATTGTGTATATTTGGTTGCCTAATTAATAGGAGGTATATGAGAAACATATGGGTAGAACGGAAAGTTTGATCGAATTTTCTACCGAAGAATGTTTGTGGATGTTTGAAACAAAACAAAATAATACCAGAAAGCGTTTATTATGTAATTAAAATAAAAGACATAATTGTCAAGTGACAATAATTTCTACACTGTCAAGTTACTATTTACACATCTGTAAACATTCGTAGTTAATCTGAGATCGACGATTGTAAGGATGTACGGGATTCCTCTAAACCCCCACTTGCTTCTGCCGATGCTGGACAAAGAAAGATGAGGTTACGGAGAAGCGGACTGAGACTGAATCCAATCATTTCTGAAAGATAAAGATAAAAAGCATAATAAATGATCATGAAACCAATCATTGAAGCAAGAAATTGGGGTTTATCACATAATAGCCCCAAGAACTTAACTTTATATTTATTTCGTTAATTGACAAAATCCTTACCTTAGCTTGGGTAATTGCCAGCTTCTTCAGGCCGGGGTTTAGCTCCGCGGAGGAGACTAGCATTCTTAGGCGCATGTTGGAGAGATAACCTGCAAAATAAATCTAAGTTAAGTTGGAGTATATGCTTATGACTACATCTCAATTCATTCATTCGTGTATTTACGTCCAAGATCCCTAAAACGCCATGAACTATAGTCCAGGGAAAATTTCAGCCGATATTAACACGCTACCGTGATTTCAGGCCGATCGGACGAATTTCGTTTTTGGCTAAAATTTTTCCTGGAAATAGTCCATGGACTATGGACTATGGATTTTCAGTTCCCGTCGGAAAATATATTTGGCTATAACTCGGCATATGTACGTAGAATTGCCCGTAGAAAACGATGGCATGGTCCAAATTGACCTACGACATCGAATAAAGGCTCTAGAGCGAACTTCGTATAAAGGCCCTTAAGCAACATGACCACGACTGAGTTCACGCCTTTCAGAGTATTAGTCGAAAACTATGTAAAACAGGGCACAATTCCTACGGCAATTTAACGTCTAGAAATGTTCAAACCGAGCAACCGAATGCACTCCCGTAATACTTATGACATACACCTCCGGTTATCTCAGTGCAAAATACGAGAAATTTACTTAAAATCGCTTAATTGCCTATTAATTCACCACAAAAATAATCAAAACCGTTCAAAGCACAATTATATAGCTGGTAATACAATTTCCAATACCCACCCGATAGGAGGTAAATTTTGTTCATAGTACTCCTAATACTCCATGGTTCTAATGATGTACTGGCCTTCTTCTTGGATCTGCCCGTCTTTCTCTAGGTCTCCTCCTCTGCAGTCCCTGGAAAGGACCGCTTGTGAGAGGTTTCAGATGAACCACATTCGCCTTCGGCAACTACCAGCACAAGGGGGCTGAACGCCTCAGGCGTACTCAAAAATGCTCGAAGTGATTCTGGACCAGTGGGGCGAGTCCCTGTGAAAAATAAAAATAAAGGACATAACAAAGACGATAGGAATTCCAACTTACCTTCTGTTGAAGAACAGGGAGGTGACTGAGGTGCCTTCACACACTGCTTGTGATACTTCTACTTCCTCTTTACGATTAATACACTAAGCTAGAGATTAACATGATTTCAAACACACCTTCCTCACACAGGAGACGAATGGGTGAATTCTCATAATTTCCTACTTGATATGAGGCAGACTTCGCATGGGGTATGAGAGAATGTAGGAAATGAATAAGCATTCATTGCTACCATATCACTAAACCTGGAGGCTCGTAGTCCATCACGTACTATAAGCGTGTCTCCTTAACATTCCACTATATAGAGCTAAAACTGTCAGACTCGCTCCGTTAAATACTGTATTTGATAAGTATCCTTGGTAACTTAATCTAGCCTACGTTCATTCCTGGAAATACACCCATGTAATTCCATTTGATTATCATCGATTTTCTCCTAAAGAATGCATATTGTCCATTTCTTTCGAATTTCCTGGGACACATCAAAATCTATCGGTGAGGTAATGGACACTGAAGTTCTCCCAAAACTTGTGTTCATCCGCACACTTCCACATCTGCAAACGGAGATACCGCTTAGAAATTAGAACTAGAACATAATTACTATCAATTCCTTCTTTGTTATTATCACTCGAAGCTTGTTGTATTTGTACTTTCTTACCATCATCATAGGATTTCAACGAAGATCAATTAGGCGAGCTCTATTATCTGATTCTTCCCTGTTGTAATTTATAACGAATAAGCATCGTTCGAAAATTAATACTAACAACATTTCCTCGCTCGTCTATGTTTTAAAGATATTATTTTAATATAAAATCGACAAAAACTAACCTCAAACTATTCCTAATGCTTGTCATATGCATCCTGTTACACTCCTACGAACCCCTGAAAATTACAAAGTTATACAACCAAATATACACCCAATTCACCTCCTAATAAATTTATACCTCCTATTACTCCTGCTACCCTGATACCAGGAGGAAAAATTTCGTCAAAATCGCTTCAAATTTCTACTTTTCTTAAAACTTTTGCGCATAATACTCGA